>CM044437.1:14205642-14304710 GCA_024363595.1 Xenopus borealis | reverse complement strand
AGGAGTGTGCGGATCCTTCTTTCTCTATGCAACTCTCCTTTGATCCAGCACCTCCGACTCATGCAGAACCAGATGTGCAGGCACTGCAGACAATATATATAGATATATATATATATAATGCCAATTAACAAAAAGAGTGTTTTTTTTCTTGTAGTCACCCAATTTTTGCCATATGATATAATTCTAAGAAACAGTATACAGTTATTATAAACATTCAGTTATTTTAAAGCTATTTGTAACACTAGTTGCTACTGAAAGCAGTACATGTCTGCCCGTTATTATTCTCTGCACTTCTGGTTCTGACTCCTGAAACAATGTAACAGCTTGTCTCTGATTAACAGAACTGGAGGAGACCTGACTTGAGTAACATTGTTTCAAGCAGCAAGGGATAAACAAATACTAATTTCATTTTGACTAATTACTTTAAAACCTTTGTTCATTTTTTTTTCTTTTTTGGAATGTTGCTTAGAACTACATTTTATTTTATTGTGCCAAAAAAAAGTGGTGGATTTCCCTTTTAAGCCGTAATTCTTGAACCCTAGGAAATTACATTTCCTATTGGTTCCTTGACAGAGAAATCAGGTAGAGGGTTATATATTCTGTTGAGGTATTTATTTCATGTATGTTATCGCTTGGGACAAATGCCTTAGATTATATTATCAGCGTCACTGGGTGCTGTAAGGAATACGCTGCAATATAGTGTGTGCTAACAATTCAGGCAGCAGATAATGTGACAGGCTTAGTATGGAAAAAAACAATAACAGGGACTTTTATTTAAAAAAAAAATCCTGGTTCTGTGGATCAGAAGGGTGTTTTTATTTTGTAGGCGAGACCTAAAGTGAAAGTAAGGAAATAAAAGGGATTATAATCACACAGCCAATGAAAGGAAAAGTTATTTTTAGAAGCAGACTGCTCTTACTTAATCATAGTACAGGTTTGAGACCTAGGGCATTCCGGATAAAGGATCTTTATGCAATTTAGATTTCCATATCTTAAGTTTGCTAGAAAATCATCATTATACAAACCCAATAGAATTATTTTGCCACCAATGTGGATTGGTGCAGCTTAGTTGGGATCAAGTACATGGTACAGTTTTATTTTAATCACTTTTTAAAAAAAATAGAGTCTACAGGAGAAGGGCTTCCCGTAATTCAAGCTTTCTGGATAAAGGGTTTCTGGATAATGGATCCCATACCTGTGTGCACTTTATTCATGCTCTGGCTGGGAAAAAAACAGGTTTCTATGGTAGTGTATGCAGGACCACCATTAAAAATCACGGTGCCTCGTACAACAACATTTTTGGGGCTCCCTAACCTCAGCCCACCCCAGCCCCCAAGCTCCACCCCAGATCCTGCCCACCCCACAATTAAAAGACCACACAGACATCAATGCTAAAAACATTAACCCCCCCACAAACAAGTTATAAAAAGCCATTGATATTTAGGGTGGCCCTATAAAGGAAGGAAAAGGAGTGGTGCCAGGGCCCCCCCCATAAAAGTTTTTTTTTTTTAATAATTGGTTGTCAGGGCCCCCCATAAGATAAAAAAAAATGTTGGTGCCAGGGCCCTTCTTACAAGTTAAAAAAAATTAGTTCCCCAGAGAATATTAAAAAAAAAGTCTCAGGGACCTGTAGAGTATTAAAATAATACATTGGTGGCTAGGGCTTTAAAAAAAGTAAAAAAACACATTGGTGTCCAGTAGGGACGCACCCAATCCACTATTTTGGATCCGGTCGAACCCCAATTCCTTCTAGAAAGATTCGGTTCCACTGGGCAGAAGGGTTCGTCCGAATCCTGCTGAAAAGGACCAAATCCTGGCCGAATCCCGGATTCGGTGCATCTCTAGTGTCCAGTAGAACTGAACTCGCAGTTTCAGGACTTCAAGTTTGCCTATTTTCGTGATTTCCGGTCTTTTTGAGGCTTCGGAAATTTAATTTATAAGTTCAGCTCTTTTCGTCAGTTTGGGACTTTCAAAGAGGAGGCACGTTTTCCGCACTGCCAAGGGGGGCCCGGCTATTGCACTTCTGCTCTATCATTCAACACAGTGACATTCATATCCCTTGCAGGGATGGTGGGAATTAAAGTTCTACCCTCAATTGAGGGCAGACAGCTGCCTGTCCTTGTTTTGGAGCACATCTCAGCATATGAATCTCAAGTGTATTGGTAGGCAGATAATGTTTAGAACTTAGATTAATCAGTTTTCTTACCTAAACTATAGAGCTGCTGCCATTTAAACCCAGATATTCATGCCCCATGCTAAACGCTTATATAATATTTGTTTGATTGTATAAATGTACAGGTATAGGATCCGTTATCCAGAAACCTGTTATCCAGAAAGATCTGAATTATAAGGAAGGCCATCTGCCATAGAATTATTTTAATGAAAACATTAAAAAAAATGTAAAATATAAAATTTTTCTCTATAATAATGAAACAGTACCTTGAACTTCTTAGGGGCAGATTTACTAAGGGTTGAATTCTCAAGGGCTTTTAGCCCTCGAATTTGACCCTAGTACGTTTTTTTCAAGTAAAATCGAAGTCGAACATAGAATTTGAAGGATTTTACCGGTTTTTGATTTCTCGATAAAATCGTACGATCGAATGATTTTACGAAAAAATCATAAGGTTTCGTTCGATTTCACAAAAGGACCATACGGATAGAGCAATCGAAGTGTTCGAACGTACGATTTTTATTCGATATGAAAACTTAAAAAAAAAAGCCTATGGGAGTTTCCCATAGGCATATAGCATATATAGCAAATCAGTAGGTTTAATCTGGCGAATTGGGCCATTGAATAAAAATTAGGACAAGTACTTCGATCATTGAATAGATTTTTATTTGATCTATTCGAATCATTCGATACGATCGAATTATGCAAATTCGAAAAAAAAACGTAATTTTGCAATTCGATTGAATCCTTCACACAAATTTAGTAAATCTGCCCCTTAATCCTGATTGGGGCAAACCAATCCTTTTAGGTTTATTTCATGTTTAAATATTTTTTTGTAGACATATGGTATGGAAATCCATGCAAAGAACCCTTTATTTGGAAAAAGCCAGGCCCCAGTATACTGAACTAGGGATGCACTGAATCCACTATTTTGGATTCAGCCGAACCCCCAAATCGTTCCCGAAAAATTCAGTCGAATACCGAACCGAATCCAAACTCTAATTTACATATGCAAATTATGTGTGGGAAGGGGAAAACATTTTTTACTTCCTTGTTTTGTGCCAAAAAGTCACATGATTTCCCTCCCTGGCCCTAATTTGCATATGCAAATTAGGATTTGGTTCGGCCAGGCAGAAGGATTTGGCCGAATCCAAATCCTGCTGAAAAAGGCCAAATCCCAAACCGAATTCTGGATTCGGTGCATCCCTATACTGAACAGATCCCATACCTGGGACATAGGCTGATATGGGAGTCAATATTTCTGTCCATTGTCATTGTTTTGACTGGTCTCTGATAATGAACCTTGAAGGCTTGGACGAAGATGAATATCAATTCTGCAGGATGCTGATTGAACTGGGCTATCAAAACATACGAACGCATTTTAGGACATTGTCGCGTCAAAACGATGTCCTGCATGCGCCCTCCTACGGCTATGGAATGCAGCGTCGGGTGCTTTTTAACTCACCCATTCTCCAAAGCTGCAGTCAGGTATCAGTCTTCGGTCCTCCCTCTTGAGCCGTCAGCCCTCCCTCTTGAGGTAATTTTTCTGGGTCAGTGCCCATGTCTAAATAAAGGCTTTTGAAGACATTGGTGCTGTCCAATTGTAGGAATCTAACAGATCTATGTGGAAATTCTGGGACGTGCACCAAAGGAACTTTTTTGTTGGAAGAAAGGAGTGCTGACTGAAAACCTTGTGCTCCCTCTTGAGCCGTCAGCCCTCCCTCTTGAACCCTCAGCCCTCCCTCTTGAGACGTCAGCCCTCCCTCTTCATGCCTCATTCCTCTGTCTTCAGTTCTCCGCCTTCCACCCTCAAGCCTCTTCCCTCAGGTAATTTCCCTTCCCAAATAACCGAGGGAAGAGTCTTGAGGCGGAGAACTGAAGACGGAGGAATGACGCATGGAGAGGGAGGGCTGACGTCTCATGAAGGAGGGCTGAGGTCTCATGAAGGAGGGCTGAGGTCTCATGAGGGAGGGCTGAGGGCTCAAGAGGGAGGGCTGAGGGCTCATGAGGGAGGACCGAAGACCGATACCTGACTTAGGATGGGTGAGTTAAGAAACACCCGACGCTGCATTCCATAGCCGCAGGAGGGCGCATGCAGGACATCGTTTTGCGCGACGATGTCCTAAAATGCATTCCTTAAAAACAATTGGCCAGTTCCTTGAATGTCAATACTCTGCGGGATAATATAGTGTCCCAAGTGACATTTTAGGAGAATTTGGGAAAGATTTATTTTTTTAAATGGACATGGAGCAGGTTTTGAGCAGAAGCTATTGCCTTGTAAAACGCTAGAAATAAAGGCAAGGTATGCCTAGTTTCTACAAAGTAATAGAATTCTTAATGAATCAGATGTAATTTGAGAGTAGGACTGGCCAGATATGGGATGACTTTGACGTAGTTGGCCAGCTTAAATATATTGCAATATATGGACAAACAATACCTGTTTTGTTTAAAGGGTAAGGCATTTTTTAGTAGCTTCAGCTCCAGCCTTTACACATTACATTTTTGACTAACTAAATTGAACACATTTTTTATTTTGCACAGCCTATTTACCCAGTTTTTTTTTTTTTGACTGAACAATTCATTTTAAAACTGTGAGCCATAAGCTACTGACTGATGCTTCACATTCTGCTGAAGTTTTTCATGTTTAATTCTCCCAGGGAAAGAGGTGACCAGAAAATACTCCATGTATACAATACATATATCTCTAGACTTTGCTGCTACAGATAGGGTTGCCACCTTTTGTTAAATGTTTTACCGGCCGGTGGGGACGGGGCCAAGAAAGGGGCGGCGTGTAACGTCAAAAGGGGCGGGGCAAAAACATTTTGGGGTGTGACCAGCGTCGTGGGACGTCACAGGGGGCAATGGCGTTTTGGGTCGTGACCACGAATCAGAGCCTTCAAGAAGGGGAAGAAAAGGTAAGTTTACAGGGGATTGGGGGCTGGCCGATGTGTCTTTTTAAGGGTAATACAAATTTACCGGCAGATACATTGCCGGTAAATTTGTAATACCGGCCCCGGCCTTGGCAGGTGTTTTACCGGCTAGGCCGGTAAAATATCGGCCGGGTGGCAACCCTAGCTACAGAGAAAGCCCATTGCCCCTTTCCATCCCCTTCTATTTGCTAAGCGTCCAATACAATGCAGCACACTGTAAGTTGAATGGTGTATCAAAGTGAATTTATTTACTCAACCATATGAGCAGACAACAAGTTGCAATGTTTCGGGCCTCGCAGGACCCCTTCTATTTGCTAAGATCCCAGCAAACATAATAACCTAGGCTGACACCCATCCATCATAACACTGATATAAAATGATATAAAGCCAACCCAGAGGAAGGCAAAAAAAACACTTCAGAAAACTCTCCAATTTGTCTTTCCTGATTTCAGTATTACAATCGGACTGGTCCATGAACTTCTCACTTGCAACAAAGCCCTCTAACCCAGTGATCCCCAACCAGTAGCTCGTGAGCAACATGTTGCTCTCCAACCCCTTGGATGTTGCTCTCAGGGTCCTCAAAGCAGGTGCTTATTTTTTAATTCCAAGCTTGAAAGCAATTTTTAATTGCATGAAAACTAAGTATAGTGCCAAGAGGAGCCTTTTGTGTGCTGCCAGTCCACACAGGGGCTACGACATAGCCAACCACAGCCCTTATTTCATGCTTGTGTTGCTCTCCAACTCTTTGCACATTTGAATGTGGCTCATGGGTAAAAAAAGTTTAGGGACCTCTGATCTAACCCCTCCTTAAAGCCAGTGCACCCACTTCCTGGGAGAGAATTCCACAAGTTCACATCTCTCCCTGTAAAAAAGACCCTATCAGAGTATCCAAACAAGCATTGGCGTAACTTTGGTGCCCAGGCTCCCCCTCCACATAAGTTTTCTTTTGTACCCAACTACATTCCCCTACACCGTATCACATTGGCACACCCATGGACCCCTATACAGACAAGGCAGACCCCCTCCCCCCTCCAGCAGCTGTTGATTATAATTCTATTTAATCTATTATTACACCTCTGGATAGAAACTCCTTTACTGGATGGATGTCATCATGCATAAATAAAGTATTAAAGAGATTATTATTATATGAGCCCCTTATATATTTATACATAGTTATCATATCACCCCTTAAGCGCCTCTTCTCCGGTGGGAACATTGGCCAGTCTTTCCTCATAGCTAATATTTTCCCTTTACCAGCTTAGTTGCCCTTCTCTGTACCCTCTCTAATACAATAATGTCCCGTTTGAGCATTGAATACCAAAAGAGAATGGCGTATTCTAGATGGGGCCTTCACTGGTACAGCTGGTGTGTTTGCTTTAAAAACACAGCTATAGTTTATATAAATAGGCTGCTGTGTAGCCATGAAGGCAGCCATTCAAGGAACAGGTCGCGTAGCAGATAACAGATGCACGCTGTAGAATCCCTTGTATTCTGTTACAGAGCTTATCTGTTATCTGCTAAGTATCCTGTGCCTTTTCTCCTTTTTCAACTTGAATGGCTGCCCCCATGTCTACACAGCAGCCTATGTATATTATCTATAGGACTGTGGTCTTTCTGAAGCAAACACATAACTCTGTACACATAACTCCGTACATAAGGTTTTTGCTTGTGTGTGTTTTGCTTGTAGCACTAAGCAATCTAATACTAAATTAAATAATTAACAAATTAGACTATTTCAGGTCCTGAGTTTGGTTTGGCCTTGGATATTCTCCCCCTCCAATTATACATTTTACATTGTACATTATCATACACCTCCACCTCAAAAACCCCACCAACACCAATTAAAAATTGGGGCACACCTTAACCATTCTCACAGGCATAGGAATACATCCAGATAAGCACTAGTCTCAGAGAAACTCCCTGGCTTAAGAAGCAAATAGGAGGGATTAATAATATGCAAATAAACTAGAAAGGAGATGATGGGAAACCAGAAGTGAGAAACAAAAAAAACAAGGTGAGAACATTCAAAGAAATCAGAACACAACCAAAAGTGAGAGAAGAGGGAGAGACAAAGAAATGTAATGTGTGATAACACTGTAATGAAAAGGTAATAAGAAAGAATTGAGAAAACTAAAGCTGGCCATAGACGCAAAGATTTGATTGTACGCATCAGAGATTCATACGATTTTCGGGCCGTGTGTGGAGTGTCCTGATATTTTTTGTGCCATGGCGATCGGTCGTTCAGTCGATTGGGCAGGTTAGAAAATTTCTGTTGGCTGCCGATCTATCTCTCCATGTATTGCCGATATGATGATCTTCAGTGGGAGACTGTCATCAGCTTTGTCGGACATAAACTTTTGGACGATTGTCTGATCTGTTCTTTTACGACTTTATTTAAAATGAAAGGTTAGTGGCAGGTCTGGAGAGGGGGACGTCTGATCCTTCATCCAATATTGCAGGTAAATCTGCACATCTATGGCCACCTTTAGTCAATGTCTGAAGAAAATCATGAAGAAGTGAAGGAGGATGAAGGTGCAGAAAAACAGTATGGATTTGTTATATAAAAATAAGAGAGAAAAGGGGAACCAGAAGCTGAACCCCAGACACAAGGTGATAACAAAAGAGAAAGCAACAAAAGCAAGAGGAACAGAAAGAGGCCAAGAGGGAGAGCGAAAGGGGTGGAAACTGGGAATATGGGAAGAAAAGCCGATAAGAGTAATGGGAGGGTAAGCTTAAAAATATCAAAAGATTGGATTGATAAAAAAAATGTCAAAAATGTGGGCCTTTGGCCAGTGCTAAAATAGGGGATAATGTGCCCCACACTTGCGTTTTAAGAACCCTCATTGGTCACTTTTAAGAGAGTAAAATCTGGGCAACGTTGAGAGCTGCAGGGTGGAATAGCCTTGGCATAGGATTGTAGAACTTTCCTTTGGTACATGACACCTAACAGATTCCAGATGTGCATCCTGCTGTATTTATATGGATGGAGATTCCTGGCATTCACTAGTTCTTCCCAGTATACAAACCATCATGGATTAGTGTGTGGCGGTGCACTTGGAATACGTTTCTCTCCTCACAACAGAATGATGCCCCCCTCCTCCTCCAGCTGTGGGTTCTGCCTGTCAGAGAAGGGGGTCCGTCAGAGCCTGACATAGTTCAGGTGTTTGGCTGGATATAAGGTCACAGCCGATGGGTTTGGGATTGGGCAGAATGTGCCTGTTTATAGGACCTGCCTTGAAGCCTCATATTGCAGACGAGGTGCAGGGTGAGTTTTGCTGACCCTTGGCTGGCATCAGGAGGGAAAGAGTTACTTCAGGCTGCAAATATGTGGCATCCCCAGCTCTCAGTTAATTTATGAGATAAGAGGTTGTAAAAAAAAAAAAAAATTGGAATCAGGAAAAAAAAATGTTTAGAGAATGGAGAGAGGTGGGGGAGGTGCAGAACTGGGAGGTTCCAGGAGGGGCCTGCGTCTGTTTCCAAAATCTAGCTTGGAAAAAGTTTATTGTGAGAGTTATGTTCAAGGTACTGAAATAATGAATCCTTAGGACAAATCTCCCCTACTTCCTCCAGTTAATCTCACCAAAAAATGCCTTCCTGCTGGCAAGAATACAAATTGCCGGCGGGATTGCATGCATTTCCGAAGTCACCCGAAGTTGCTTCACGAGGAAACTTCAGGCGACTTCAGAAATCCGAAGCGATTCGTATGCCATCCCGCCGGCGATTCGTATTCTTGCCAACGGGAAGGCATTTCAGGGAGATTAGTCGCCCGAAGAAGAGAAGAGGCAAAACAATCCTATTGGGTTTATTTCATGTTTCCATGATTTTTTTTTTAGCAGATCCAAATTAGGGAAATACTGTATACCTTATTCGGAAAATCTCAAGTCCCGAGCATTGTGGATAACAGATCCCATACCTGTGTATTATTTCTCTGTTCCTCTAATAACCTACAGAACATACTTCTTTCATCTCCCTGTGAGATACAGCTAAGGATACAAAGTGTTGTTGAGTCAGGATTGCATCACGCTCAGGATTATTGATGAGTTATTTTGAAATTACAGCCATGGTAGAGGTGGCAGTAGCTTCAGCTTTCCCCAGCACCAATGGGCACAGGTGGGCACAATTCAGCAGAAGAGGTAGGTCAGACAAGGAGTATGTTTGGAGTAAGTGCAACATTTTAATCTCTTATTGTCCAGTTATATATATATAGTTTTGGGGGTCTTTCGCAGTGCCAGTACTCCTAGGGATGAGATGCTCTTTTCCCAGAATCAATGCTTTGGGCTTTACAGCTGCTCAGAATTGTAATTTCTGCATTGAGCACATCAAATAAGATACATAGCAAGGCTCACATAGTATACAGCTCCTCCAAGATTATGGACCCTAGAAATACCAAGTTTACATCTCTAGTGATGGGCGAATTTAGTGTCTGCGAAAATTTCCCTGGCGCAAATTCATCTGGCGTCTTGTTTTGGACGCGCACGTCTCATTTTGGATGCGCGCATCTCGTTTTGGACGCTGGTGCTGTTTTTTTGGACACCGGTGTGAATGTGTGCCTGTGTCCAAAATGAGATGTCTGCATCCAAAATAGGACTGGCGCGTCCAAAACGAGGCACCCACGGAGTTTCAGGAAAGATTTGGCGACCCAAAACGCCACAGATTCGCCCATCCTTATACAATTCAGAATCCCAAAATACAGACATGCACAGGTCAAATCAGATGGACTCTCACCTAGATTTGTAACTTGAATTTTTGCAAACTCAAACCCTGGTATTTTTACCGCAATTCAATTGGTCGAACGATCGAATATAAAAATTCTATTGATCGATAAAATCGTTCGAAACGATCGATTTGAACTATTTTAACCATTCGATCAAATTTTTTTATTCAATCAACATTTTTGAGATCCAATTCGGTAGCTTTGATCTGGCGAACTAGGCAGTCGAATAAAAATTTAAAGGGGAAGTACTTTGACTGTCAAAAAGTCAAAATATTCGAATAGATTTTTATTTGAATCGCTCGATTCGATCGAATTTTCTAAATTTACTGGTCGAAGTGGTCTTCAAAAACATAAAAAAATTGAATTCAAAACTTTTTGAAAATTTCGATCGAACTTCAAATCCTTCATGTGCATTTAGTACATCTGCCCCTCTGTGTCATGGAAGCAGTTTGTAGAAAGAACCAGCAGGGTTCCTATTAGACAATCTCTTTGGGTTATGGCCTTGCAGAGCAGAGATATAATTGATTAAAGGGATACTGTCATGGGAAAACATTTTTTTCAGCAGAATTGTGCACTGAAATCCAATTCTTAAAAGAGCAAACAGAATTTTTTATATTTAATTTTGAAATCTGACATGGGGCTAGACATTTTGTCAATTTCCCAGCTGCCCCAAGTCATGTGACTTGTTCCAGCACTTTAGGATGGAACTGCTTTCTGGCAGGCTGTTGTTTTTCCTTCTCAATCTAACTGAAGGAGTCATAGTGGGACCTGGATTTTACTATTGGGTGATGTTCTTAGATCTACCAGGCAGCTGTTATCTTGTGTTAGGGAGCTGTTATCTGGTTACCTTCCCATTGTTCTTTTGTTAGGCTGCTGGGGGGGGTGATATCAGTCGAAAATGCAGTACAGCAATGGTTGGGGCAGCCGGGCAGATTCGGGGAGATTTAGTCGCCTGCAGATTAATCGCCTCTTCTGCGAAGCGACAATCTCCCCAAACTTCCTGCTCCCTGCCCCCCGCCTGCTTGAATGAAGAAACGCCAGCGCCAATGCACTCGCGATGCTTCGATTTCTGTAATCGCCCCCAAGTTGTCTTGTGAGGCAATTTAAACGTTGCACAGCGTTCACCTTCACACCTGCATCCAAAGTTGCCTTCTGACCTAGTCTTTACCTGGAAAACCCCAAGTCTCAAGCACTCCAGATAATAGACATCATATCTGTAGTTTTGCTACCTGTAAGTAGAACCTGCTATAGATTATGCTGTAGGAGTGTTTTTATTATGTCCATTACTCCCTGGGGGGCTGTGTATCATGTGCAAGAAGTGTGCAGTTGCTGGGAGTGTTTGTTGTATGAATGGATAATGGGAATTGTTTGGGCTTTTATCTGACTCCTGTTTCAATAGCATTTACCCTTGATTGAGTTGTTTTGTAAAAGAACAGACCTGTGTAAAATAACATTATGCTGATTTACTAATATACTGATACATATTAATGATCATAAGCTGTGTACTGTTTTTTTATGCTTTCCTAAATCGTACCTCCTTTGGAAATAAAAAAGGAACAAAAAAGTTGCCATCGAAAATGCTTTTGACCACACCCCACATGTTCATTTTACAAAGTTTGGCAGGTTATGAAAGTTTGAACATATTTCTGTGTTGTTTTTTTTCCCCAGTTATTACGGATTTGCTAATGAAGGTGAAGTGCCCTTTAAAGGGATACTGTCATGGGAAAATTGTTTTTTTCAAAACACATCAGTTAATAGTGCTGCTCCAGTAGACTTCTCCAATGAAATCCATTTCTCAAAAGAGCAAACAGATTTTTTTAAATTCCGTTTTGAAATCTGACATGGGGCTAGACATATTGTCAGTTTCCCAGCTGCCCCCAGTCATGTGACTTGTGCTCTGATAAACTTCAATCACTCTTTACTGCTGTACTGCTAGGGTTACCACCTGGCCGGTATTTTACCGGCCTAGCCATTTTTTTGATGATTGATCCCAATGTAAAAAAGATAAATATATAGGAAGGCCGGTATTTTTTTCAAGAAAAGGTGGCAACCCTATGTACTGCAAGTTGGAGTGATATCAACCCCCCCCCCACCCAGCAGCCTAACAACAGAACAATGGGAAGGTAACCAGATAACAGCTCCCTAACACAAGATAACAGCTGGCTGGTAGATCTAAGAAGAAAACTCAGTAGCAAAAACCCATGTCCCACTGAGACTCCTTCAGTTATTTTGAGAAGGAAAAACAACAGCCTGCCAGAAAGCAGTTTCCTCCTAAAGTGCTGGCACAAGTCACATGACATGGGGCAGCTGGGAAATTGACAAAATGTCTAGCCCCATGTCAGATTTCAAAACTGAATATAAAAAAACTGCTCTTATCAGAATTGGATTTCAGTGCAGAAGTCTGCTGGAGCAGCACTATTAACTGACAACTGAAATAAAATGTTTACTCATGACAGTATCCCTTTAAGGGTGAACCACCCTTTAATAAGTTTTTTATTACTTTCCTCTTTCCAGATTTCAAATGGGGGTCATTGGTCACTGACCCTGGCAGCTGAAAAACTATTGCTCTTTGAGGCAAAACATTTGTTATTATTATTGTTCCCTTTTATTCTTATATTTCTATTCAGGCCCTCTCCTAATGATACTCCAGTCTCTCCTGCAAGGTAAACTGGTTGCTAAGGTAAAGGAGACCCTAGAGACCATATAGCTGCTGAAGAGCCAAACTGAAGAGCGGCTGAACAATACACTAAATAACTAAAAAAACATCAAAAATTAATTAATTGCAAACTGTCTCAAAATAGCCGCGTCTATGTCATCCTATAAATGAATTTAAAGGTGAACAAACCCTTTAACTGTTACTGCAAGGGATTATGTTCAGAAAAAAATGGCTATTTATTTAAACGACACCAGAACCAACGGAATCTTTATTTTACTGTACAGCCCCAGTTATCACTGCTATAAACAAAGGCTGGCAGCTGAAGATGCTGTTTGACAGTCCATTATTTCACAGGGCACTGAATTCCCTGCACATTCCTCTGTGATGTGGGCTTTTAGACATGATGTAAACATTGTTTTAAGATGTACATTTTAACTAAACAAACTTCCATTTTGCAAAGGCTGCGAGCAGATTCATGGCAGATGTTCCCTCTTAAAGGACAAGGCCAGACGTGGCGTTTTTATGCCGCGTCCGGCGTAAATCAGCATAAATTGCGCTACCACTGAAACTAATGGAAAAACGCACTATGGCAATTCACACAGGGCGCGTGCAAGCCGAAATCTGCTGCAGGACGCCAGTATTGGCGGGTTTTTTTTAGCAGAAACGCCAAAACGGTAGACTCCATGGGATCTGCACGTTTGAAACCATACGCAGCGTATTTTAAATATGGCGTCAATGAGAACAATGAGAAGTGCATGTTGGGAAAAGAAACCTACGTTCTGAAAAACGCATGTTGACAGTCGCGTGTGGTTTTAGCGGCATATTTACTCCTGACGGAGCGTTTTTATAAACGCTGTAAAAATGCCGCGTCTGGCCTTGCCCTAAAGGGTAACACAAGTCAACAAATATTAAAAGACTGTTTCATACAGTTGTGATTGTGATTCTTATATGTTTAAATTTACTCTCTGCAGCCTGCAGTCACTTTTGTTTTTGTACTCGTATGGGACCTGCTATCCAGAAAGAATGGGACCTGGCATTTTCCAAATAACGGATCTTTTGGATCTTCATACTACTTTTCATTTAAAGCCAGGATGGGCATCCAAGAGTATACTCATGTACTGCCCCCGGCCCCCCAATCATGAATAGAGCAATACCAACCATAGGCAGTACCATAGCTCCTAACATTTTGGAAGTAGAAAGAGGGACAAAAAGATTTGCAGTGCGGAGCACAGCTATTTTGACCACACCCATTTTTGTGGTCACACCCCCTAATTACCATGTTCATTTTGCAAAATTTGGCAGGCACGACAGACCTCCCAACATTTTGGAAACAGAAAGAGGGACAAAAAGATTTACTGCTCAGAGCGCAGGGAATTATTGACCACACCCATTTTGTGGCCACCCCCCCTAATTACCATATTCATTTTACAAAATTTTGGCAGGTTATGAAAGTTTGAACTTTTTGTACAGTTTTGCTGATGAAGGTGAATTGTCCTTTATGCTGCAAGTCACAGTTTCCCCAAGAGACCTGTTTTATTTATTTTAAATTGTTACCTGCCAAGTATTCTGGGCTCTGTCAAAAGCCAATTGAGTATTAGAAATGTTGTATCTTTTTCTGGCTGTTCGGTGCAGGAGATCAAAGAGAAAGTTGGGACATTTCAGTAGCAAACCAGGACTGCAGGTTGAGCTGTCAAAATTCGGGACTGTCCTGCAAAAAACAAGACAGTTGGGAGGTATGCAGTAGTGAAGTGCGGGACTCCTGCACCTAGACCCAGATTTGTGGCGAGGCCATATAGGCCCGGGCCTAGGGAGGCAAGTTGGTAGGGGCGGCCCAGCCACTTGCTGAGGAGCACTGGGGATGCACAGTAACCCAGCGCTCCGGTGCTCCTGCTGTCACTAGAGAAGTGTGAGCGGGGGGGGGTGCTAGGACCGCGTGGCCCAGCGTTAGGACTGAGTGGTCTAGGGGCACCCGCCAGTGGAATCTGGCCCTGCTTACACCAAATCTTTGGGTAGGGTTGGGGTCGAGCTCTTCTCCTGCTCTCCCTGCCCGTGACCTAGCACTTCGTAGTGTCTACCTAAATGTATAGACTCAACTCGTCCCATTTGTGACATCACTGTGGGCAGGATGGGCACGGGTCTATAAATTAGGGATGCACCGAATCTAGGATTCGGTTCGGGATTCGGCCAGGATTCAGCCTTTTTCAGCAGGATTCAAATTCGGCCAAATCCTTCTGCCTGGCCGAACTGAATCCAAATCCTAATTTGCATATTCAAATTAGGGCCAGGGAGGTAAATCACGTGACTTTTTGGCACAAAACAAGGAAGTCAAAAATGTTTTCCACTTCGGATTCGGTTCTGTATTCGGCACAATCTTTAGGGAAGGATTTGGGGGTTTGGATGAATCCAAAATAGTGGATTCGGTGCATCCCTACTATAAATAGAGGGGAAAAAGTGGGGTGCAGAGGGGGCAGGCTAGGGTCGGTGTGAGAAATTCTCGAGCCGCACATCACTAGTAAGCAGCGCTGTAGAAACGCATAGGTATTCTATGAGCACTAAGAGTGGCACAGGCCACATATCCTTGTTGGAAAGGCATTTTGAAAGGTTATTGTCTCTGCACCTGGAACTACAGAAGCACAGGGCAAAACTGGACCAATCAGCAATAGTGTTGCAGCTCAGGGAAAAACATAAAACAGCTCCACAATGCAAGTCCTACAAAGCCTTGGGGTTCCCGAGTCCCAGGTGTCATGCTAATGTTTTGCATGGAAAGCAGGCGGCTCGGATATGGTTTCAGCTCTGTTTTCATGTTTTCACATTCTTCAACCACTCGCTAGTAAATCTCTGGGGCTCGGTCCTTGTATTGTCCCTAATCTCCAAAGCTGTGGCCTATTCAACCATGCTAATTCCAGATTTAGCACAATACATGTTTATTACTAACACATTTCCATTTCTTGAATGCAGCATATTAATGACATACTGATTTAGTAATGGGATCACCGGAGGTAGAGGCCCTGGCATAACAAGGAATCCTAATAGTCTCATCTGTTTTTTGGACTACAGTTCCCATCATCCTCTGATGCAAGTTTACTTGGTTTTCAATTCCCGTTTGGGCACTATCTGCTTTACATTTGTTATCTAGCTACTCTGGTTCCCCCCACACTCCAAAAAAAGATATGAAGCATAAAGTGCATAAACTCCACTTCTGCAGGGACTGATATGAATAATGAACAATCTCTGTAAAGCGCTATATAATCACTGAATCCGGAACCCGGAACCCTTTGCGAAAGATTCAGCTGAAACATTTTTTGTCACGTGATTTCCCTCCCTGCCCCTAATTGACATATACATATTAGGATTCAGATACGGTTCGGCAAGGCAAAAGGATTCGAATCCTGCTGAAAAAGACTGAATCCTGGTCGAATCCCAAACCGAATCCTGGATTCGGTGCATCCCTAGTATTTGGATCCTTTAAATAATGTCTCATTGTTTGGCAGGACGTCATGGTGTTCTCCCTATGGTAGAAAAAAATTAGATAGAATTATCACTGGATTATTCGCTTCTTGTCTACCTGCTGTGGGAGAGCCGGGAAGTTTAACAAAGAGCTTTCAGTGTCCTTACACTTGGGAGTTTTTTTTTGTGTTACATGTTTTGTTTCATCTGTGTCCCCAGTTCCAGTGCGCACCCATGGGGACAGTTCTCATAGAGACGCATACTGTATTTCAGAGCTTTTGAATAACAGATTTCTGAATAATAGATCCCATACTTGTACAAGCAGATGTTCAGTGTCCATATTTTGTTGAGGTGGAGATCTTTGTGCCTGGGTGCCATATGACTATACGTCCAGGTCCAGACTGTTATTTAAATTTGGTCCTGGCATATCTGGTACAGAAAGGCCCAAACAGCCTCCACAGACCCAATAACTAGTGACTGCCTATGGCATCTTACAACAGTCCCTCTGGCATTTGCCGGAATCCACAGTCCAGGTTTGCAATTATCCCTCTGTCTCTAAATACGTTAGGGTAATCTGGAATTTTTTGTAATACTGCTGAGGTAACTTTTTGTAATACTGCTGAGGTCTGATATATAATATAATTCAGAGCTAGATAGTGGCCTAGACCAGGGTTGGACTGGACAATTGGTGGCACACCAGGTTCAAAACTTCAGGGGCCCCAGCACGCATGTGTGAATGTTAGCGCATGCCGTGCATTATTGTTTGGTTTTGGGGGCCAGCTAGGGTTGCCACCTTTTCTAGAAAAATATACTGGCCTCTCTATGTTTTTATGTTTTTTTCCCTATACTTAATATTACAATCATGCAACAGTTTTACCGGCCAGGCCGGTAAAATACCAGCCAGGTGGCAAGCCTAGGGCCGGCAGATCAGGGGAGTGGGTCAGGGTTGGCCTTTGAGAGCTGGGACCCCTGTTTTGGTTTCTGGTGTCACGTTGGCCCGGTCTGACCCTGGCCTAGACATTAAAGTAAAACTTCTAAGGACTGCCTTGTGTCCATCAAGCTACCAATGCAATGCAGTGCTTTATGCAACCCTGGTTAGTGTTCTAGCACTTTGCTTGCAGTCAGGGTCGGATTGGTGGGTGTAGTGCCCACCATGGCTGCAGCCCCAGGAGCCTGCACCCCCCCAAGGGGCCCCGCTGCTCCCCCATCACACCTCAATTAAGGTGCGCCACTGCCCACCCCCTCCCCCAAGCGTGCGTAGGTTCAACTTTCCAGCAGCGAATCAGGGGAGGGAAATCAGCGCTGTTGGGGATCTGGTCTGAGCTGGTGGGGCCCACGAGGGCCGGGACCACCAGGTTTTTTCCGGGTGTCCCGCTGGTGGCCCAGTCCGACCCTGCTTGCAGTCTTCTTAAGGCTAGGGCCAGACGGGCAGAATTCAGCCTTCTAAAATTAGCCCCCAATCGCAGCGAGGCCTGGCCTCAATGAATCCTTTAGTGTTTTGCCCAGCCGTTTAGTAATATTTAGAATACAAATGATAGAATACTAAATGGGAAGTTGTGTCATATGTAGGGCTGATATACTGCTAGAACTCCAGTTTAACATATATGAATAGCCTTATTTAGCTGCATGTTTGTATTGTTATCACTGTAGGCTGTTTCTGAGGCTTTAAGGGTAAGGACACACGAGGGGTTTTGTCGCCAGCGGTTTTAAAAAGCAAATTGCGGCGACAAGGCGATCGTCTTTTTCGAACAGGCGATTCCCAGCGACAATTTGCACAGAGCGATTTGTATCCCATTGCTCTGTGCGGTACGTGCTCCACCCACGTGCTCTCGGCGTTCCTCAACCAGCTCAATTAGCCTGTCTATCAAAAAAGTGCTTCAAAAAAGGCATTTTCTAGCGTGTTTTCATCCGAGGTTTGTTCGGTGTGTTGTCTCGGCGTCTCTCCTTGAGCGTTTGTGCTTCCCGCTGTAACCTAGCGTCTTTGTATTCCTGCGCCTTTACGTTCTTGCGTCATTGCGCAGTGTAATTTGAATACAATCGCTGCTACTTATCTGTATGTGTGTGCGTGTCTAAGAGATTTCAGTGCTTTTCTAAGTACATGCTATTTCTGATGAATCGCTCGGAAAAGGGTCTCAGTGCGTTTTGGAGCTACAGGCGATTCACAAACGCGCTGTGTGCACAGTAGCTGGCGTCTTTCATATGGTTTTGTGCTGAGACAAAACGAGCGACATGTCGCCGCGATTTGCTTTTTAAAAACGCTGGCGATAAATCGCCTCGTGTGTCCTTACCCTTATGGGATGACTTTTTAAAAATGTAGTCCCGGGTGCTTTCATGCAGTGGTCCCCAGCCTGCAGAGGTTGCACAATGGAGCTCTTACTGGACAAGCCCCATAGTGTCAGGAATGCATTTCAGGTGGATTAGATCCCATGAACATTCAACAAAATAATAACGACATAATAAATGATGTGGCTTTGATTGTTGTTTGATTTCCCCTTTGTTTAGTTCCTTATCTCTCATTCTTCATTAATAATTGTCAACTCCTCTCAAAGCAGTCTTTTCCCATAGCCCCGTGCTTCCTAATGTATCTACTGGTGTATCCTGCTGGCAGGCCCAATCTATGCTTTAATGGTATATACAGGAATTTTGTATGCGGGACAAGAGGGGCCTGTATCATGTAGATTAGTAGCTGCTACTTGTGGCTGTCTAGAAACAAAACACACAAGCTTCTTGTATATGCCATTGCCCTTAGACTAGTCTAAGTTTCTATTGGGTTTTTTTTGTGTGCCAAGAAGTCTATCATAACCCCTTTAGAAAACAGTGGGGCTCATTTATAAACACTGAGTGAATTTGCCCCTGTGCAATATATTATGGTAACTAATCACATTTTTATTTTCAACGCTCAACCTACAGCTAGGGTTGCCACCTTTTCCTGAAAAAAAGATATATTCCTATATATTTATCTTTTTTCCTATTAATAACATTAGGCTCAACCATCAAAAATACCGTCCAGGCCGGTAAAATACCTACTAGGTGGAACCCTACCTACAGCTGGCTGAGAAAAAGTCATCCACTGACCGATTGCAATAGGTCATTGTCTGTGTACAAATTTGCCTAATGTTTATAAATGAGCCCCAAACAACTCTAGGACCCCTTATGGCGCTATGTAGTAATTGTTATATTTTTATTATAAACAAATGTAGTCGGACTGAGCCTGACCTTGTGGCCCCGCCAACTAGGGTTGCCACCTTTTCTGCAAAAAAATACCGACCTTCCTATATTTTTGCCATTTTGTCCTATCAATAACATTGGCATCAAGCATTACTTTTGCCGGCCAGTAAATTACCGGCCAGGTGGCAACCCTACCGCCAACCCAGACTCATTCCCTGTGCTGCTTCTTGGCTTCCTTTACTGGCCTTGATCTCATCACATCTTGATAGAAAAAAGGTTCTCAAAGGCTATGGAGCTGTTGGAAGGGGGGGGGTTGTTCCTGGAGCAGGGGGCTGGTGGGGGTGGGGGCCCCTGACATAGAAACCTGGTGGGACCAGGACCCCAATCCAACACTGGTTAGTAGACCTGGTTCAAACTTTACAGGGATCATTAACAATGCCCCACACAGAGTGCAAAGTGCAAGAAAAAGTCCCATAGCCTTACCATCATTTGGATAACCTTGGAGACTGTAGGTGTTCACTTTAAAACTATTCCTTGCCATAAGTATTTGCCATGCTCTGCTCAGGACTGTCCCTGGCTAGGTGTATGTCAGGTCTCTAAGAAGCTTTTTTGTTGTTGAGAGGTTGTGTTCCCGGCGTGAGCTGGTGACAGAGGGATCCTGGCCACCCTGGTACAGCTGTAACACATGACTGCCCCTTGTGTAATCCCCTCCCAATCCCAAATCCTCTCCCAAGCCTACACCAACAGGCTGCAGCATCACTACAGCCCTGGGCAGGGGGATCCAGGAACTTTTACCTTCCCTGGAGAACAGGGACCCAGTGCAGGAGGGAGGTCAGAACCTGAAGGACAAGCAGCCATGCAGCACTGGATCATGGCAGGTAATGAGGTCAATGACCCAATAGACAGAAACTCTCTTTTCAAACAGAGCTGCTCAGGAATGCTTTGTTTTCATTGATCAGTGTGTAATGCGTGCGATTTGGGAACCCTCGGCTTGGCATGTGTTATTACAAGAAGCAGGAATTATCTAAATACGAGGAATACTACCCTGTAGCTTTAACACATAAGCAACCTAAGGGTGATGGGAGTTGTATAGAAGTAGCTGAAGACCCAAGCATTGCAAATAATGCAAGTGCAACACTGCCTTTACTATTAACCTCGCCCAGAATCTAGCCACAGTTTTTCTAGTACAGAGAAAAATCCTCTGTATTAATCCATACCGGTGTTGCAACAGTAGATGAGGAATTGTCAGCAGAAGACAACAGTTATAGCAACAACTATTTACTACTAGCAGGAGTATATTGTCATTGATATGGTGAATACTTCAATGTGGCTGCTCATATGAAATGTAAATATGAAAACAATTCTTTGTTTCAGAAAACTGTGTCATTTTACCATGCTGCATACCAACCAACATTTAGGAAAACGAAAGAGGTACAAAAAGATTTGCCGGGCGGATCGGGGCACGTATTTTGGACCACAACAATATTTGTGGCCACTTATTATAATTTGGCAGGTTATGAAAGTTTCACTTTTGCTAATGAAGGTGAATTGCCCTTTAATCTGCAAACCACAGTTTCCCCAAGAGACCTGCTTGTCTTAAACTGTTACACAAGTATCAAAGTATCAATTCTGTGTTCTGTGCCAAAAGTCACTTATGTTAGAAACATTATATGTTTTTTTTCTGGCTGTTCAGTGCAGGAGATCAAAGAGAAAGTCAGGACATTTCAGTAACAAACCCAGGACTGTGGGTTGAGCTGTCCAAATCAGGGCTGTCCTGCGAAAAACAGGACATGCTGTCCTTAAAAGGGCGGTTCACCTTTAAGCTTGAATATGTTATAGAATGGCCACTTCTAAGCAACTTCAATTGGGTTTCATTATTTATTCAATGAATTTCCTTTTTCTTCTGACTCCATCTAAAAACAAACGCTCTGTAAGGCTACACATTTATCATTACTGCTACTTTCTATTTAGACCCTCTCCTTTTCATAGTCCAGTCTTTTCTTTAAAACCAGTGCATGGTTGTTATGTTAATATGCAGCCTAGCAACCAGATGGCTGAAATTGCAAACTAAAGAGCTGCTGCATAAAAAGCTAAATAACTATGGGTTGCTATATGTGACACATGGAGACTGTTAGATATAAAGAAATAGAGGTGGGTTTAGTTTTCCTTTAATGACGTGGGAATGCAGGAACGCCCCATGCATTTACCAAATATCTGTTTTTACATTGACTTGAATGAAGTCTGCTCTCCCTGTAGTTACACAGCTGGTTACTAGCACATTAAGTGCTTAATGATGTTGATTCATCTGTTGTTCTATTAACGGTATTATCCCTCGTCTCTGCTCTTTATTACGCTCTTCTTCATGTTAGAATAGTGGCACATGTGCTTATCTTTAGCTGTGTTATCTCAAATGCTTTGTTGGCCTTCACAAAGCTCATTCTGTGGATTTAACTGACTTTTCCATGATAAGTAACCCAAATATGTATTTGTTATTGAAGAAGACTTTTTTTTTTTTTAGATTGTATTTGTTAAAATTGCAAACCCAGGTATCAAACTGCAACAGCAGGTTAATAAGTGTTATTCAAGAAAGGGCTGGTTGACCTTAACTTTTAGTATGTTATACAATGGCTAATTCTAAGCAGATTTTCAATTGGCCTTAATTTTTTATTTCGTATAGCCTTTGAATTATTTGCCTTCTTCTTCTGACTCTTTACAGTTTACAAATGGGGGTCACTGACCCCATCTAAAAAACAAATGCTCTGTAAGGCTTCACATTTCTTGTTATTTCTACTTTCTTTTAATCATCTTTCTATTCTTGTCTCTTATTCAAACCAATGCATGGAGCCTAGCAAGCAGAGAGCTGAAATTGCAAACTGGAGAGCTGATGTAATGTATAAAGGCTGGAGTGAGTGGATGTCTAACATAATCGTCAGGACACTACTTATTGCTTTTCAGCTCTCTAACTCTGAGTTAGTCAGTGACTTGAAGAGGGGCCACATGGGACATAACTGTTCAGTGAATTTGCAATTGATCCTCAGCATTCAGCTCAGATTCAAAAGCAACAGTTATGTCCCATATGCCCCCCCTCAAGTCTCTGATTGGTTACTGCCTGGTAACCAATCAGTGGAAACCAAGAGAGCTGCAAAGCAGGAAGTCGTGTTCTGGCTATTATGTTAGACATTCAGTCACTCCAGCCTTTATACATTACATTTTTGGCTAACTAACTAGATTAGAATTTTTTTTATTTTGCACAGCCTGTCTACTTACCCAGTTTGATTTTTACACTGCAAATTTCTAACCATTTGCATACTATTTATATTTCTTCAATCTTCTAAACCGAATTTGTTATGGGGAAATGCATTTGGGAGAAACAAGCCATAGAAACAAGTTGTTGCTGTATTCGTATCATCTTCACGAGGGGGCACCCTGCTTTGTGCCACTGTACGTTGTGTTAAAGGGGTGGTTCACCTTCAAGTTAACTTTTAGTATATTGTAGAAGGGCCAATTCTAAGAAACTTTTCAATTGGTCTTCATTATTTATTTTTCATAGTTTTTTAATGATTTGCAATTTTCTTCTGTTTCTTTGCATCTTTCAAATGGGGGTCACTGACACCATCTAAAAACAAATGCTCTGTAAGGCTACAAATGTATTGTTATTGTTACTTTTTATTACTTATCATTCTATTCAGTCCCTCTCCTATTCACATTCTAGTCTCTTATTCAAATCAATGCAGGGTTGCTAGGGTAATTTGTTCCCTAGAAACCAAATTGCTGCCACTGCAAACTAGAGAGCTGCTGAATAAAAAAACTAAATAACTATAAAACCACAAATAATAAAAAATTAAAACCAATTGCAAATTGTCTCAGAATATCACTCTCTACATCATACTAAAAGTTAACTCAAAGGTGAACAACCCCTTTAAAGACAGATTAGGCAATGTGCATTGTTATTATTGATCATTATTTATCATTCAGTAACGGATTCGAAGCTGCACACAATAAGGAAACAAAATATATGCAGACTAGTGAAAATGAATACTGAGACAGGCATATAAAGGTATAGCTTTTATTATCCAGAAACCCATTATCCAGAAAGCTCTGAATTATGGAATGGCCATCTCACATAGACTCCATTATAATGTAATAATCCAAATTTTTAAAAATGATTTCCTTTTTCTGTGTAATAATAAAACAGTAGCTTGTACTTGATCCCAACTAAGATATAATTAATCTTTATTGGAAGCAAAACCAGCCTATTATTATTATTATTATTATTATTAATAACGTATTTCTATAGCGCCAAATTGTTTCGTAGCCTAATGGATTTAGTAAATGTTTAATGTTTGATTTTCTAGTAGTAACATTTTATTGGATAAAGCCAGAGGGTTGTTTTGTCTTCATGTATCTACATCCAACAGGCAATTTATTTCAGTGAGGCAAAAAAGTCTATCAGACTCCATCGGACTTTAGGGCTAATTTTTTAACACAAGCGCCGCGTGCAAAGTGCGATTTTAGCAATTTGCCATGTTGTGTTGCCTTTGCTTCAAATTACATCAGATGCATTAAAACTAATACAGTTCTACTTGCTTTTTTTTAACAAACCTGATGTCAATGTGGGCATCCAAACAGACTACATGTAGGTGGGGACAAATATTCACAAGTGCAGGTAGTGTGTCACAAGTATCATTTTTGCATGGCTGCAGCTGCAGTTTTAAAAAAGCCCTTTGATCCAGGGCCATGCCAAGTAAGACAGTTTCTCCTGTCCCTTGCAAGCAAGCATGGCCACGCACACGCAGTATGATAAGCGCAAGGTATGGGGCCCGGAAACATTAATATTGCTGCCAATTGAGACCCCCCCCCAGCAGGACCGTGCCACGCTGCCCAGGCACTCTAGACAAGCCCAGTTTAGTGCTCCTGCGTGAATTGGCACTTTATGCGCATGCGCCAAAGGCTATTCATGTGCATGCGCAGGAGCGAAAAAGCAGAAAGCGCAGAGTTGGTCAGAGAGGCTGAGGTGACCGGACTGGGGGTAGGTGACATAGGAGGTAAGTGCCTGGCGCCGCCCAGCTTTGTGCCCTAGGCACGTGCCTACTCTGCCTACCCCTTGGCCCGGCCCTGCCCCCCAGTACCTGAATTAGGGGAGGTAGCCTAGTGCCCTCTCTCCATTGCACCCTAGGCATGTGCCTCTTCTGCCTAATTCTGGCCCTGCTTTGATCTTGTCTGTTAAAAGATAGTGTTCTCTTGTGATAAGGCAGGTAGCAACTTTTTAATATAGTTCATTTTTTTTTTGTCTGACACTGCTGTGCATCAACAGCTGGAGGGTTGTAGCCTGGACATCCCTGTGCAGGTCTAATTGGGTGGACCACACTAGACCAAAATCTGCAGCCTTCATTTTCAGCTACTTGGCCAACAAACATTCAACAATGGAGAATACTTTAGTAAAATGATCTACCAGACCCAGTGGCAAAACTACAATGCACTGGGCCCCCCTGCAAAAAAATCTTCAGAGGGGTTCAATTACAGTTGCCACCTGGCTGGTATTTTACAGACCTGGCCGGTAAAAATGCTGGTTGATCCCAATGTTATTAATAGGGAAAAACATATAGGAAGGCCACAACACACTCAGATCCCCTTTGCCCACTTTCACCCAACTTACTTCCCCCTTCCTCACGAGTAAGAGAGAGAGGTTGGGGAGGAGGCTTTTTTTATTAGCTAAAGCAGACCCCACCAGATCTGGACTGGGAGTCAAAATAAGCTATGGCATTTCAAGTTCAGAGAGGCCCAAACAGCCCCCACCAGCCCACTAAATAATGACTGTTTGTTGAATCTTACAGAAGCCCCTCTGGCATTTACCAGAACCCACAGATTGCCCGTCCATGCCCCCCATTCCTCAGGCCCCCTGAGACTGCTTCTTCTATAGTTATTACCTTTAGGAAGTCTTGGTTCTCGCACACCCTTATACCCTTATAGGCTAATGAAAAGAAGCCTGGTACTCAATGGTAGAGGTCCGGCCACCTCACATTTGGATCAACAACAAGAAGAATCCAATGGCACACAGGACTTATTAATAAGTCCTGTATGCCATTGGATTCTTGTTGTCTTCTAGTTACACCACTGACCAGACCCCAACCTTGACCTGCACCTTTACCTACGCTTGCATTCACCTACCAACTAAAGAATCACAACAATGCTGACTTCTAAATTGAAATCAGTAACAATACAGTTTCAGTCCTGAAACAGAAATTGGGGTGGATGACAGATTTGTATGGAAAATCTCTGGTAGCCTAACAAGTGGCATAGCAATACTCTATGTAGGAATACTCTATATAGGCATACACTATGTTTGTTGCAAAGTATAGTTGCCCTTTAAAGACTACATAACCATGACATGAAACCTTCACCAGACCATCGCTCCCTGTCTGCCCCTTTTGACCACAGACAGATCGTTTTGTCTGCTGCTCACATGACTTTCCAGACAATAGAAGCTAATTCTTAAAGTCTCATCCAAAGACTGAAGATTATCTTTTGAAAAACTTCACCAGAAAGCTGCATTTTTGTGACAAACCATTAATATTAGACATCAGCCAAAGGAGTCCCAATGATTTCAAATAGGATCCTACAAATGATGACAACTGCTTTCTATTTATTTTTACAGCTTATGAAGTTTATCATTTTGTTCACCAACACCCCCTGCTTTTTCTCCCCTGTAGTAGTTCAGTAGGCCAGGCCTTGTATGATACAATAATTGCCTAGTACAAAGCAGCTGTTACAATGTGATCCATGTGATGTGTTGCGCTCAAAGCTTCAATACAGGTAGCAATCCCATTAGGTCCAAATCTGCTGTTGCTAAGGAATGGCAGCAATTAATGGATCACATTGTAACAGTTTTGATTCAGTGATCAGGCTAACGGAGCTGCAACTGGAAAATGAGGTTGGGGAGGAGAACAGAATTCATTTTTAAAACTGATAAAATATGGGAAGCAATTGGAAAAGTCATTACTTGTATTTTTATTTTATTTGCCTATACTTAGTTGGAAAATGTGCCCTACCCCATACTGTGATGTGATTAAGTGGCATTGAGGAAGGCCCCAG
Source organism: Xenopus borealis (assembly GCA_024363595.1). NCBI lineage: Eukaryota > Metazoa > Chordata > Amphibia > Anura > Pipidae > Xenopus > Xenopus borealis. The sequence continues at coordinate 14,278,533 of CM044437.1, read as the reverse complement.
TAACCGTGAACTCAAGGTGATCAGATTGTCCCTGTGTCTCTTCAGGTGTGGAAATCATTAGGTCCACAATGCAATGGGAGCTGGGTAATCCCGGCCTATCCACCCTCGTGTTTCCAAAGCCTGCCTCGCCCTTGGACTTTGCACCGGGCTGATAAGAGGCACCCAGAGAGAGAAACAAAGCTGGAAAATGATTAACGACCCTGCCATGTTTACTACCATGAAAGGGTGTGTATTAGAACACAGTCTAATAAGCGTCACCGCTTTCCCACCTCCTCCGAAAGTTGCTCTGACACAAGGAATTGTGGGTATCCAGGGTGCAGTATGATTAGTGGCTGCTCCCTGTCCACTTCTTGTTAATAGCTCCATCTACTGCTTGCATCACATCTGAGCACTGACATAAATGTAGTATTTGTCTATGGAAGTGCCAGTCCAAGACACATGGAGAAAACAACATACACCATTGGACTAAAGCTGCCCATACACCTACAGATCCATGAGCAACTCTTTGCCCAATATGCCCTCCTTGAGCTCTATGATATTGGGCTGCGCAATAGGATTACAACTCTGGTAAATGCAGGTTGTTGAGATGAAGACCACTGATCAATGAGCCAATGCAATCCTCTTTCTGATGGCATTTTCTGTTTCTGATTTTGGGTTTCAGTCAATCAGAGGGTCCCATACACAGGCCAGCGGACAGTCTGGTTAGTTCAACTTCAGGTTAACTTTTAGTATGTTATAGAATGGCAAAGGGTAAGCAACATTTCAGTTGGTCTTCGTTTTTTCTTTTGTGTTGTTTCTGTGTTATTTCCCTTCTTCTTCTGACTCTTTCCAGTTTCTAAATGGGGGGGGGGGGGGTCACTGACCCCAACAAATGCCCTGTAAGGCTACAAATGTATTGTTATTGCTACTTTTTATTCCTCATCTTTCTATTCAGGCCTCTACTATTCATATTCCAGTCTCTTATTCAACTCAAGGCATGGTTGTTAGGACTATTTGGACCCGAAATTGCAAACTGAACCGCTGAATAAAAAGCTAAATAACCACAAAAACCAACTCAAATAATAAAAAAAACAAAAAAAAATCAAATGTCTGAGAATATCACTCTCTGCATCATACTAAAAGATCATTTAAGAGCTGAACCCCGTTTTTTAAGCAGGTAAACACAAAGAATGGAGAAAGCACACCCTGTAATTGGGGAGAGAGGCGCAAAAGTTTTTAAGTTTGTTTATTGAAGAATATTTATTAAAATATTGTTTAGCCATAATCAGCAATTAAGAATTAGGCTGCACTGTATTGTCATTGCAACTCCACCTGCTTTATACATGATATTAATTATATTATGATCATCATGGGGTGGTTACTTGGGTTCCAGTTGTAAAAAGTAAGGTTAAATTGCTATTTTTAATCATTTCTCCTTTGTGTTTTGAGGGGTGTATATTTGAATTTTTCTGCAGCTCAGATTAGGAAAAAGCCAATAAACTCTGTTCCGTGGCATTCTAGATTTGGTATTGTCTGATTATATGAGGCTGAAGTTGGCCACAGACACAACAATCTGATCATCGGTAATTTTTTGGATCGTGTGTAGAGTGTCCACACATATGTCTTGCCATGCTGATCGGTCATTCAGCCGATCATATCTCATTCATCATATCATTCAGCCGATCATATCTCATTCATCATATCATTCAGCCGATCATATCTCTGCGTGTATTGCTGATCTGACCATCTTCAGTGGGACACTGTCACCAGCTTTTGTAAATCTCCATACGATTGCTTTAGGGACAGAACATCGGCTGATCTGTTCTTTTAGTACTTTATTTAATCTGAAGGTTAGTGGCAGGTCGGGGGATGGGGATGTCCAATCATACGATGATTGGTACGATCAGATCTTTGTGTCTATGGCCAGCTTGAGTGGACAATTTGTTTCAAGGAAGTTGTTGTCTAGATTCAGTGCTGACACTACAGTATATGTTGTATCCAAGATTGTGAGCAAGTAGGGGAAGGGGTAAAGCCAGGTGTACTAAGTTGGAAAAATTGGACAAATTTAAACCAAACTAGCTGGCCTGAGTGAGTAGATCTATGATTGTAATAGTCAGAATAAAACAGGTTGTTACCAGACACGTTAGACCCCCATAGCTGAATGGTATTGGCATGAGTGCACAATTGTTGGTAGAATTGTTGATCAGGTCATTTGGTAACTGGCTGTTAGATAGATCAGAGCCTGTACTGATCACTTTGGCTTATTCTGATTGTATACCCAGCCGTGCCACGATTTTCTTGATCTGTAATTAAGACAAACTTGTAGCTGATGCTGATTATTAAATTCGGATGCTAATTGCACTGGTTACTGCACTGCCATGTAGTAATTGTCTGTATTAATGACTAATCAGCCTTATATTGCAACATTTCTATTCTATGTGTACTGTATATTGTGAGTGGGTCCAGGCCTGGATTTGTGGAAAGGCCTTTTAGGGGGCGGCAAGCTGCCCAGCCACACCCACATTGGAAACATGCAGGATACGCAGGAGATACGATAGTTTTTGAAATTACCCATGCGCCAATCCCCATTGCTCTGGTCCTGATGATAAAAAGGGCAGAGTATGGGGGCGATGAACGGTAGTGGGCCTAGGTGCTCCTGCTATATAAATCCAGCTCTGAGTGGGTCCCTAAGCTCAGTAAGTGACAGCAGCACAGAGCATGTGAATCAGTGAATCAGAATCAGAAAAGAAGATGGGGAGCTACTGGGGCATCTACTGGGGAGACACAGATCTTTACTGCTAAAGGGCTGTGGTTGCCTTGGGCTGGTACACAAGCACAACACATCATGTACAATATTTCTACCTACTTCTTTAGTTAATCTTTACTTCTCCTTTAAGTAAATTACTTGAACTTACTATTTATCTTTACATCCCCCCCCCCCCCTAACAACTGGGGCAAAGAGAATTCTAAAAGATCAAGGCACATCTCCCAGTTTTCCCTATTTAGGTGAGTTAATCCCAATTTCTGGATTTAAAAAGAACAAGGTTTTTCCAGAAAGCAGACAGCAGAGTATGACCACTGAGTGCTAGGCATTACCTAAATGATACTGATTTTTCAAGCGTGATATGTTGGGAGGTATAGCAAAGGTATGTGCTCAATGTTTAACACTGTAAATCGGTGGAACTTTGCTTGTTATATGTCATGTTTAACTCTATCAGAACATCATTTTCATTAGCTTTACAGAGGTAGTAGTGCAGCTTCTAGAGGCTCTCTCTATATATACAATATCAGAACATTTCCATGTTAATGACCTTGGTGTTAGTTGCACCGTGCCAGTGTAAGATCCTCAGGGCATTGTCATAACCTGTCCCTGCTGCACTGGATTTATTTACTTGGCTATGTTGAATGTTAGCCCTTTTTCTTTCCTAACCAAACTAAATAACAAGGGGGTTTTCACCTTCCAAGCACTTTTTTTTTAGATAAGGTGTTTTCAGATAGTACAAAACTACTAAATGGGCCCTTGGAACCTTTAACAAAGAAAAGAAAAGATAGGCTAAGCTTATAAGGAATAGAAAATAAAATAGAAAATAAAGGTTTTTTGGTAACCCGAAAGTCACAATGTTAGTCCAATATGGTTTCCTGCCGATCTCCTCGCAGTCTCCCCACTACGTGTGTCAATCCAAGAGAAAACGTAGTTTTCCTGTGTTGGGATCAGCGCCTAAGCAGTGGAAATTTTTAGAAACAATATATAGTGTAGTATTTTAGTAATAGAAACATACAAGGTCACCCGGTGTTTTTCAGACTTGTGATATTTCACCTATTACGAAGTGAAGATAGCCCCAGGTGTAGTGGGTGCTTTTGCCTCCAGATGTGATAATTACTCTTTTACTTAGTGCACCACAGTGTGAGGTGTTAGAGTGTTAGGAATTAAGTTATACACATCAGTGCGGAAAAAATGGCTAAATTGCCTACTCACAGACCACTCTTGTGGCGTATGGCTTATAGAGCAATACTGTTGGCTGGCAGTCCTCCAAGACTCCAATGCGCACGGATTTCAATGAAGCAGTAGAGATAGGAGGAAAGGAATGCCAAAATAGTATAATACTGTTTAATACTATATAAAATCAATTAAAAACAATGTGCACTCACAATTTCCAATAAAAATACTTGCAAAATAAAGGTATCTTTGGGGTTTCCTCCGGACCTCCAGGGTATAAAGGATAGCTATCCGTCTCTCAGTCCCTTCTAGAGGTTCAATGTCCTGGTTCCCCCTTCTCCTAACGCGTTTCGCCGTTTCCAGCTGGGCTGGGGACAGACAGGGAGATTCGGGGAGATTCTGACGTCTGGCGTTTAATCGCAGGCGACAATCTCCCCGAACTGCCTTCTCCCTGTCTGCCGCCTGTTAAAATGAAAAAATGCCAGCGCTAATCCACACGCAGTGCGGCGATTTCCGGAATCGCCCGAAGTTTCCTCACGAAGTAACTTCGGGCAATTCCGGAAATCGCATCCGCACTGCGTGTGGATTAGCGCTGGCGTGTTTTAATTTTAACAGGCGGCAGACAGGGAGAAGGCAGTTCGGGGAGATTGTCGCCTGCGATTAAACGCCAGGCGTCAGAATCTCCCCGAATCTCCCTGTCTGTCCCCAGCCCTTAAGAGTTGCTCCAGGTAGACATGAGAAGGTGAATAATAATGAAACTTCAATATTAGAAAAATGGCAAAAAAAAAAATAGAAAGCAGATGAAAAAAATTGATTCACCCAATCCACTATTTTGGATTCGGCTTAAACCCTGAATCCTCCATGAAAGGTTTAGCCGAATACCTAATCTGAATCCTAATTTGCATATGCAAATTAGGGACGGGAAGGGAAAAAGAGAACCGCGCGCTCGGTTATAATTTTTTTTAATTCCTTGTTTTGTGATGAAAAGTCACCTGATTTTAAGGTTTCTGATTTGATCTGGTTTGGCCAGGCATGATTTGGGCAAACCTGAATCCTGTTGAAAAAAGCCTAATCCTGGCTGACTACCAAACCGAATCTTGGATACAGGGAATCCCTGAAAAAAGTATTTATTTAAATAAAATGTTATCTTAGGTATATACAGTATCAACTTTAAGGGGCAGATTTACTAAGGGTCGAATTTCGATTGCCAAAAAAATTCGAAATTCGACCAGGGAATAGTGGGGGAATAAAATTCGATCAATCGAATGATCGAATAGGGAAAACTTTCGAACGATTTTTAAGCAATCGATCGAATTTTTCTTATTCGATTTTAGGGAATGATCCCCATTTCGGTAGGTTTAATCTGGCAAAATAGGTGATCAAATTTAAATTTAAAGGGGAAGCATTCGACCATCGAATTTTCGAATATTTGAATAAAATTAAATTTGAATATTCGATGGTCGAATTTGCCTAATTTGTATATTCAAAATTTGAATCTTTTTGAAAAATCAATCGAATATTTGAATCCTTCATGGGAATTAATGTGAATTTAGTAAATCTGTCCCTAAGACTTTCCATTGCCCTAACTGATCATCACTCCATCACTTATCCTACATTTCCTCTTATTAATGACATTGTGCAATAGCAGTTGACTTGACTAGTGATAATGTCTAGTTTTGCTTTGCGTAATCAATGCTCCTTTCCAAAACCATTATGACCTCCAACACCTGAGCCAATCACCTCCCCCATAATCTTTTCTCAGCCCTACCACTTTCTCTACAATTTCTGCTGATTGCCTTTCCCGTGTTTTTTATCACTCATTATCCAGTTGTCCCTCTCCAGCAGACAGAAGCCCCCATTCCTGCAAGTCTCTCCAAACTTTCAGCACTTTGGGCTATAATGAGATGAATACTACCCTAATGGATTGGTATGGAGAAACATGGGATATCATTTGGTGTTGTTTACTCAACAGTAGAAACATTTGTGGCATTTCAAGTACAGGGACTGGACATTATAACAAATTCCAAAATTGAATTGTGACGATGACAAGTTCCTTGCCAGTATTCACTGGCTTTGTGGACCCTTTGACTCTTGACTTTATACCTTTTAGCATCTCATAGATGTTGGTGATCCAGCGGTGCAGGGGATATCCTTTATTGTAGTATTGACAGTGCAGGTCCAATTTCAGAAGTTTCTGCTTGAACTGTTTTGTCTGACATAGGACCTTGGGCTGGATCAGCAGTCTGCCAAGCCTACTCTTCCTATATCTGCACCAAGCCAAGCATCTATGGGACACTGGAAAAACAGGCATAACGTCATTGTAGATGAGCCATCAGTTTTGTTTAATTGGATGGGGAACACTTTCTTCTCTAGAGTTCTACTCATTTGTGTGTATTCAACTTTGAAGTGCATGGGGACAGAACCAACTTCTAGGCCAGCTATTGAACCTTGCCAAATCAATAATTTTCCTGTTAATCAATAAAAAAAATTATGTTACAGTACAGCAAACCTCTCTGAAACAGGTTCTGCATTAGGCTATAAAAATGAAATGTATATACATTTTCCATAAGAGGTTCTTGTGATGCTGGAGGGTGAGGACTAGGGATGCACCGAATACAGGATTCAGTTTTGGAATTAGGCCAGGATTCTGCCTTCTTCAGCAGGATTCGGATGAATTTTTCGGCCCCTGCTGAACCGAATCCTAATTTGCATAGGGGTGAGGAGGGAAATTGTGTGACAAGAAGTAAAAAATGTTTTCCCCTTCCCACCTTAATTTGCAAATTAGGATTTGGGTTCAGTTCAATATTCAGACAAATCTTTCGCTATGGATTTGGGGGGTTCAGCCAAATCCAAAATAGTGGATTCGGTGCATCCATAGTCAGGACTAATGATCTCTATCCCCTGCCCTAAAACCAGCCCCAGATACCTAATTATGGGGCATCCTTTCCTCTCTAGAATCTTTGTATTGTTTTGTAGCGTAGAGCAGTCCTCCAGGCAGTAATAGTAAAAAACAGGTATTTTATTGAAGTTTTGCTACCTCCATCCTTGTGATTCCTGCATTCACTCCTGCACTGCTAGATTGGACCGTTGGTAAATGAACCCCTCTCATCCGCGTTATAATATTTTGCCTTTAGCTGTAGTCACATAGATTTCTGGCAGATAATGTGTTTTTTTTCACAAGGGTCCGTGGCTAACAAGAAGGCTTTTCAACTCTCTTTGAAAGAGATGCTGTGCTATTTTATGATTTCTGACAAGTGAATGCCATATTATGATAGCAGAACTGAGAGACATGTCATTGACGGAGCTTGCTTTGGGCACATTTGACAAATGAGGCACTGTGTCTTCCTCTTCCCTCCTCTGCTGGGCGCACTGCATGCCGGACAATGCCACAGGAGCGTGCCAGTCTTCAATAGCTGGTGAGGAGACATCAGGGTAAGCGATGGTCTAGTGGAAGTGTATGGAGTCACAGAATAAACTGTTTATAGAAGATTCAAAGATAAAATATAGGGTTCTCTCTGTAAATGTAGGAAAGGCTTACAGAGACATCTTTGACCCAAAAGACCAGGTCTATCTTTTGGGGTGTAACTAGCCAAACTAGGCCATACATCTGCAGCTTTTTTGATGCTAAAAAAAATGTGGGGGAAAAAGTGTGAGTTTTTCAGAATTTCTTATGCAACAATTGTGAATATGAAAATACTCCAGCTAAAACCTGCCAAAAACACATAGAAGTCAACGGCAAATGTTCCTTTTACAACTGGAAGTTGTTTAGTTGATTCCTGATATTGAGACGTTTTCAGGTGGTTTTGACCGTTGTGCGAAACAATACGAAGAAGTCGTGGCTATTGTGCGTTTTTTTGCGACTCGTGCTTTTTCAGTTTGGATTTTTTAATGACATTCGTGGTTTTACAGAAAGTTAGTTTAGTCATAGTTTCAAAAACCTCTAAAACCACTAAAATGGGGCTGTTGATAAATAGACCTCAAAGTATGATAAATGCTATTCTGGTATAAAAAGATTACTGGCGAAACAGACCAGGTTCAGGCAGTACTTTGCTGCACAATTTCCTTTAATGATTCGACATGTTTCGAGCCAATTTGCTCTTTATCAAGCTATTCTGATCTAATTTGCAATTGGTCTCGCTTTTTGTTCATTGTGTCCGGGGTCTGGCACAAAGTGTAGCGTGCAACAATGGAGGTGCAATGGAAGTGCTTGGTTGTGGCCTGCCAGCTCTCCCTAACTTGCTTTACTGAATGGGGTGCAAATTAGAGGTAGGAGGGGAGTTGCTCGTGAATACAGCTGTCCAACACAGGCAGCACTGCATTCATGGGTGGGGGGCAAAGAATTCAGAGACCTGCTGCAATTTTTTTAAAGTGCACGGTACTAAAATTAGATTATTATATGTTATCTGTATATTATATTCTGCAGCTTGTGAAAACTGAAACAAAGGGTTCACCAAAACCGAAGTAACCAAGACACAAGGGCTTGCATTTCTAGCCTCACATTGTACTGAACAGACATGTTTATGACAATAAAAGATGATGTGTTTATAAGACAGGCAGATATGTAGCTTGTGTTTATAGAAGGTGTCTCTTTCAGCTGCAGTTTTACATTCCAAACTCTTTGCCAGAGGGATATTTCTGTTTCAAAACTCGAACACCTTGTGGGTGGAACTGGGTCCCCTGACATCACCTCAAGGTCATTTTCATCCAGCCGACAGCCCTGTAAAGTTCATACACTGCTATTCTCAACTCCAGTTATGTTCAACATCACAGAACTTCTCCTGTACAGATAAACCAATGCACCTGAACTGCTCCATACATACTGATGGCACCTATACACAAACCCATATCTAATGTAACTCATCTCCTGCAATGCTCCCCTACCTGCCCTGTAGCACCCATACACAACTCTTTTACTGCACCCTACCGGTCCTGTTGCACCTATACACTATATCACTGCTCCCCTAGCTGTACTTTGGCACCCATACGCTACTCTGCAACTGCTCCCCTACTCTATATCACTTTTCCCCTACCTGTCCTGTAGCACCCATACACAACTCTGTCACTGCACCCCTACTTGTCCTGTAGCACCCATACACTATATCACTGCTCCCCTCCCTACCTGTCCTGTAGCACCCATACACAACACTGCCACTGCTCCCCCACCTGTCATGTAGCACCCATATTCTACTCTGGCCCCCATATACTATGTAATTGTTACCCTACCTGTCCTATAGCACCCATACACAACTCTGCCAAACAACCCTGACCCATACACTACTCTGTCACTGCTCCCCTGCCCTATCCTATAGCACCCATACACTACTAAGTAGTACATGGTGCATAGCAAAGCCCTTTGCACAGAGTGCTTGCCCATCACTGACCCCCTGAGAGTTCCAGGTTCCCACTTGGCACAAATGCTACCCTATTATTGTGACTCTCTACTACACTCACATAACTGCCCATAGCTGCTCACTTAGTCCATCCCTGGCTGTTCTATAAAAAGACGCATTTCACACAATGCTTTTTACTTCTTCCCATTATGAAATCTGGACCCTCTTCCTGACTCTTTGTTAAGGTTAGGGTTGATTCAATCCAGGCAGGTGCCAACCCTTCAGGAGTACCAGCAAAAACAAATTGCTTAGCTTACTTAAATGTCCCTGGCTATGGGTGCAGAAACCAAGTTTACAGAGCTGGAAATGTCCTAGGGCCTCTGACAATAGTTTGTGATATATCTCTCCTTCCTCATAATAATTAGGGATCATTATCAAGTGCTCCTTTGTGTGAAACGTACCTTTTAAACAAGCTTTGTTCCTCAATTTATATTTTTGTTCCAACGTCATTTGTGTTGTGTTACTTTGCTGATGGTGATAAATCACAAAAGCAGCACACTGGGTACAGTTGCTTTTTTGTATTTCGGGAACATTCCAGCTTGACTCACTGTGGAGGAGATAACCCATTGCACCATGACATCATAGAGCAATAATGGGAATCACTGCTTTATTAACTGTGCGTTTCCCAGCTCCCCGCCAGCCCATCATGTCTGGTCAATATTCCTTGGCTATAACTGAGCTTGGGACCAAACATTATTGTTACCATCAAAGGATATTTCCATTAATGTGTTTTCTTTCCAATTAGTCCTACTTATTAAAGTGTTTTTCCTTGGGAGTTGTCCCATGGGGTTTCTTGATCTGTCAGTGGGAGAGTCTGGATAAGGAGGGGGTTGAGTGAGTGTCTGGGGTCCAGGCCATGTTTCTCTTACGTTTGTGAGCAACTGGTCTTTGTTACCAGCAGATAATAAAATCTCCAATTAACCAGGAATGCTGAGCTTCTACCAGGTTTGCCACTGCTGTACACTGTCATGTCACAATATACACGTAAAATAAGCTACTTTAAGTTTAATGGACACGTCAGTATATTTAAATATAAATTGAGTAGCAATTCAATCTTTACCCCTTGTATTGAGATTTGGTTTATTTCTATGCCATTCTGTATGTTCTTTGTATAGGCCCATAATATTGTCCAATGCTGTGGATAAGGTTTATAAATACATGTTATTATTATTATTACTATTAATACTACTTCTAATAATAATACAATAGTTATTGTTTCTGGATTCAGATCACTGCTAACATTCAGCAGCCACTAGGGTTGCCACCTGGCCGGTATTTTACTGGCCTGGCCAGTAAAAATGATGGTTGATTGCAATGATATTAATAGGGGAAAAAGAGAAATATATAGGAAGGCTGTTATTTTTTCCCAGAAAAGGTGGCAACTCTAGCAGTCACTGACTTTAATGGAAAATGCCTGCCATTGTGCACGGAATTCTGTTATGGGTTGCTAAACACAAAATATAGATATGGGTTTATAGAATTATGGGAGAGTATGGTGGGGTATGTGGATACTGGGTTTTCATTTGGAGGGGTTGAACTTGATGGACTTTGTCTTTTTTCAACCCAATTTAACTATGTAACTATGTAACGGACATAACACTGTTTGACCCTATGTAAAGAAATTACCCCTGACCCCCATACCACAGACATGCCTCCTCTTTCCTCAGCTGACCTCTTCTGCCCACAGCATGCTGATTTTGCATTTTCTGCTTTTATACACTTGAGTAGAGAAAGCATGTGCAGGGAGATGGCCACACATTTGGAGGCAGGCCAAATAATAGGAGTACACGTCGGAGTAGAGTTGAGGATTTCTCTAATCTTGTGACAGGTATTAAAGAGGTTGTTCCCCTTTACATGAACTTTTAGTATGATGTAGAGCAGGGGTCCCCAATCACCGGACCACAGACAGTCCTGAACTGGGCCGCCGAGTCGTGCCGAATTGGCGCACCCAAATTGGATGCTGAACCCACCCTGAGCCCCACATCGACCCCCCTGAACCCACCTCTGTCCTTGCAAAAATTTTTACTTCGAAACCAGTCCCCGGGCCAAAAAATGTTGGGAACCTCTGATGTAGAGAATGATATTCCCTAAGGATTTGCCATTTGTTTTTATTATTTGTGGTTTTTGAGTAATTTAGCTTTTTATTCAGCAGCTCTCCAGTTTGTAATTTCAGTTATTAAGTCGCTATGGTCCAAATTCCCCTAGCAACCATGCATTGATTTGAATAAGAGACTGGAAAATGGATGAGAGAGGTCTGAATAGCAAGATGAGTAATAAAAAGCAGCAATAACAATGAATATTTAGCCTTATAAAGATGAAGTCAGAAGAAGGAGGCAAAAAAGCTTTGACTCTTATCGCTAGCAGATTTCCCCCTTTAAATATCCCCATTGGAAAGCTGAAAATATATCACCAGAGTAAAACCTGGACACAAGACTGTCGTTCGGTAACAAGTATCTTGATTAGGACACCAAAGGAGGAATTTTAATTATTCAGCAAAAAAGACCACGATGCTTAACCTCCTGTAAATTTTCTGGATGGAGCTGAACGTCAATATCTTTCCATTGGTTAACGGAGGTATGATCAAAGCCAGGCCCTCTATTGGCATTATCTGCCTCCTTTTTTGTTTTGTTTTTTCCATCCTCTAAACAGGCCAACATGTGTGTGAGCTTTGCCTTGCTTCATGGATTGACAGATAACAATCATCAGTGTTTTAGTCCTGCTTCCTTTATAGCCGGTGGCATTTGGTTTGTTTTCTTGCACTAAGAGTGGCACTTTCATTTGAAAGGGCAGTGAGAAAATTTCAACCAGAAAAATGGGCATTCCCATTCACGATCATAAGAGATGTACCCCATACAGTATGTGCCCTGTAGCTGTCCATAGTAATCAGTCCAAATATAAATGCAGGCACAAGAGTATTTTTGAATCAGATGAATCTCTGCAGATGAAGCCTCCTACACTATAAAATCCGCTCGTTTGGCGTTATTGCCACTGCCCACCAATGGCAGCAGTGGTGGAACTACAGGTGGAGCAGGGGGTGCAAATGGGCCAGGGCTCGCGTAATGCTGATTTCCGGCCGCAGCGGATGATTTTTTTCATCAGTATAATCTCTTACAGAGGGGGCTGGGGGGAGGGCGGGCTGCATGTCCTGCACCAGGGCCCTCCAGTTACGTTACTGAATGGCAGGGCTATATTGGGTAGGAATAGTTGTGGCTCTCGCAGGCAGGGCTATATTGGGGTGATCCGAACATTCGGCCCTAGTGCAGAACGATTGGATTACAACCAGGAACAATGGGCTCCGGCGGGTCAGTCATCGGAAAAATTAAACCTTCCCGATCTATATCGTGGCCAGATATTAATCGGGAAGACCCATGGGAAGCCCCCACACATGGGCAGATAAGCTGGCAAATTGGTCTAAACGATCGATATCGGCAGCTTTATCTGCCCGTGTATGGCCACCTTAACTATCAACGGGCCCTGTAACTGCAGCGGTGGGACCCAGAGAAATGACACTCTCTCTCCTGGCGCCACTCATACCACCTAAGGGAGAAAGGGGTAATAACCAGGGGCGTCTCAGGGGCTGCTGCCGCCTGAGGCAGCAGCCCTTATGCCGCCACCCCGTCCCGCTCCGCGTTTATAACTTCTAGCGTTGGAGCGGGTGGAGGAGGGGCAGCATCGCTAGTGCAACAGCGCTCGCTGCACTAGAAGAGCCGAATTTCCTTTTAAAAAAACGGAAATTCGGCTTTTAAAGTTACCAAAGGCGTTTTTTTGCTGCCCCTGGTAACAGGCCACTCCGTGCCGAGTCAAGAGCCTCGCCTGGTAATAACAGGGGTAACAGTGACACAATATGGAGGGGGCCCCCAATTTCTTTCTGCAGAGGAGCCCAGGAAAGTCAATTTATCCCACTGAATTAAACTCTTGCCGAGGCCCTGGATCATTTGCTGTCAGAAGCAAACATGCATTTGAAGCCTTTTTTTCTCAAATAATTGTCAATTTAAAAACATTTAAAACATGGCCTGTGTTTGTCTTCATATTTCTGGAGCTTTTGTAGCTTTATACTCAATGTATCGGCCAAAAACATCTGCCTAAATAACCCCTTCCAGACAGAAACAGAAGCTAACTGGCACATAAGTGGAGCCCTCCTGACTGCCATCCCAACTGCCATTTCATTACAAAAAAATCAAATTCGAGGGTTAATAAACCCTCAAATTCGATTTTCGAATTTAAAGGGGAAGTGGTCGAATTTCAAAAACAATCAAATTTGAATTTGAATGTTTTTAACGCAATTCGCCCAATCGAACAAAAAAAAAAATTTAGATCGATCGATTAAATCGCTTGAATCGATTCCCATAGGGATTTAAAGCAATTCGGTAGGTCTAAGTTGGCGAACTGGCCTATCGATTTTTTTTTTTTTTTTAAAGGGAAAGTACTTCGACCATCGAATATTCGAATACAATTGAATTTGAATTATTCGAATCTGTCGAATTTTGAAATTCGATGGTTGAAGTTACCTCACTTGCATATTCGAAATCTCTGCGTGTATGCGGTCCCACAATCCGACCACCTGTATCGCCTCCAGGCCCTAGGTCCCAAATTCACAATGCAAAACAACTGCACTAAAATCAGTAAAAACAGTGCAGTTCACTTTTACAGGGGAATGCGCAAACAAATTTTACTCTGTTCGGATTTAATAATATAGCTTTTGTGAATCCGGAAACTGTTTAGCCACCACTGGAAGAAAGTTTGTGAATTTGAACGCTTACGCCGCGGGATCAAGTACAAGCTACTGTTTTATTATTATTATTACACAGAAAAAGGAAGTCATTTTTAAAAAATTGAATTTGGTTGTGGAGTCTATGGGAGATGGCCTTCCCGTAATTCAGAGCTTTCTGGATAACAGGTTTCCGCATAACGGGTCCTATACCTGCATACCTCCCAACATTTTGGAAGTAAAAAGAGGCACAAATTTTTTTTTTTGCACCTGTTTGCTGTTCTGGGCTCTCTGCCAAAAGCCAATTGTTGCTTCTTTTTCTGTCTGTTCAGTGCAGAGAAAAGAGGGACTTTCCAGTACAAATAAGGGACTGCAGGTTGACCTGTCAAAAGAGGGACTGTCCCTCCAAAAAAGGGACAGTTGGGAGGTATGCACCTGTACCACAAATCAGGATTCTTAGGATGTGAGATGTTCTGGGTGTTTATCCAGTGTGTTACATCATTTGCTCCTGGATCTTTTATTTTTATTTTTAGTTTTACTGCCCCTTTAAAGGGGTTGTTAAACTTTGAATTAACTGTTAGTATGATGTAAACATTGATATTCTGAGATATTGATATTCATTTTTTGTGGTTTTTTTTTTTAAACTTAAAGCTGGCCATAGTTGTAAAGATTTTTGAAAGATCCAATGGTTATTGTGAGACCACGATTGTCTCAAAACGATCTTTTAAATGTCCGATGTGTCCATCAACTAAAAAGATCATTAGGTGCAGGGGCCTATGGAGCATTAAAATAAAACATTGGTGGCCAGGGGATTAGAGAAAGAAAAAAAACCCACATTGGTGTCAGTAGAATTGAACTCGCGGCTTCAGGACTTCAGTTATGGCTGTTTTTGTGACTTTGGGTCTTTCCGTTGCTTCAGGACTGTTAGGCACTTCCGCATTCAGGCAGCACGGCTTCGGTGCTTACAAGGGGGGCCGGCTCTTCCGCAGCACTGCCGGGCCCCCCTTCAGTCCCGGGACACTTTCCCCCCCTGACCACCACCACCCCCCCCATGGCGGCCCTGTCCCTAAGATCAGACATTCAGCAGAGAAAGACCTTTGCATCTATGGGGACCTTATCTTTTTATTCAGCAGCTCTCCAGTTTGTAATTTCAGCCATCTGGTTGTTAGGGTCCAATTAACCCTAGCAACTATGCGCTGATTCCAATAAGAGACTGGAATATGAATAGGAGAAGCCTGAATAGAAACATGAGTAATAAAAAGTAGCAATGACAATAAATGTGTAGCATTACAGAGCATTTGATCTTTTAGATGGGGGTCAGCGACCCCCATTTGAAAGCTGGAAAGGGTCAGAAGAAGGCGAATAATTCAAAAACTGTAAAAATTAAATAATGAAGATCAAATTATAAGTTGCTTAGAACTGGCCATTCTATCAAATACTAAGGGGGAAATATACTAAAATTCCCATAAAATCCCTCGAATTCCCTCGACTATCGAATGCTTATCGAATAGTTCTAGCCTATTTTTTTGCTCGATATTCGATTTCTCGATGAAATTGTGCGATCGAATACCGATCGTTCGATTTCACGGAAAATTCGAACTTTTTCCTTTGAGCCTCCGAAAAATTCGTACGATTCGAACGATCGAGGCGTTCGATCGTACGAATGGTATTCGAGCAAGTCTTCACACGAATTTTGTAAATTTGCCCCTTAATGTCAACTTAAATGTGAACCACCCCTTTAATCAAAGTATATTTAGCATAAGAGTGTTTTTGCCCTCACCGCTTCTCCCTTTCAGACTGGGGGCATATAGAGTGTTTATATGGAATCCTTTCTGTAACTTCTTAAACCTTCTGGGCCAAAGAGTCCAAGCCAATGGGCGCTGAGTGTAATCTAAACACGTATAGTGCAGGGGGGGAGTTGGGGAAGAGATTAAAGCAGGGGTTGGGGGGGGGGGTTGGTTTGGGGAACAGGGCAGCCGAGGAATGTGCACATGCAGCATATTGAATCCTAGTGTCATAATGTGTTGAGCATATCCATGGGAACACTCCACATCTATCAGAGATCCAGCTATACACCGGGGTTTTTCATGCAGTCTCACAGCACCCATCACACAGCTAGGGGCTATAGTAAGGGCCACCATCAGAATTTCACAGGACCCTGTACAACAAAATTATCTGGGACCCTCTGCAAGTAAAATAAAAATTGTGGCATGACCCCCCCTACAAGTTATAAAAAACATTGGTGGACAGGGACTGGTAAAGTAAAAAAATACTCTTGGTGGCCATCCCCTCCCCCAAGTTAAAAAAAACCATTTGTGGCCAGGGCTCCCCCAAGTTAAAAGAACAAACATCAGCGGCCAGGGCCCTTTCAACTTGGCTCCTATTTCGGCACACCTCAGCTCCTACTTCAGCTCTACTCAGCTCCTACTTCAGCACACCTCAGCTCATACTTAGACTCTACTCAGCTCCTACTTCAGCTCTACTCAGCTCCTACTTCAGCACACCCCAGCTCCTACTTCATCACAACTCAGCTCCTACTTCGGTTCAACACGGCTACTACTTCAGCACAACACAGCTCCTACTTTAGCTCCTATTTCAGCACAGCTCCTACTTCAACTCAACTCAGCTCCTACTTTGTTGCAGCATGGCTCCTACCTAGGGTTGCCATCTTTTCTGGAAAAAAATACCGGCCTATATTTTTTCCCTATTATTAAATTTGGGATCAACCATCATTTTTACCGGCCAGGCTGGTAAAATACCGGCCAGGTGACACCCCTACTCCTACCTCGGCACAACTTGGCTCCTACTCAGCACAGCTCGGGTCCTACTTCGGCACCACTATTTGGGCAGTTCAAGGGGAGGCCCAGCTACTCCAGTGAATGCAGCACAGCTGGGACCCCCTTAACATAAAGAAGCCATCAGACCCCGGACAAGTGCCCCCCTGATGGTGGCCCTGGCTATAGTTGTCATAGGCTGCAACCCCACCACTATCCTGACTGCAAACTGCCATATTGTAAAGGGGAAATAAAGCACATTTAGAGACTTTGCTCTAATGAAAAAGAAACATAGAAGCAGATCTAGCGATGACTGACCATGACTGAACCCAATAGTAAGAGAATGCTCTGGGCCCTTAGAGTCTCAGAGACCCATAGAAACCAAAACTGGGGCATCCTTTTTGTGGGGGTCCTGGTTCCAATTTAAGTTGTGAAAGGACTCAATGCTGTTCCCTCTGGCACCAAATATCCCTCCCAACAATCATCCTGTGCGGCTGCTGCTGCAATGGAACCATTCCTCCACTAAAGGCTCCAGCATAAGTAAAGGCTTTTTAAATATAGCTATAAAATAATCCTTGTACACAGTTTTGTACCCATCCATACCATTAACGCTATGAGAGTCTATGAGAAAACTGCATAGTCATTTGGTAAATTCCCCAGCTATAAATACATAAAAGTAATTTGTGATAAACCTCAGTGATAAATGTTGGTGGCTGAAAATTCACTTCAACTCAAACTCTGGTCCACAGGTAACTCTCCAAACAGTTTGATGTGTCAGTCTTACAGTATGTCTCGTTTATGTCTCATTCCTTGGGAACAAAAGAATCCGAAAAATCTGTGTCAGAACAGGCAGCACCCACCTTATGACTGCTACTCCTCAGCTCATTAAAATGCCTGACCCCTTTCCTCTCACATCTACACATCTGCTTCTTGTTATGGGGTCCCAGGATGGATGGGCTCTTCCCAAAGGGTAAACACTTTGGCATTATTGTTCATTGGGAAATAGGAGGCAGGCAAGTTGGTGCAGATGCAGGTGGTACAGTCTGGAATTAGGTAGCAAAATACTGAAGAATATCTATTTTGTGCCTCTATGTCTTTATTTTAAGCATATCTCCCCACTGTCCTGTTTTTACAGAGACAGTCCCTATTTTGACAGCTCTCATTTATATTGGAAAGTCCCGTTTTTCTCTGCACTGAACAGCCAGAAAAAGAAACAGAGTTTCTAACTTAATTGGCTTTTGGCAGAGAGCCCAGAACTGCCAGGAGGTTCAGATAAGATATTTTGTAATAATTTCTAGATAAGCAAAAAAGTAATTTTAACAACATAAGGTAATAGGTCCCCTGGGAAAAGTTACACTCACAGTTTAAAGGGAAATTCACCTTCATTTGCAAAACTGAAATAACTGAAAAAAATGAACATGGCAATTAGGGGGTGTGGCCACAAAAATGGGCATGGTCAAAAATTTGGGAGGGATGGTGCCTATAGTAACAGTGGGATAATAGTCTCTGGGAAGGGAGTGTGACTGTGGGATAGCAGGTATAGTAGGGAGAGATGGTGCCTATAGTAACAGTGGATAATAGTCTCTGGGAAGGGAGTGTGACTGTGGGATAGCAGGTATAGTAGGGAGAGATGGTGTCTATAGTGTCATATATATAATCTACAGTCTGCTGATTTTCCTATGGGACCAAACTGTAAATTATATGCTCATAAATAGTGATGGGCTTATTTATTCGCCAGGGGCGAATTCCCGCGATTCGCCGCTGGCGAATAAATTAGCGAAACTGCCAAAAAATTCGCCAAAAAAAATTTGCCGCGCAAAAACGAGTCGCGCGTCGTTTTTGACGCGTCGCGCCGAAAACGACCCGACGCGCGCCGAAAATGACGCGACGCGTCGGAAACGACGCGACGCGCGTCAAAAACGACGCGCGACTCGTTTCGCGAATCGCCAAAAAATTAGTGAATTTCTCTGGAAATTCGCGAATTTTTCGGCGAAGCGAAACGCGCCCGTTTCGCCCATCACTACTCATAAACGTTGCGTTCTGAGGTCAGAATGTGACCATAATGGACACCAACCCCTCTGACCCGCCATCCCCTCCTGACATTTCACTGTAGATTATAATGCATAAAGTACCCCCTGCAGCCTGTGCTTGTATATGGTCACATAACTTGATAATATCTTTATAAATTACAGTAGGGGGTACATTATCCACTATATAATACACAAAAGCCGTAAATATCTTGTAAATTATATCCTTATAAACGGTGAGTTCTGATGTCATCAGTTATAAACGGTGAGTTCTGATGTCATTTCTGTCACATGACTCACTGAAACGTGTGTATTATAATAAATAAAGTACCCCCAGTTGCAAAATATGAGGATATTATAAGTTACCTCGGAGTTCCATGGCCTGTATAAAAACACTCGGCCTTCGGCCTCGTGTTTTTATATGGTCATGAAACTCCTCGGTAACTTATAATATCCTTATATTTTACAAGAGGGGGTACTTTATTCACTATATATAACTGTACTTGTACATGCAGCACGGTGCTGGTTGATAATGCATGAATAGCACAGACAATAGGGATCGCAGAGCAATAAATAGAAAATGAAATAAAACATATACTGTGCCATGAAGGCCAGTAGCTGGAGGTGGCAGCTCCATGTGCAGAACTGGAGAGAAACAACCAATTCCTGGTGGGTTTTGTAATATGAGCCTGTCACTGTAGTCCTGCTGGGCCAATCGATCTTGCTCATGTTCCATTGTGACCTCCTCATGGTGGTCTTGTAATGTGACCCTGGGCCTGGAGTTTCTCTTTATCAGGAGGGAACCCTGTGGGTTTTTTTTTTTCCTTTTTGTTCTCTCCTAATCCCTGGCCTTGGTCCCGTGACCGTCAAGCGATGTATTAGCTTTTAATCACATAGAGCTGGCTCTTGGTGGCTGAATCTGATGATGTACTCAGCACCCGCATTCCTGGAGAGAATACACAACAGCAAGTGCAACCAGGGAAAAGCAATACTGGACCATACGACTCCCTCCTACAGTTTTTCCTCTGGTCCAATGATGCTGAACTACAAGTCCCACATTACCTTTGGAAATCTTAAGCTGGCCATACATTGAGAGATACGCTCGTTTGGCGATGTCGCCAAATGAGCGGATCTCTCCCCGATATGCCCACCTTGAGGTGGGCGATATCCGGCTGATTCGATCGTGGGCCCCTAGGGCCCAACGATTGGATCATAACAGGGGCCATATGGACAGTCGGATCGCGGGACCGCTTCAACGAACAGATGCGGCCGCGATCCGACGGGATTTTTAGTCCCGCCCGATCGACATCTGGCCGACTTTCGGCCAGATATCGATCGGGAAAGCCCGTCGGAGGGCCGCATACACGGGCCAATCAGCTGCTGACTTGGTCTGTCGGCAGCTTTTATTGGCCCGTGTTTGGCCACCTTTCCTTGACAATTGCAGAATTGAACACATATAGTGATGAGTGAATCTGTCCCATTTGGCTTAGTGAATATAGAGAATAGAGACAATAGCGAAATGGAACATTTACAATGAGTGAATTTGTCCCGTTTCGCTGAAAAATTCCCTATTTTTCTAACTCAACTTTTCTAACTCAAAATGCATTAAAGTCAATGAGATTTTTTTCTTATGGTGACTTTTTTTTTTGCCCTAATTCATTGAAGTCAACGGGCATTTTTCCTTATAGGCGATTTTCTCAGTATGTTTTTGCAGCAGTTGAAAAAAATTTGCACACGGTGTAATTTGCGTTCGGCGCATACATGCATCTGTGTGGGTACAGCCCCCTTTACAATCACTGAGTGCGTCTACTCCTGCGCTCCCCTGCGCCCGAATGGAAGAAAGTGCAATGCAGGGGGTCGCAGTATAATAGCCCATGTGTAATGGCCCTTACACACCGGCATTTTTAACCTGTTCTCCCCTGCTTTCCATTTTGCTGCGTTCAGCCGCAGGGGAGCGCAGGAATAGACGCAATCAATTCTTTTCAATGGGCCTATACTCACACAAGCACATGTAGGCGCTGAACACAGGTTCAGACGCAACATGCTGCATTTTTCCTGCGCTCAGCGCCCACATGCGATTGTGTGAGTATAGGCCCAGTGAAAAGAATTGAGTGCGTCTATTACTGCGCTCCCCTGCGGCTGTACGCAGCAAAACGGAACGCGGGGCAGCTTTTATCGGCCCATGTATGGGAGGTCTTCAACCTAGTGACATATCAAGGGTGGTTCATCTTCACGTTAACTTTTAGTATGTTATAAAGTCTCCGATTTTTATATGATTTGCCTTCTTCATCTGCCTCTTTCCAGCTTTCAAAAGGGGGGTCACTGACCCCATCCGAAAAAAGCAATTGTTCAGTAAGGCTACAAACGTATTATTATTATTATTGCTACTTTTTTTTTACTCCTCTTTCTATTCAGTCCCTCTCCTATTCATATTCCAGTCTCTTATGCAAATCAATGCAGGGTTGCTAGGGTAATTTGAGAGTTGCTGAATAAAAAGCTAAATAACTACACAAACAATAAATAATGAACACCAATTGCAAATTGTCTCAGAATATCACTCTCTGCATCATACTAAAAGTTAATTTTTTTTTATTAACTTTTTATTAAAGATAAGTATGCATAACATTCTCATAGATACATTGTAGTAGCAGAGCATTTAGTAAACCGTTTCACAATATCAAAATCAACTATGTAGATTATTAACTGTCAGCTCAAATAATAGACAATGTTTTAGACTCTATTCAGACTAAAAGTTAATTTAATTGTGAACAACCCCTTTAAATTAAAACGTATGGGTGGGATCTGCCATACTGTTTCTCTTAGAAAGTACAGTACAGCATTTCTATAATGTATTACTTGCACAAAAGACTTTCTCTGGATATTTACACTCAGAAATGATAGCTTACAAAATTGTCTCTGCCAGAGAATTCTATGTAGACAACCATAGAGCAGCGCCACCTAGTGGTCAAATGATAGATGTCTGTGTTCAATATGACAGAACAGAAGAGAATTATAGATTATAATCTTACGTTATACTTTAATAAAATGAGTAAATAGGCCATTGGGGGAAAATGTCAGGCCTGTGACCCTATGAATGAACCTGACTGAGGATTCTGGGCGTTGCTTAAGGGGCGGGATTTATGGCATCACTGGTGATGGGATTTTAGTCTAACTCTGCTGAAAATCAAGACACTGACATATCTGTGAAAGCCCCCACATACGCTTTTCATTTGATGTATCAGTTTGCAGCTGCTGATATTAATCTTCATTTAAACTAAGTGGCTGAAGAAGCTAAAATGCAGTTTAACATTCCCTACATACCTTGTGCCTATTGCACACAGAAATCTACTTCTGTAAGTATTGCATAGGGCTGGGCTGTCACAGTGTGGGGTGCTCATCCAAAGCCCCCTTTTTTATCATGGCAACCAATGCAGTCCCTTTGGATATACTGAGCTGTAGTGATGGCCGAATCTATCCTATTTCGCTTCGCCGAAAAATTAGCGAAATTCGAGTTGCATCTCATTTTTTGACGTGTCGCGTTGAAAATTCGCTGGCTTCAAAAAAACGAGACGCACGGCAAAAAACGAGATGCAACACGTTTTGCGAATTTTTTCCAATTTGCAAATTTGGCTGGAAATAGGGAAACGGGATAGATTTGCCCATCACTACAGCTCAGTATATCCAAAGGGGCTGCATTTATTCGCCGGTGGCGAATCGCGGGAATTCATTGCGAATTCACGCCTCGCGAATAAATTCGCCTATCACTACTGAGCTGTATTAAATGGCCTGCTCAGTGTAGGGTTGCTACCAGGGCCGGGCCAAGAGATAGGCAGAGTAGGCACATACATAGGGCGCAAAACAATCGCCTACCCCCTGTCCGTTCCCCTCTCTTCACTGACTCTCTATGCATACCTCCCAATATTTTGGAAATAAAAAGAGGGACAAAAAAAGTTGGCACACGTAGCACGGAGAATTTATTTTGACCACGCCTGTTTTTTTGTGGACACACCCCGTTAATTACCATGTTCATTTTACAAAATTTGGCAGGTTTGAGTCTAACTTTTCCCAATGGACCTGTTATCTTATATTGTTACAATGATTTATTTGCTTAGCTAGAAATTGTTACAAAGTATCTTATCTGAACCTCCTGGCAGTTCTGGGCTCTCTGGCTGTTCAGTGCAGAGACAAATGAGGCACTGCGGGTTGAGCTGTCAAAGAGGGACTTTCCCTCTTAAAACACAAAGCCAGTTGGGAGGTATGGGAGCGCCAATTAGCTCATGCCCTGGAACGCTAAGCCGGGCCGCGTCTGGTGGCTTGCCTAGGGTGCCTGTGCGGCGTGGCCCGGCCCTGGTTGCTACCCAGCCATTTTCTTTGTAATAATATGACAGCACTTTGTACTTGATCCAAACTAAGGTACAATGAATTCTTATTAGAAGCAAAACTATCCTATTGGGTTAATTTAAAGAAAAAGTAAACTTTTACAAGAAGTGAATGTAAAATCAATGAAGGTGCTATTTTAAGAACGTTTGCAATGTGCATTCATTATTTTTTTTTAATTCCAAGATATTAAAGGACACACGTACTGTTAACATGAATTAATTTTTTTTACAACAGCGCCACCTGCTGATCATTTTCTGACCAGTCTGACCACCAAGTAGTCAAGGAAGTTGTCAGGAGAAAGAAAGCTTGGTGGTCAGACTGGTCTGAAAATGACCAGCAGGTGGCGATGGTATAACAAAATGTATTCATGTTAACAGTACATATATCTTGGAATTAATAAAAAAATAAATAAATGTACATTGCAAAAGTGCTTAGAATATCACTCCCGTCAATTTTACATTGTTGTTTTGAAGGTTTAATATTTCCATATATACATATATATAGACTTAAGGCAGTGATCACCAACCAGTAGCTTGTGAGCAACATGTTGCTCACCAACCCTTTGGATGGTGCTCTCAATGGCAGGGCCGGAACTAGGGGTAGGCAGAAGAGGCAGCTAGCTAGGGTACAACCATACCTCCCAACTGTCCTTTATCAGAGGGACAGTCCCTCTTTTGACAGCTCAACCCGCTGTCCCTCCTTTGTACTGGAAGGTTTTCTCTGCACTGAACAGCCAAAAGGTGCAAATAAGATACATTGTAACAATTTTAAGATAATAAGATAAATAAAACAAGTAATTGTAACAGTTTAGATAAGGAGAAATATTTTCAAACTTACATAACCTGGCAAATTTTGTAAAATGAACACAGTAATTAGGGGGTGTGGCCACAAAAATGGGCTTGGTCAAAACAATTTGCTACGCTACGTGTGAAAATTTTTTTGTCCCTCTTTTTACTTCCAAAATGTTGGGAGGTATGCACAATAACTGGGGGGGGGGCGCTACCTCTTCTGCCTAGTGCCTACCCCTAGACCGGACCTTGTTCCTTTATCAGTAATAGCGTGCACAAGCGTCACCACGCATGTGAGGTACAGGGGCACCAATGGCCTCAAAGCAGGTGCTTCTTTTTTATGCAATGTAAACTTGCTTTCAAGCCTGGAATGCAAAAATAAGTATTCTGCCAAGTAGAGTCTCCTGAAGGCTATCAGTCCACATAGGGGCCATCAAATGGCCAATCACAGCCCTTATTTGGCACCCCAAGTAGGGTTGCCACCTTTTCCGATATATTTATCTTTTTCTCCCTATTAATAACATTGGGATCAACCATCATTACCGGCCAGACCGGTAAAATACCAGCCAAGTCCCACAAGGGACTTTTTCATGCTTGTGTTGCTCCCAAACTCTTTATATATTTCAATGAGGCTCAAGGGTAAAAAAAGATTGGGGACCCCTGACTTAAAGGAATTTTATCATGGGGAAAAAAGTTTTTTTTCGAAATGCATCAGTTAATAGTGCTGCTCCAGCAGAATTCTGCACTGAAATCCATTTCTCAAAAGAGCAAACAGATTTTTTGATATTCAATTTTGAAATATGACATGGGGCTAGCCATACTGTCCATTTCCCAGCTGCCCCAAGTCATGTGACTTGTGGTCTGATAAACTTCAATCACTCTTTACTGCTGTACTGCAAGTTGGAGTGATATCACCCCCTCCCTTTCCACCACCCAGCAGCCTAACAACAGAACAATGGGAAGGTAACCAGATAACAGCCCCCTAACACAAGATAACAGCTGCCTGGTAGATCTAAGAATATCACTCAAAAGTAAAATCCGATGTCCCACTGCGTACTATTCAGTTACATTGAGAAGGAAAAACAACAGCCTGCCAGAAAGCAGTTCCCTCCTAAAGTGCTGGCAGAAGTCACATGACCATGGGCAGCTGGGAAATTGACAAAATGTTTAGCTGCATGTCAGATTTTAAAACTGAATATAAAAAAATCAGTTTGTTCTTTTGAGAAATGGATTTCAGTGCAGAAGTCTACTGGAGCAGCACTATTAACTGGTGTTTTCCCATGAGAGGATCCCTTTAAGGTATGAAGATCTATTATGCAGAAAACTCCAGGTCCCAAGCATTCTGGATAACAGGTCCCGTATACTATGTAGGGTACACTTATATCCCACCTACCAGGCCCCCATAAATATTAACCAGCTGTGCACCGCTGAGGTTTACCCCAGATATGTGCAGCCAGGAGGGAACAGTACAGAAAAGCCTCCAGTCCAGTTCATACTTTACACCTGTGTATTATTCTGTAGTTTACATAGGGATTGTTTATCTCTGCCGCTACGTCAATGGTCACTGAAACCCTTGCACTGTTTATAGTTGAACTACTTGTAGCTGCATTCACTTAACTTTCATCATTCTAAAGGGGACATTTATACTGATATTTGCATTTTCTTCTGCAAATTTGTTTTTGCTCACAGTATGTCACTTTGAAGGACATATAGAATGTCCCCAAATATAACATATCTGTGCTTTCTATACCACTTCTGATATTTATGTTTAAATAGTTGCACAGACAAACAGCCTCCAATACATGGCTTGGGGGGGGGGGGGGCTTGAGTGGGACTTGCTTTTTGTATATTCAGGCCTCTCCTATATTATGTAATACAGACTCTCATTCAAAATATGCATGGTTGCTAGTGTAATTTGAACCCAAGCAACCAGACTGCTGAAACTGTAAACTGGAGAGCTGCTGAATAAAAAGCTAAATAACTCAAAAACCACAAACAATAAAAAAATAAAACCAGTTACAAATTGTCTCCGAATATCACTCTCTTCATCATACTAAAAGCTAAAAAATTTAAAAAGTGGTTCACCTTTAAGTTAATTTTTGGTTTGTTATAAATTTGACAATTCTAACCAACTATGTTAATTATTTTTTTTATAGTTTTTGAATGTTTTCCCTTCTTCTTCTGACTCTTTCCAGCTTTCAAATGGGGGGGGGTCATTCACCCCATTTAAAAAAAAAAAAATAAATGCTCTGTAAGGCTACAAATGTATTGTTTTTGCTACTTTTCATTAATCATCTTTCTCCTCGGGCCCCATCACATTCATCGTTTAGTCTCTTACTCAATTCAATCTGTGGCTACCTCAACCCTCAAATTATGAATATCATACTCTACATCATACTAAAAGTTCATTTAAAGGTGAACCTCCCCTATAAACAAATATCTTAAATTAAACTAAATAGCACGTAAATGTTATGTTAGATACCGGCCAGATGACTGACGTAGTGCTAGTGGGGATGATTCTCAATGGATACTCATTCTCCATATGTAATTCAGTTTGGGTGCCGACTTGAAGGAGCTCAGGGCACAAATAATCTGTTTTAGGGAGGGTTTATGTCCCTTTTGGTATTTGGTGGTTAAGGTTACAGAAGTGAGTTTCTTGGCATATATCCTTACCAAATTTGCATTCTACATTTGTCAATATTTATCTGTTCTCCTTTACAGAACTGCTCAGGTTGAGACATGTTCCTAGGAGAGAGCTGATATAAAAACAATCTTCCCATCATGCCACAGGGCCACTCAAGGACATTTACGTATTTATTTCTCAGCTAATGCTCTATAACGTCATGTGTTTTCTTACATGCTTACCGAGAGCTGGATTTTTGTCTCCTGTTATCAGTCAAGGACTTTTTTCTTTCATTTTTACCCTAATAAGTAATCCAGTAGCTTCCAATTAGAAACCAAAGGGAGGAGTGTGAGGATTGGTGTTGGGGTTAGTGTTAGGGATGGTGTTAAGGCTTAGGGTTGGAAAAAGATAGGTTTGGGAAGATTGAGGGGTGTTAAGGTTGGGGTTAGGGTTGGTGTTAGGACTTTGAGAGTTGGAAAAAGATAGGGTTGGGAATATTGAGGGTGGCTGCGATTTTGCAGGTATGGGATTGGGGTTAGTGTTAGGGTTGGTGTTAGGACTTTGAGGCTTGGAAAAAGATAGAGTTTTGCTGAGGGTTGTTGAGGTTTTGCGGGGTTAAAGTTGTAGTTAGTGTTAGGGTTGATGTGAGGACATTGAGGGTTGAAAAAAGATAGGGTTGGACAGATTGAGGGTTGCTGTGGTTTTGCAGGGTTAGGGTTGGGATTAGTGTTAGGGGTTGGTGTTAGGATTTAGGGTTGCTGAGGTTTTGCGGGGTTAGGGTTGGGGTTAGTGTTAGGGATCAGGTACCTGCAGAATACCAGCAGGGGTGTTCCACCAATGAGGCGAGTTGATAAACTCACCATAGGTGGCAGTGCCCCACTAGGTACCAGAGGTGGCAAAAATGCCACTCGTAGATGAATTTTTGGTAATCAATCTGGAAATTTGGCTCTTCTAGCACAGAGAGCGCAATTATGCTCTCTGTGCTAGCGTCCTGGCCCTCTCAGCCGCCCTCAAGGACCCCCCCAACCCAGGGCCTGATATCCCCAATCAGTGCCCCAAGGCCAGCGTCGGCATTCGTGCACGCCACCTTAGGGCAGCATGGTCCTGTCACCGAACACTGGCCTGGCGCAACTCCGTCTCAGCGTGTGCGTGCGAGCAAGCACACCTGCTGGGCAGCTTTGTGTCCCCAGTGCTCCGTCAGATAACATGCATAGAATTCATGTTCATATTCCCAATATTCTGGGTCATTAATCTGCATTTCATGCAATTCTCTCTTGTCCTACATGGGTCGGAACACAGCAGTCTGTTGTAAAGGATGGTTGTTGGTGGGAGACACAGTCTGGCAATAGCTGGAACATTTCAGGTTGATGTGACCTCTAAAATGCTTTTCTTATTTCATAGAGACACAGCCAAATGCTAGGATTGTAGTTTTCCATTCTATTGTTTGTTCAGTAACATAGCTAAAGCCTTAGAAACCCCAGTCCAAAATTTACACTAACCCCCATCCTGCTTACAACTTCATGATCTCAAGACTTTCTCTGGGTCTGGCTTGTGCTACCTTGTTTAAGAAGTCAGAACCAGAATTGCCGACAAAACAAACAGTGCACTAAGTAACTTTAGAATCACTGTTTTTCTTAAAGGAGAAGGAAAGCTCGGAGGCATTTTATTGGCATTAGATTAGCTGCAATAGTGCAAGCTAGAATGCTATATTTATTCTGTAGAATGTTTTACTATTCTACAGAATAAGAAGCTCTGTTAGTTTAGGATAGCAGCTGCAGTATTGGCTTGGTGTGACATCACTTCCTGCCTGAGTCTCTTCCTGCTCACTTACAGCTCTAGGCTCAGATTACAGCAGAGAAGGGGGGAGGGGGAGCGGACCAAACTGAGCATGCTCAGGCCCGGGGCAAGGAGGTTTAAGCTGAAGGCAGGAAGTCTGATACAGAAGCCCATAATAGAAGGAAATGAATGCTGTGTTTCTTTTGACAGATGACTCAGAGCATCATTACTTTGAGGGTTTACTGGTGTATTTAGGTGGACCTTTCTGATAAGGTTTACTTAGGTTTAACCTTTCCTTCTCCTTTAATTAATGTATATTTGAATGTATATTGAAAGTACACAACAGCAGTAGAACCCCCATTTTACGTTTTTCAGGTGACCAGAAAAAATGGTGTAAAATCCAGGAAAATCAGGGAATTGTAATATGCATAATATATAGGTGGGACCACAAAACAACAATATTATATGGGGGAAAACCTAAAATCACAGCATGTACAATTGAGGTATCACGGTATTGTGTATAGTTGTGTAGAATTGCACATTCTTTCAATATGCAAAAAAAAAACCCTACAGTTTTGGAATGGAGTTCCCCTTTAATTTGGTTTGGATTTGTTCCATCTAAGCCTATTTATATCCATTCTCTGATCCTTCTCAGATGAATGTGGGAAAAGAGAAAGGGTTAAATGGATGTGAAGGTTTGCGAGTGTTGTGCAAGGCTAATTACAATCAGGATTTGCTGGAGAATGCATGGAATTACAGTACTAATGCTTTATAATGGATCTATGGTCTTTAAAGGAACAGTAACATCAAAAAATGAAAGTGTTTTGAATGCAGTGTTGCCCTGCACTGGTAAAACTGGTGTGTTTGCTTCAGAAACACTACTATAGTTTATATAAATAAGATGCTGTGCAGCAATAGGGGCAGCCATTCAAAGGAGAAAAGGCTCAGGTTGCAGATAAGCTCTGTAGAATATAATGGTGTTATCGGTTATCCGCTACTTATCCTGTGGCACATAGACTATTTTCAATTTCCACCATTGCTACACAGCAGCTTGTTTATATGAACTATAGTAGTGTTTCTGAGGCAAACACACCAGTTTTGCCAGTTCGGGGCAACACTACATGATATTTATATTCATAACTTTAAAACACTTTCATTTTTTGATGTTACTGTTCCTTTAGGGTAGAGACACATGGTGCTATTTCGGGGAGACTAGTCACCAGGCGACAAATCAGCTCTTCCTCGGACAACCTCCGAACTGCCTCCCTGCCAGCTAAAATCTAAATTGCCGGTGGGATTCGTTTTCCGAAAGTCGCCCGAAGTTTCCTCATGAGGCAATTTCCAGCGACTTCTGAAGTCGTCTGAGAGAGCGGCGATTTGCTGCCTGGCGACTAATCTCTCCCAAATAGCACCGTGTGTCTCTAGCCTTAAAGTTAACTTTTAGTATGTTATGTAATGCTATAGTATAGTATGTTAGAGAAATATTAAGCAACTTTCCATATGGTCTTCATTTTTTAAATTCTTAAAGTTTTTTAATTATTTGCCTTCTTCTTCTTCGAGCTTTCAAATGTATTGTTATTGCTACTTTTTATTACTCATATTTCTGTTTCGGTCCTCTTCTATTCCTATTCCAGCCTCTTATTCAAATGAATGCATGGTTGTTAGGGTAATTTGGACCCTAGCAACCAGATGGCTGAAACTGCAAACTGGAGAGCTGCCGAAAAAGCTAAATAAGTCAAAAACCACAAATAATAAAAAAAGAAAACCAATTGCAAATTGTCTCAGAATATCCCTCTCTACATCATAATGTTAGGGCTCTGTGATTACTGGCTTACACTGTATGATCACCCTCTATTGCTCTCCCTGTGTGGGGAGCCCCGGTGGGCACTTTTCCTTTGCCCTTGCCAGGTGTTTGGCTATAGAGCTGCATCCAAACCTGGCACACGCCCTGTGGGTCTGGGCAAATCCCACGCACGAGAAGCAGCTAAAATAGAGTATGTTGTATCAATAACAGAGAGAAAAAGAGATAAAAACAACGTGTGAGCGAGGCCAATGGAGAAACATAGCTATGGGCTTATTTGCAGCAGCAGCTTTGAATTTTTAACTCTTTACAAGGAGGAGATGCATGCAGAGAATGAGTTGTGTCTATTCTGTGAAGCTCTAGCTGTACCTGTTAGGGTTAGACCACACGGGAGGATTTCAGGGAGATTAGTCGCCTGGCGCCGCTTCTTTGGGGCGACTAGTCACCAGGCGACTAATCTCCCTGAAATCTTTCCATGTGGTCTAACCCTTATACAAAATGCTTGCTGGTTGGGTTATAATAAAGTGCATTATAATAGCAATGAAGTCTAAAGACTCTGTGCCCCTCAGGGTACAATAACACTTTATTGGGAGGCCATGTCACATTTGGACTATGAGCATCAACATTGGTAGCCCTCTGTCAGAAAGCTGTGGTCTAGCAATGGTTAAACTTTCCACCTTTACTGCCAGAGAAATGTTAATTCCAAAGACTATGTGGCTCACTTGTGTCAAAAGGAACTCCACCCAAATAATGAAAAAAAGAAATACAGTACAGGTATGGGATACGTTATCTGGAAACCCGTTATCCAGAAAGCTTCCGAATTACAGAGAGGCCGTCTCCCATATACTCCATTTTATCCAAATAATCCTGGTGTCAGATCCATATTGCGAAAAGATCTTTAATCGTAAAACTCCAGGTCCCATACCTGTGCGATTTGCACGATGAACGAAAATGTAATTCTGAGCAACTCTGCAATATACTGAACGTTCATTAAAATGTTTGCCACTTTCTGTTCTCTGCACTGCTTCTCCCGACTCTTCATACAATGTAGCAAGTGTCAGCTCTGCTCCAGTCAATACTCCAGTACCTACAATGTCATTCATGCTTCTTTACACTTACTTGATCAATTGCCCACGGCAATTTAGATTTTAGCCGGCGGGGAGGCAGTCCGGGGAGATTAGTTGCCCGATCGCTTGATTTTTCCAAAATGAATGGAAATTTAATTTAAAGCAAATTTCCGATATGTATTCTTATCGGTTTTAAAAGCTTTTTATGCAGTATTCTCTGAGCTACTGGTTCTGACTGCTGAAATAATGTAGCAGAAGCCAGCAAAGAGTTCGAACTAGGAATGAGTGGAGGGAACAAAAAAAACGCTGCAATAAATAGCAGTTATATTTACAATAACTTTGGAACATGGAATGTTGCTTATAATGACAGTTTTGGGATGGGGTTACTCTTTATGTAGAATGATATTTTCTTTCTTGATGCAAAATGTCCTGTTTTTTTTATCATCTGAGCAGAGTTCTCATTTAGTAAAGGTTCACGTTGCCTCCCCTGTGGGTGTCTCACTGCAGTAAGTATCGTATTGTTGTTTCAGGACATGATATCAATGGAGCCCTGGAGCCATCCAACATTGACACCAGTATCCTAGAAGACTATATCAGTAAAGAGGACTCCTCAGAAATGTGAGTATTTTGGGCAACTTTTCCTTTCCCCATCATTTGCTTTCTCTGCCTGTTTCCTTCATGCCGCCTGCAAGTGTATTCATGAAATGAGATTTCACATTAAATTGAAGAAAAATTCTCATTTCCAGCAGAAAAACCGCTATGGGACCATCATCTGTATGCCATTTTCTTTTCTTACATTTACCCCACCCTACACCGAAATGTAAAAAAGAAATGTAAAAAAGCAAATTATCTTTCTGGATCAAATGTTAAAGGCATACCATCATTTTTTTTTTCAAAACAAATCTGTTAATAGTGCTGCTCCAGCAGAATATTACACCGAAATCCATTTTTAAAAAGAGCAAACAGATTTTTTTATATTTAATTTTGAAATCTGACATGGGGCTAGACATATTGTCAGTTTCCCAGGTGCCACCAGTCATGTGACTTGTGCTCTTATAAACTTCAATCACTCTTTACTGCTGTACTGCTAGGGTTGCCATCTGGCCGGTATTTTTATGGTTGATCCCAATGTAAAAAAAGATACGTAGGAAGGCCGGTATTTTTCAGTCACTCTTTACTGCTGTACTGCAAATTTGAGTGATATAATCCCCCTCCCTATCCCCCAGCAGCCTAACAACAGAACAATGTGAAGGTGATAGCAGATCCCTAACGTAAGATAACAGCTGCCTGGTAGATCTAAGAACCAGGGCCGCTCTGGCCATGAAGCAAGGTGAGAATCTTGCCTCAGGCAGCACGGAGCGGCCAGTTACCAGGGGTGGTAAAAAGCAACCTCTGGTAACTTTAAGAGCCGAATTTCTGTTTTTTAAAATGGAAATTTGGCTCTTCTAGTGCACACAGTGTCGGACTGGGATGCCAGGGGCCCACCAGAAAAACTTAGACCAGGGGCCCAACTTTACAAACTATTATTCCTTCTCTCCACACTTAACCTCTTTATTCTCCTATTCTCCATTATTAAGCCTCTTTTTCCACATAAAGAAATAGGGAATGAACATGAGATAGGCCAAATTGTTAGAAGCAAGAGGCCCACTGACACCTGGGCCCACCGGGAGTTTTCCTGGTATCCCTGTGGGCCAGTCCAACACTGAGTGCACAGCAGCCCCTGAAACTCCCCTGCTAAGAACAGCACTCAGTAGTAAAATCCAGGTCCCACTGAGACACATTCAGTTACATCGAGTAGGAGAAACAAAAGCCTGCCAGAAAGCAGTTCCATCCTAAAGTGCTGTAAAATACCAGCCGGGTGGCAACCCTTCACGTCACAGTAGGTGGGCGGGGGGCCCTGGACAGCAGTCCCGGTGGGCTCCGTGCCCACCAGTCCAACCCTGTTTGTTTTCAAAGCTTTTGCTCATGCCTAACAGCAACAAAACTGCCAACATTAACAGAAGGGAGTAAGGCCTTTATGAATCTGACATTCTCAACCCCAATTTCACAACTTTTCAGTGTACTTCACTTTTGTGATTTCCGCTCGCGAATCATTTTCTGCAATTTTATTAAAATGTTTTCAAATTTGAGCTTTGCAAGCTCACAGTTTTGAGATTTATAAATGTAAAATAAAATCTCAGATTCTAATTAATAAAATCACTTGATTACACCTATAAGTCTTTTTAAAAATGTTTTAGTCACATGTTTATAGGGTCATGGAAAAGCAACAGAACTATGACATTTTTGTTTGCAATTTCGTTTTTAACCGCATTTGAGTTTTCTGGATTCAAGATTGCAAGACAAACCTTGATCAAAGTTTAATTGTAACTATTTCAAGTATCTATTATCAGGAATGTTTGGGACCTTTTCCAAATAAGAGTTTTTTTCCCCGTATTTTATACTGCCATGCCATGTCTTAAGAAAGACCACGTTTTCTGCAAAACTTCAAGAATGACTGAAAATGTTATATTTTTCTAAAGAAATCTGGTGTCCTGTATCACTATGTTGCTAATGATAACAATGACATATTACCTGCTGATTCCAGTAAAGCTTTGTTCTTGGTGACCATATTTTTATGAAATTGGTAGGACACTTGTTCGTCCTTGCCAACCAAATACATAACTGTAGAGGAAAATAGTAGTTTTTTTGCCAATAACAGTTTTCTTGAATAAAGTGCCCCCTTGTGGTGCAGTAATGTATTTATTGTATGTGTCCTTGGTTCTTGCAATGTTGAAGTTTGTATATGGCATGTGAAGTGCTGGATACTGTTTTTTCCTTTAATAATTGTATATATGCAAAATCCTGAGACTGGCAGAAGGCACTGTAGAACTACTACACAAGGCTGTTGAAATAAAGCTCCCCATTCCCTCATAAATCCATTCATTTTACACGGTCAGCAAACAAGCAGAACTTTACTTGATTTTGCCACCCATGTTCTGGGCCACGTTTAGCTGTTCAGCTCATTTAGCCCCCAAGGCAACAATTGGGTTCTAATAGAGACCTGTGCAGATACAGTATACAACTGATATCCACCTGTTATATTTATTTTACAGCTGTTTCCCAGATATTCCTTCCTCATCCAGTTATGCCAGCCCTCAGCCTTGTGGGTCCTCTGGAGTTCACCTGTCCAGTGTCCTTTCCAACGTTGGTCACACAGGCAGTATTAACTCAGGTGGGGTCCATCACCTAGGTCAGCAAATGGCGGTACGGCCAGGTCCAGGGCCTACATGCGGGGGGCCTCCGTACCCCCCACACATGAACTGCAATAATAACAATGCCATGCTCAACCCCAAAGGATATCCCATGTGCATGAGCAACCAAGGCCTTCCCATCAAGGCAGAACCGAAAACCAGTTATGCAGCCGGGTAAGTTCCCTCTTTCCCATTAGAACGCCTGCCTCCATTTACTCCCCATTTCTGCCTATGGATATCATTAAAATGTGAATTTACATACTATTGTCAGTTTATGCCATTAGGAAGCTGTCAGGGGTAGATTTGGTAATTTTGATTTGATAATTTTGAGGCTGCATTGTGAGCATAGAAAAAACGTATTGGGCCTAACGAATGGCAATGCTACAGGTGCCATGGACCTAATAGTTCTTTGGCAAGAGACCATAGAAAAAGTGACACGCAGAAAAGACTGTATGCTGTGGTGTGCATAGGAAGGTGCTAAAGTAGATGACTAGATCAGCTGTTACATGAAATTTCTTTCTTCATTTGTCTTTTTAGCACTTTACCTGACTCTCCCCCGGACTCTGGATCAGAGGCGTACTCCCCTCAGCAGCTTACTGGTAAGGGCCTTTATGGTTATTCCCTCACTATTACAAAAGGAGTTGTTTTGTCCGTTATTATTTTCCATAAGTGGAAGAGATAAAGAGATTTGTCAGGAATAATTCATGAGTAAGAATATTGTTTTCTTTTTATTGTCTTTTATTGAAGCAGTGTAGCAGAACCTGGGGTATTTAATGGAAAGGCCTCTTGTTTGATTAAAAAGTCATTCTAATGTAATGACGAAGATAGTTGAAGTAGAAAAGAGAGTGGGGAAGAGAAGGAGACTGAAATGAGATTCAGGGCTGGGTGACTGGATGAAGTTATGCTGTAAGATAAAAATGAAAGCAGAGCAATGGTGGGAGTGGGGATACCTTTCCTGGGGTGGTGAGAACTTGGTTGGGGGGAAGGTTGAAGAAGAGATGGGGAGGGATTGACATAGAGAAGACTGTAAGGGGAGGGTAGAAAAGTCAGTGGGAGAGGTGCCTTTCCGCGGTATGAGAGAGCTAGCCACAGAAGAACCGTAAGAGAGTGGGATGGGGGAGTGGACAGATGACCCTGGCAGCAGGTGAGAAATTGGGGGTGAAGTGTATGGGTGGTGATGAGAGAAGAAAAGGTGACATACTAAATGACTTCACGTAGGGCATGGACATTTGCTTATGGATGTGTTGGTTGTGTGCTGAGATATACAAGCTTGGGACCTGGGAGGTTGAGATGGGTGGGAGTGTCCCATTGCAGGTGTCCCTAGTGTGGTGTACAGTGTGGTGGCGATGGTACGGGTGGTGCACAGGTGGAAAAGTATATAAAATGGTTTGCCGAGGCACAATTCTGTGTACTGGAGCTGGGATCTTTGTTTATCAGAGCATAGAAATGTTTGGAATTCTTTAGCCGCCCCTCCCTAAATATACCAGCCGAATGCCTGCAGCTCCAAGCCTGGATACATCTACCTTCTTAGACCTTTTTTCAGAAAGCATCTCCAGGAACTGTTCCTTAAATATGAGCAATTGAAGGAGCTCCAACTTCAGCTGGATGAAAAAGCCTTTTATAATGTGTTGGGATAAATAACATTGTAGGGAAAAACCTGATAATAACAAACCCCATTGTTTATTACATTGATATCATTGATGTCCAATCTGTGACTCTCCCCTTGCAGTTGAACTACTTATTCCACCGTTCCATGACAGCCTAGTGTAGGGTGCAAGAAGTTCTGTAATCTCCGAAGCAGTCATGTTTAAATTGCGGGTCTGACCTACAGTTCCTGTGACCCTCAATGGTTGACTCATTTGGGAGTTGAACCAGCTAGAAGGTCACAAATTGGACCCCTGTTGCCTTTAAATGAACAATACTTTACAAAACTTCAGAAAGGTTAATGGTGGTGCAATGGTTAGCATGGATGCCATGCAGTGCTGGGGTCATTGAAATGATTCCAGCCCAGCCAGGGCTCAGTTCTCTGCATGGTAGTTCCATCCAATTGTCTAATGATAAAATTCCCCATAGTGAATGTGATGTGAACTCCCCTGGGGAAGGGCTGACGTACATTCGCTTTAAAGCGGCGTGGAATGTGCTATATAAATAAAGTATATGGATAATTTTGCCCGTAAAGGAATAATATTGCTTAAGAACTGACTAAAAGAACACCCCTCCCGAACAGACTGACAGCATTATGGAGAAACTTTCCAGCTGCAGTTTGTCCTGTGAGGAGGAATGTGAATCCATAGGGTAGACCAATGCGTTTGGGTGGTGTTCACAGCTCAGTGGCTGCATTAGGCAAGATTCTGATGGGCCCCGAGGTGGGTGAAGAGCAGGAAATACAGCATGCTTAACTCTACTGTTATATTTCCCCTTCACTTGGGCTTTTCAATTGTAGATTTCGTATGAATATATCAATAAAATCAAGCAAGAGTCTAGAGCTGTTTTTAGGGGTGTGTAAATAAGGGTGACTGCCCTGTATATATTGGGGGGGCCCTTGCAGTAGTTGCTACAGGGCAAAGTCAGTAACAATTTTTTTTTAATGTTGCCAAAACTGCTCCCCCTGCAGTTGTTGAGCAATAGCCATGTTGGCCTTTGAACAATAGCCATGTTGGCCAGTTCTTTATATTAATGAATGGACACCACAAAGGCTTTTTCTAGAAGACCCCACCACTAGATTTAATTCACAGGTATTATGTATCACACCCATATAACCATGATTTGTTTGTTTTGCTGCCACAGATCCTCACCTGCTTCGCACGATGACCCCAGAAAACATATGCCACATCACCACACCCTCTCGTCTAGAGCACCCCCCTCCACCTCACTTACAGGGCCCACTGCCTCCCCTCCACGTACACCAACAGCACTATCCCAGCATGCAACGGGAACTATATATGAAAGTGGAGTCTATGATGCCACAGTACCAAAACCTTGGACCTACGATGCCTCCTGCAGACCTACATCACACTCAGCAGTCGCAAATGCTCCACCAGCTTCTCCAGCAGCAACATGGAGCAGAGTATGTACCTGTAGTTCTTGGAAGTGAGACTGCGTATCATGGTCATCCAGTTATAGTACCCTGTTCTGTTAAAGTAACTTATTCACAGAGGGGTTAAATATATTTCTTGGTCTTTTTCAGGCTCCCAGTGCATCCTTCAAAGAAGAGGAAACACTCAGATTCTCCAACCAACACCCTGAGGGAGCAGATATCCAATGGAGGCATGGTGAAACAGGAGCCGGGTACTAACACACAGACACATAGCTGCATCCATATAACAAACACACACACACAAAAGTTAAACATATCACAAAGAGTATTAAAGGGCACCAATCACAGCCAAAATCAAACACATATTAACAAACTGACCAGTACAACCTACATATACAGTTTTTTTGGGGAAAAAACTGCAGTTTTTAAAAAATCCCATACTTTGTCAAATGGGTTCTCTCACTGAGGGAGTCCATACTGTGACTACAACATGCAAATGAGTTCATGAGCATGCTCAGATTGTAGCACTGCCCTGAGTATTCTACCCAGAATGCCTAGCTTTAGTAAACTCTAGAAGTATCACAAGATTTGTCTTATCCCCTGCTGGTGATGTCATTATGCAAATGAAGAGCACACAGCAACTTCCACAAGGTGGCAGCACTAACACAGAAGTTTGGCAGATTTCAAAATAGCGTAGAAGGTTTATTAGGCAAGCAAGGAATTTCAACTGAGCATGTGCAAGATTTCAGAGCTACAGTTGGCTGTGAAAATATAGGTAGGAGGAGTCAGTGAAATCCAAGATGCCTGCCTCAGCTAGAACTGCAGTGGAGATAGGGGAGATTTTGCAGAAGGAATAGTGAGCTGATCATTTACATTATACAAATAATTCTAACTGTTGTAAAAATCTGATTTATTGAACTTTCAAATAGAGTTTTTGCTTAGTAAATGATTTTAGTTATGATTGGTGCCTTTTAAATACACATTCATCCATACACATTCACCCATACACATTCACCAAAGCCTGATGGAATACAGCCGTTGGGGACTTATAAGTTTAGTTGAGTTTTAGCCAGGCCCTTTTTTCTGATTTTCTCAGACATAATCTCATCTGGTAGGGTACCTATGGATCAGGACCAGAACTAGGCATAGGCAGAAGAGGCACATGCTTAGGGCTCAAAGCTTGCGGAGCTCTAGGCACATACTGTACCTTCTCTTTATCGTAACCCTAGTCTGGGCCTACAATATGTCACCTCACTGACCATTGACCTCACTGACCATTGACCTCACTGACCATTGACAAGTGAGTAATGTTTGTTCCACTCCCCCAAGTCAACCAACAAATGTAAAAAGGATGTAAAACTATGCCAGCACTTACAACCTTATTGGGAGTGCGTTAGGCAAATCCATTATGTAGAAGGACCTAGGATTACTTGTAGACAATAAACTTGGCTGTAGCAAGCAATGCCATGCAGCAGCTGTAACAAGGTCTTCAGCTATATTAAAAGGGGTATAGATTCATGGGAGGAGGGGTTCTTCTTTACAGAGGCCCCATATAGAATATGATGTGATGTTTTAATCTCCCATGTACAAAGGTGGAAATTACAGAGAGAGTGCAACTACATCGTGTGCTGATTACTTTTTAAGCTCTCACATAAACTTCTTCCTAAACAGCAACTCTCCTTCCACCCATTCCACACCCATGATCCACCCATACCCCGCCCAATCCACCAATTCCCCAACCCTGTGTCTTCATCACAGGCCTCCCTGGACTGCAGACCAGACTGGGGGGAAAAGGTGGCAGCCCTAGAGGAATAACATAATACCACTGTCCCTTCCCAAGCATCCCACAGGGTCCCAGTCATTGCTTATATTGAGCTGAGACCACATAATACAATTTATTTGATTGGCTCAGATTAATTTAAGCAACTAGTATAGTTAGATCAGTAACTGGAAACTGCAGAGATCAAACAGTAGGCGTTGGTGAGCATTTTCATAATTATTTAGCTTGATGATAATTATATAAAGTAATATACAAAGATACTGGGGAAACCACATCCTTCTAAACTAATGTATAACCCGTGTATAATGCCACATAATTATGCAATTAGGGCAAACAAAGTAATCTAGTACCCACAATCAAAAACATCACTGTATCACAACATACACACAACAAATCCCACTGTATCACAACATACACACAACAAATCCCACTGTATCACAACATACACACAACAAATCCCATTAATTCAGGCTAAACAAACATACAGGCACACGTGGGTTTGGAGCATGGAACAGTATGCCTACTTTGGATGGGGGTATATTTCTAAGTCACCGAGCTCAGCGATATATGATTAAAATATCTCAAGTGAGAAGCACAGAGTTATGAAGGATAAAGTTGGCTTCTGGTGGCAGGAGATCTCCGATGATTTATCTGTTGTCATTGTATGAAGGCTAACTGCTATAGGTCAGGCTACCCTGCCAATTATCAGTCTATAGCAAATCTCTTTGATGTCCAAGGTAGACTTTTTGACTTTCTCCAGATGGATGGCTTTGCTATGGAGTTCAAAAGTCTCCCAAAGTGTCCTGAAGGGTTCCCTAGGACCAGAGTTGGACTGGCCCCCTCAGGATACCAGAAAAACACCAGTGGGACCAGGTGTTCAGATCCACAGCATGGGGCATTCTTGAAGCAATGCTAAATTGCTGCTAAGGGAACACCAAGGTATTGATATCCATTGCTGTCCTTAGTGATGCCCTTAAAAAGTTGAGTAATACATTGCACCATGACACTTGGCAGTGCAGCTTGTTGCATTGAGCCTTCTACAAAGTCAGCAGTAACATCATTGGAGCTAGTAACATTGGATGGAACAAGTAGCCAGCCTTACTTTTCAGACTTTGTTACCCAGAAGAAAGGGCAATTATGTGGGTGGCTCTTTTAAACCTTCTAGGGCTTCCATTTATTGTCTGATCATCTAGAACTTCCTGTTCTTTTCCATAGGTCTCATACAGGACAATGACAGCCTAAATGGTTCCTATCTTGACCCCAATTACCAATCTATAAAATGGCAGCCTCATCAGCAGAACAAGTGGGTTTCTCTCTATGATGCCAGCTACAAGGAACTGTAAGTGAATTTTGTAACCCGGGTTACTTGCACGCAATGACTTTATGTAGAGATAAAATAAGTTCAGTTGAAGGCTATGTGGATTCTGATGGTACTATTGGTTATACTACTTCCTACAATTAAGGTTCAAATAACATGTTACAGTTGTTACTTAGCAAATAAATTAGAAAGAATACTCTATCCTAGATAGGAAATCCTATAGGAGTCCAGTGATTTGTTTGGGTATGCAGATCAATTACAGCACACAACGTTATGTTCAGTAAAGAGCATCCATCAAAACTGCCGGTCCAGAAGGTAATTGAGTAACTTTATGGGGCTCATGTACAAGTAAATTGTCCAAAGAGCAATTTTAGATGAAATTCATTATGTTTTTACCCACAATGCAGTGTTATCCCATAGTCCAAGAATAATTGCAGCCTTGGAGTTGGCAGTGTATTTGATACAATTGTGATTGATATGAATGGTGTTCAGGGCTGAAATGGCACTCTTTGGAGATCAGGGATTTGCATCTATTGACACTGGCCATTGGAACCCTTGAGCTACTGCCACTTTATTTTCAATAACTTCATGCTGCTTTGACAACACCTCCAGTTTCCTGGGTATCTGCAAAGTGAATGGGTCGTGGGTGTTTGGGTTTGAACAGAGGGTGTCAGAAGTCAGTTGCAGCTGTACATATGAAAAACCCTACACAATTATGAGAAACCTAAAGAGACACAAAAGCTCCTGCAAGTGTGGGCACAACAGAGAGTACACATTGACACAATTCATTCAGGTATTTGTATTAAAACTTGCAGTTTTACAGTTGCCATTGCCCATTCTGCTTCTTGTGATGAATAGTGCACAACTCTGCCCGTTGTTGCTAAAGGAACCCTATAACTACTGACACCCTGAACCTGGTGGCAGCTGTGTTCTTACAGAGAAGATCAATGGGCTCTCCAGAAGTGAAGTAACCCCTATTCTGAAAATGCTAGACCCAACTTGCACTAAAATGCACGTGCATTGCATCTGTTTTTAACTCAACGGTTATGGAAAATTTAGAGCATGCAATCACACTGAAGCTGCACTGCGAGTAAGAAACATGGTGATTTTCATCCAAACTCGCACTTTTCAGTCTGCACTCATGCATGCATTGGTATATGATATATCTGGTGTGCCAATGGAGACCTCTTTGTGTAATTTTTTTAGTTTTTTGATGTAAGCACTTACTTATCTGAGATCATTGGGGTTAACATTAAGCTCTCGTCCTACAAACAGACCCATGCTCACCTACAAGGTGGATGCAGACAAGGGGTTTAACTTCTCAACTGGAGACGATTCCTTTGTATGCCAGAAGAAAAACCATTTTCAGGTCACAGTGTACATCGGAATGATCGGAGAGCCAAAATATGTAAAGACCCCCGAGGGTATCCTGCCTATTGAATGCTTCTTCCTTAAACTCAATGGTGTGAAGGTGAGTGGCTAGTAGGACAAAGAAAGGGAAAGCAAGAGAGGTGTATGCAGGGCCAGTGTTTTGGAAGAGCAGAGAGGGCATTTGATCTGTGCCATCAGCATTACAGGGCCCTCCTGTTAGTAAATAGTTAATAGTACGACGAAAAAATTGATATTTACAGTGTATACATCTATTCTTAAAAGGCAACCCAATGCATGCCTCCCACTGCCAAAGACTGCTGAAGGGCTGCAGGTCGGGCATCTTTGGTTTATGTAAATGCTCTGATTTCAGAAAAGCCCCCAGCCTTGCTGCATTGTAAGGGGCTCAGTTTTCTCTAATTTTGGTATCCAGAGAAACAAATTAAGAGAGAAAGTTTTGTGGCTGATATCATTAGGATTTCATGTACAGGTATGGAACCTGTTAACCAGAATGCTCCAGACCTGGGGTTTTTTGGATAACTGATCTTTCCAAAATGTGGATCTTCATACCTTAAAGGGCAAGGAAAGGCAAAGAAATAAAATCACATTTTTACTTTCTTTAATGAAAAAGAAATCTATCTCCAATATACTTTAATTAAAAAATGTGTACCGTTTTTATAAGAAACCTGACTGTATGCAGTGAAATTCTCCCTTCATTTATTGCTGAGGATAGGAATTGTTCATACTTATGAACAGCAGGGGGAGCCCCTGCCTTACTTACAGCCATGCAGAACTCAAACAGCTTTGTTTTTTGATCATTTAGGACGATCCCTAAGCAGCACAGACCACACTGAGC
This sequence comes from Xenopus borealis, assembly GCA_024363595.1. Taxonomy (NCBI): domain Eukaryota; kingdom Metazoa; phylum Chordata; class Amphibia; order Anura; family Pipidae; genus Xenopus; species Xenopus borealis. The sequence goes on along the minus strand of CM044437.1, from coordinate 14,235,694 downwards.
ATGTGCAGTGCCAGTGTCAGACAAAGATGTATAACAAAGTTACAAGATGACAGCCCCCTGTGGCCAACTTTGAAAGCATAAATCATTTGTTTGATTAGGCTTGTGGTGCAGTAAGTTCATGTTTATGTTTAGTATACAAAATACAGCATTTCTAGCCTTATTCTATTTTACACTTTCCTTGTCCTTTAAGTCTACTAGAAAATCATGCAAACATTAAATAAACTCAATAGGCTGGTTTTGCTTTCAGTAAGTATTAATTCTATCTTAGTTTGGATCAAGTACAAGCTACTGTTTTATTATAACAGAGAAAAATGAAACAATTTTTCAAAATTAGGATTATTTGGATAAAATGAAGACATGGGAGATGGCTTTCTGGATAACAGGTTTCAGGACAGGGTCAGACTGCTCATGCGCGTCACGTGTTCCACGTTATATTAAATCTAAAATATGGATTGTCTGTGGGGAATCTTAATTGGTCTCAGTTTGTTGGTTTGGGAACATAGGTTTCTGTGTTATTCATCTTGCCCATTACCTGTCTGTCTCTGCAGTTGGAGGCCATAAATCAAGCAATCAGCATCGAGCAGTCACAGTCTGACCGCAGCAAGCGTCCATTTCACCCTGTAACGTAAGTCATTGCGATGTTGTGGAGCTTTTTTTATTTTTAAGAATCTCTGCTACCGTTGAGGTCTTCAGGCTGTGTCTCTCCAGTTATTACAGGGCTGCTATCCACCAAAGAATACTTGGTTTTGTAGTGCCGGACTTGCTAGTGAGATGAATTTTATACCTATAAACCCAGATCTGTCTTTAGGGGGTGAAAAAAGGAACAACTGCCCAGGACCCCAAACATAGCTGGGCCTCACAAAGCAGCAGTTGTAGAGTAAATACTGTAGGAAAAAATAGAGGTAGTAGAGCAAGACGGATGGATGCAAGTGTTGCCCACATACATTGAGTTGTTAATGGTGCAATCCACCAAAAGCAACTAAATGGCTATAGTATATATATATATATATATATATATATATATATATATATAAATAATGGGGTATTTTTCTATCCTTGTTTTTCTTTTATTAAAGTTCGATCTCTACATATCAATAATGAAGGTTAAAGGGTAATATCAATTGTTTATAAGTAGGGGGTTATCTTATATTTTCCTATCCGAAAAAGTCAATGAGGCATGGCACAAAATGTTATACAGTATCTAATAGAATTAAGTCAAAGGCAACTGGACATTAAGGGGGTTACGTACAAAAACCCGAATTTATCTCATAACTTTAATAAAAAACACAACCAAACTTCCATGCCCGAAAGGCCAAAAACCTGAATTGTGATTTTTTCTGACTTTTTCCAAAATCACTCTTTATTTTGAGATTGGTGCCTCTCCTATTGACTTTTACAGGACCTCGCCAGGCCTGAGATGCCAAATGTTTGCAGCATCAGGGTTGAATAAGTCTTGAAATTTTTGAGGTTCGTTTTCCACAAAAAAAAACTTAAACAGAAAAATTTGAGGTTTAGTAAATAACCCCCTCGGAGTTTTTCTTGAAAACGTTTCACCACTCATCCGGGTGGCTTCTTCAGTTCAACTGAAGTAGTAGGGAATTCTCCGGCATTTAAACCCTTGAGTCACAGATATCCAATCACAGTGGTTCCACTGAACTTCAGTAAGTTCTTGGCTGAAACTCACAAATGTGTGAAAGTATGGTCCAGTCACAAAGGTTCCATGATTTTCATTGAGGTATGTGTTAATCTTTTAATGTACATGACTGGAAGTGGGTATTTTTGTGAAGCCGCTGGGGTCAAAGCTGCACTGTATGGTTATTAATTAAAGGTGAATCTTTCATTAAGAGGCGAAATGTTATATATAAACAAAGTAGTACTTTAAGCATATATTTATAAAATGCCAACAAATTCTGCAGAGCAGTACAATAAATGGGTTTCTACATTGATCATGCAATCACCTATATAAAAGGTAAAGTGGCCCTTGAGATTAAAATAGTCTAACAATGCTGTCTGTCTCTCTCAGGCTATCTCTTCCCCCGGATCAAGTAACTAAAGTGACAGTTGGCAGGCTGCATTTTAGTGAAACCACTTCAAATAACATGAGGAAGAAAGGAAAGCCCAACCCAGACCAGAGGTAAGTTCCAGGCACTAGGTAACAACCTAAATACTAATAATATGTGTGCATGTACTCTATTTTGTATGGACATTAGTAGCTATCCCATCCACTCAATTTACTGTCACATACATACCAACCCTACTGTAGCCCATCATTCACACCAACATAATCCTATAGAGACCAGAGGTGAGAGCTATACACAGAACACAAAAGATTTATCCATTACAATTGAATTGGTCATTCCATGACAGTCTCTGTTTTGCCTCCCCATGTGAACTGACTCTCTGCAAGTCCCTAACATGCCCTTTGCTTTTCTCTGCAGATATTTCCTCCTTGTTGTGGCTCTCCAGGTTCAAGCACAGAATCAGACATACTTGGTGGCGGCACAATCCTCTGAACGCATCATAGTCAGGGTAACCAAATACAAAGAAAAAATGATTATGATGTTATTTCAACATATGACTTTAGGCTTATCACTTCACTTAAACTGGTCAAGATTTGTAATGGCATGAAAATATTCTAGGGTTAATCCCAGGCATTCTAAAGCTGGTTTCCCAATCAATATCCTATAGATAAAACCACATATCATATTTTATTTAGGTATTGAATTTTTTGTTAAATGCGCAGCTTTATTAAGGGTTGACTTTAAAAATTTAGATTTTTTTTTTTGGTCAAAACTCTCAAATTTGAATTGTGAATTATCCAAACTCGATTCCAGTTTTAAGTCAAATTTTGAGATTTATCATACTCTGGCCCTTTAAGAACTGAAATCTGACTATTCGCTATATATCAGTGGGAGAGGTCCAGGGATTAATCTGGTGATGTTTGAAGACATCCTGACAATCAAGTTTTTTAAATTTGCATCAAGTTTTTTAAATTCGAATCATGCTTTTTAAATTTGAAATGAGTTTTTTCAGTTCAGATTTATGGGAGTTTAGAGGAGTTAAAAAAAAAAACTAACACGAATTTCAAAATATTAATCATGCACAGTATGTCTTATTCCATAGTTTCTTTATCCATTCGTAGAGTACCCAGTTCATGTTTTGACTTTTCGAGTTGATATTTGTGGCTTCTAGGCTTCTAACCCAGGGCAGTTTGAGAGTGACAGTGAGGTGCTGTGGCAACGTGGGCAGCTGCCGGACACTGTCTTCCATCATGGAAGGATTGGCATCAACACAGAACGACCAGATGAAGCACTTGTGGTACACGGCAACGTCAAGATTATGGGCTCTCTCATGCACCCGTCTGATATTCGGGCCAAGGAATCCGTTGAGGAGGTAAGAAATCAATGTGGATGAGTTAAATAAACAAGTGGATACAAGGGAATCAGGATTAGTATTACAGTAGAATGAAGGATAGAAGTACATCCTAATCTTTTATATCTATTCATTGTCTGGTTTCTTTGCATTCTCAGGTGGATACAACAGAACAGTTGAAACGGATCTCTCAGATGCGCCTAGTTCATTATCACTACAAACCTGAGTTTGCCAGTACTGTGGGACTGGATGAATATGCAGCAGAAACAGGTCATTTTTCAAGATCTCTACTGCAGGGTTCCCTAAACTTTGTTACCCATGAGCCACATGCAAATGTAAAAAGTTGATGAAGAACACAAGCTAGTGGAAAAACTGGGGGGATGCCAAATAAGGGCTTTGATTGGCTATTTGGTAGATCCTATGTGGACTGGCAGCCTACAGGACTCTCTACTTGACAGTACACATAGTTTTTATGCAACCAAATTCGCCTCCAAGCCTGGAATTCAAACATAAGCAGCTGCTTTAAAGGACAAGGAAAGGCAAAAAAATGAAATCCCAGTTTTAGGTTCTTTAATGAAAAAGAAACTTATCTCCACTATACTTTAATTAAACAATGTGTACCATTTTTATAAGAAACCTGACTGTATGCAGTGAAATTCTCCCTTCATTTACTGCTGAGGATAGGAATTGTTCATACTTATGAACAGCAGGGGGAGCCCCTGCCTTACTTACAGCCATGCAGAACTCAAACAGCTTTGTTTTTTGATCATTTATGACGATCCCTAAGCAGCACAGACCACACTGAGCATGTGCAGTGCCAGTGTCAGACAAAGATGTATAACAAAGTTACAAGATGACAGCCCCCTGTGGCCAACTTTGAAAGCATAAATCATTTGATTGATTAGGCTTGTGGTGCAGTAAGTTCATGTTTATGTTTAGTATACAAAATACAGTATTTCTAGCCCTATTCTATTTTACACTTTCCTTGTCCTTTAAGGCCACTGGCAACAACATCCAGGGGGTTGGTGAGCTACATCTTGCTTATGAGCCACTGGTTGGGGACAACTGCTCTACTATTTTCTTCTCCCACTTTGACCTTTGTTTGGAACATATCTCACCTTTTTAGTGTAACAGCAACAATTTGTTTATTTTCTCCTTATGGTGGAATCCTCTTTTCTGCAGGTGTGATTGCACAAGAAGTGCAGGAGATACTCCCTGAAGCTGTTAAGGAAAGTGGAGATTTGGTGTGTGCAAATGGGGAGACCATTGAAAACTTCCTGGTAGTAAACAAGGTAAGTCAGGGTAAACCCGTTGTCTTTGAGGTGAGTTGGAGAAGATGGTACCATGTAAGAGACAGTTTTGCTTGCATTTGTTTGGGGTTGCTGTTATTAGCTGCCCTGTGCATGGGACATTGAGACATCATTGGCGGTAACATTGATTTGGGATAAAAAAAAAACATTTTTATAAGTGACCTGTAACACCCCATCTTCATGATCTATCCAAGGAACGGATCTTCATGGAGAATGTGGGAGCTGTTAAGGAACTCTGCAAGCTGACAGACAACCTGGAAACCCGCATTGATGAGCTAGAAAGGTGGAGCCACAAACTGGCCAAACTCCGGAGGCTGGACAGCATGAAAAGTACCAACAGGTATTCATGAAGGATTCTTTTTCATCCAGATCCATAGAAAGGTCACACAAACGTACTAATTAACTCACATAATATGATTTCCTTCCCATGTTATTATAGACTTCCCCTGGTGCTGCTACATTTTGGTTCCACTAATGTTGCTCTGTTTACTTCTAGTCACACTGGGAGTAGTCAGTTCAGCCGTGCAGGGAGTGTGCCTTATAAGCAACGTCCCCCCAAAGTCATGGGCAAGGTAAGTATCCTGCATGTAGTAGACAGGGGCTACCGGCTTTTGTCTGTCAAATCTATGGCTTATTCACTAACACCAAGTGCAAAAATCAGGCAAATCACCATGTACTATATTTCTTTGTCCAATCCAGACTGTCCCTGGTCCTGCAGACCAAAGCTGTGTCAGTCAGAGATTCCTTCAAGCAATCATCATTGCTCTGGTTATTATCATGGCTTTCAGGTATGAAAATGTATGAGGGTAACAAGATTTCTAACTCGGCTACATTACACACGGCTTGCCAGCATGCAGTGAACCCATATTTGCACTTGTGTATTTTAATCGATTCATTACTTACCGTGCGGCCTGTGAATTTTATTCAAGTAATTTACATTTCTTTCCGGCACACATACAACTGGAATAGACTACTAGGTGAGCTGGCACTGGGAGGAAAATCTTGCCTCTTGCTTGAGTTCATGTATTACATACAGGTCACTTCACTTCTCTCCTGGTGACTTTCTCTCTAGTGTTTTGATATGGCAACCCTGTTCCTATCCAGGGTTGCTGTGTAGAATGTTCAGGCACCATAGTCCCCACCCCTGTTTCCTCTGGGCCCCTAAAAGATATCCCACCTGCCTCCCCCTGATGGCAGCCCTGTTCATACCTATACCATACCATCTACACATAGCCTTCAACATTCATCCCCCAAGTCCATAGTTTGTAGTATTCTTTCGATCTAATGGCCTTAATTATTCACACTTTGAAAATTCTCACCTACTGAATCTTGTTACTTACTATCTATAATTACTGTTACACGCTGCACATTTACTATTTCCTCTATTTCCATTAACGTGTGCAATGGTTTCCTCTCTGCAGTGTCATCTCCATGACAACACTGTACGTATTGAACTTGCGCAGTGAAGATGACATGCTGGGCATCGATGGGTAAGTGACTGTGTTTCCTATGGAGACAGAAATATACATAGAAAGAGAAGCAACAGAGAGAATCGTCCTGGTTCCACAGGACTGGAGAAACGGGAGTGGAGTTCAGGAAGGAACAAGCAGAGAAGGAAAAAGGGGAAGTTGAGGAGAGATAAGCATAGGAACAAATCAAAAGCCTATGATTAAGGGATCACATCCTGAAACGCGTTAGATGTACAGCTATCTGCTCGAATAAAGAAGTCCAGAATTGCCGTCTGTTTTCACCTTTTTTTGAGTAGGAACAAAACATCAGAGCAAAAGTTGAATCTAGGGGTGGGGAGAACAAGTTGGCTTTGGCCTACTGCTTTACACTTTTAATTCCAGATTAAGATGATTAGTAACACCATTATCAGAGACCACAAACTGGCATTTTTAGCTCTACTGAAAAGAGGAGTGCCACCCAAATTACTTATATTCAGTGACATGTTTTTGACAATTTGTTTCCTCTCCCATTTCTCTCTTCTCTCCTACTTCCATCTTGCTTTCTGCTCTCTGCTTCTTCCACAACTTGCACGGTTCTCTGTCTAGATTCCCTTCCTTGCCATCCCAATCTTGTGCTCATTTCTTTAATCATCTATTTCTGGGCTGTACAACTGGAGGCCTGTGGGCCGGATGTGTCCCTCCAATAATGTTATGGCCCTGGTCTAGTGAAGCGTTCTATAGACTATAATCTGGCTATTGAACTTGTGGTATGAGAAATAAATAATCGGCCAACTACATGTAATAAGTTGGACACCGTTGGTTAAATTGAATTCAACTCTTCCCTTTCTGTCTCATATCTTCTACATTTTCTTCCACTTTTATCTTGTATCATTCATCTCCCCTGTCCAGTTCACCATCTACTCCAACGGTCTTCTCCCGTTTATCTGGGCATCGCTTTCTTACTTATCAATTTATATTTCTTATTATCAATGTGAAGATCTGCCAATATTTTATCTTGCTTCTCAGTTCTTATACCTCATGGTCTTATCTCTTTGCTGCTGGCAGCTCTCTCACTCCGCCTGGTAGCTGTACTCTGACTTTCTTCCGACAGATCCGCCTTACTCTTCCTTATGCTCTTTGCACTGGGTACGTCTCCATCTCTCTTGCATTTGTTTTACTGCCTGATGCCACTGTGCATGTCTCACAGAGACCCATTCTGCATTATTTGTTTCTATAGCAAAGCCTTGTTTCCTCACTTTTGGCTTAAGTTAAAACATTTTTTTTTAATCTTTTTAGGTCTAGCCAGAACTTTGACACCACACAACTGAAAGGCAACACCACCCCTCCTCCGAAGATAACAAAAAGTCCAGGTTAGGTTTGATCTTTGTGGGGATTTATTGACAATTTATTTAAAGGACAGGGAAACCCATTTATATAATGTCTCCAGAACCCTCCCTTCCCAAATGCACCCCAGTCATTTGTTATACATGTTTAAAAAAATCTCACATTATTGCATCTCTGACCACTTGACTAGGTTTCAGGTGGTGTTCATCAACACCACCAGAAACCAGATGTTTGATGCCAATGTTAATAGGAAAGGCAAATAAAAATATGTAAAGTATTGGCAACTCTAGTTGGAGTTAGAACAGATACTTCAACCGTGCATGTTAATGCCACCAAGAGAGCTGGGACAATGGCATCAAGTGGCTACATATGGCAGCTGGAAACAGGTAGTATTGGGGGAGTCAACAGTATTGGAGGGGAAGTTGCTAAACAGGGCCTAAGTTATATAAATGGGGTTCTTTGTCCTTTTTTTTATACATTATTTGAATAAGTAAAGACTAGATTATCTAAACAGCTTGCAAATAATCTGGTTCAGACAATCAAGGTATTAAATAAATCAGGGGCAAGTTTATATAATATTTATATAATACGTTATGCCCTGTTTATATATACTGATGCCACATTCAAGTGACTGCAGCAGGCCTGGACTGGCAATCTGTGGGTTCTGGCAAATGCCAGAGGGGCTGCTATAAGGTGCCATAGAAAATCAGTATTTAGTGGGCTGGTGGGGGCTGTTTGGGCCTCTGTGTACCTGAAATGCCAGGGCCTCTTTGATTCTCAGTCCAGACCTGGACTGCAGTAAACCCTGAATGGAAACAGCTGTTACAGACTCCATGTATACTTTTGGGCAAAGCAAAGGGACTACAGTAACTGCAAGAGCATAGAATGCCTTCTTTCCTGACACTGAAAAAAGCACAATCCATATTAGTATTGCAATTTAGAGACACTTTGTCAAGCATTGTGGTATCTCCTACTTTGTGGGAAACATACGGCAATATTTTTGGTGTTTTTGACAATTATTGGCTATTACAGTAGGAACATATTTAGTCAGGTAAGTGCAAGTATCTTTGTGCTGAGGTGTCCTCGCTGAGCTCTGTTATAAATTGACTCCGCAGACTGGCAACAAGATCCTCCGCTCACCATTAACCTTTGCATGGATCCTCCTTGTGAAGCTGTCTGCTGCCCTCGCATTCTAAGCTCAGAATCTCCCACCATCACCCGCAAAACCTCCGCAGCATCACCCGAGACCATCTCACAGACAGGTGAGAAACTGGCAAAGCTAAAACATATGGGTTTCCTACAAGTTTTTTTTTTGGGGGGGGCATTCAGTTACAGCACTGGTGATTAGTGTGGGGGGGGTGACCACATCAAGGCTGTTGCCTTAAAGGAACAGTAACACCAAAAAATTTAAGTGTTTTAAAGGAAAGTACTGTTGCTGTGCAGCCATAGGCAGTGTTGGACTGGCCCACCGGGATACCAGGAAAACCCCTGGTGGGCCCAGGTGTGAGTGGGCCCTCATGCTGTTAAACATTTAGCTTATTTCATGGCCATTCCCTATTTCTATGAGAACAAAAAGGCTAAATAGATGGAAAAATAGATTATAGCACGTAAAGAAAAGAGGCTCGGAGAATAGAGGTTGAGTGAGGAGAGGAAGGATAATAGTACCAAGAGTTGGCCCCTGAACTATGGTTTGTTGTTGGGACCCTTATCTAAGGTTTTTGGGTGGGCCCTTAGTCTAAGGTTTTTGGGTGGGCCCCTGGTGTCCCAATCCGACACTGGCCATGGGGGCACTCATTCAAGCAAACGACATAGAGTAGAGAACAGATAAGTTCTGAAGAATCCCATTGTATACTACAGAACTTTATCTGTTATGAATCCTGTGCCTTTTCTCATTTTTCAGCTTTGAATGGCTGCCCCCATGGCTACACAGCAGCTTGTTTATATAAACTATAGTTGCGTTTCTCAAGTAAATACTCCAGTTTTACCAGAGCAGCCAACACTACAACATATTTTCATTGCTTTAGGACACTTTAATTTTTTGGTCTTACTGTTCCTTTAATCAGCAGCCCCAGGATCGCCTCTGCAAACCTCTAGATCCTCCTTATATGTTTCTCGGAAACAAAAATGATTAATATTCCCGTGTACCCCACAGACCCTGCTCCATCCACCATTGTCAGGAAAGCAAAGTCTCGCAATCTGGACAAGAACCGCAACTCCCTGCAGACCCTTCCCAGACCAGTCAGTCCTTTGCCACCTTACACCCAGGGCAAAAATAAACACAGCCCCAACAGTCTTCCAGAGCGGGACACCCGCAGAAGGAGGAGCTTGGAGGAGGAAAGTACACCCATTACACCAATGGACAGGACTCAAGGGAATAGTAATGGTAATGGAAGCATCATTAATATTGCATGACTATTTATTTGTATGTGTTTTAAGTCTTTAAACATTACATAAACACATTGGGACTGTTTTGCCACCAATATGGAACAACGTTAGCTTGGTAGCAAAACACTCCTATCTTCCTTGACTGGAGATGCTCCTATAGGCTATTCTCAGTGTCTGTGTATCTTCCTATGCAGATTCTCGCTACTCTCTTACTTCCTTACGGTTCCTGGAGACAGACACTTTCATTACTAATCGTTCATGTGCCTCGATGGATACCTGTGGGTGAGTGTTGCTCAACAAACTGCATAAGTCACAATGCTGTGTTAAATCACTGCTCAGGTAAAACATCACTGGTATTTCTCTACCTTCCCAGGTCAGGAAATTACACCTTTAAACTCCCGATCAGCAAATACAGTCCTCTGTCCGGCAGCATTTCCCTGGAGCTCAAGTGAGTTCAAATTCTATAGGAACACTTCCTTTCATTGATGCATATTCAATGCATTGATATACTGTACACAAATCTCATTTCAGTTCCTCCTCGCCTGTATCGGTGAACTTTTGTGAAACATCAGAAGGAAAGGGCTGTCAGGAACCAGCTGCAGTCACATCTCCCAAGGACCAAAGCTGCCCGCAGGTATACAGACGTACTAATATTCTAATAGTTGGGCCTACAACCATGGCCAGCTATAGAAGGAACTTCTGGCAATGTAGAAAGGCTAAGGTCCTATTTGAGATGCTCTCAAACTTTAGGCTTGGCCTGTGGCAGTGGCTGCAGATCTAGTCTGGATGACAGATATGATAAAATCTAATGCCTGTCGGCACACACTCATTATCCGGGTAGCCCAGCCTGTAGGACGGTTAGGGTGAGATTTGGTGCTCTAAAAGTTCTTGCAACTATAACTGATCGGTGTTTTCATACAACCTCATTATGTGATAAGAAATACCAACCAACTGTTGAGTCTCAAAGAGGAAGGGGAACAGTCTGAAAACCACCGCCCTATAATAAAATGGTTGGAGGGGGTATGCAAATCAAGTTGCTCCTGTATCCACTTTTCTTGTCCTTATTGGTTGGGTGCACCCCAGAAATGTTTGTTGGGCAAATCTGGATTTCCTTTTGAGGGAACCCTTTGCTAAATATTTCTTGTGAGCATGAAAATCACGAGTGCCATAAATTCTTCATACAATTTCTGGCCAAGTGTTACCTAATTTGGTGAGTGTATGGAACCTTAGAGGTGCACATTTTCATATAGGGACCCAACAGGCTTGTCATTTTGCCATCCACTTATGCAGTTATTAACCGACGCTTGCTTCGATCCATATCTGTCATAAAGAATTCACAGAGCCACATAGTCAGACTTCCATTTCACTTTTGCTTTTTAGGATCATTGGAAAAATACATGTTTCTGACACCAAAAGCCTTTTCCATATGATAATTCACAGTACAGGTATGGGACCAGTTATGCGGGAACCCATTATCCAGAAAGCACAAAATTACAGAAAGACTGTCTCCCATTTTATTCAAATAATCCACATTTTTTTAAAAGATTTCCTTTTTCTCTGTAATAATGAAATAGTGGCTTGTACTTGATCCCAACTAAGATATAATTAATCCTTATTGGAAGCAAAAACAGGCTATTGGGTTTATTTAATTATTAAGTGATTTTCTGATAGACTTAAGGTTTGAAGATCCATATTATGGAAAGATACGTTATCAGGAAAACCCCAGGTCCCAGGATTCTGAAGTGCAGAGGTGTTGGAATTTCTTTATAAAGATGTCCAATTCTCTTTCTTCTCAGAACATTTTATTAGTCACTCAGAGCAAATATATAAATATGAATTTGAGGTTCACGGCACCAAGGAAATATTCTTTGCCGACTGGAATACTGTATATTGAAAGTACTATTCATGTGGTGACTAGGTAAAACACCAACACCAAGGGATGTTTTCACTCGCCATTAGCATTTTTGAAGAAGACAGTAGAGGGCACATGTTGCCAGCGTAAGAACTTAGGTTTTCTTTGACGGTGACCTGATTGAGCAATTCTTTCATATGAGACAGGTTGTACAGCAGATTATACATATTGTTACACTGGGGAGGAGGCCTATTGAGTACCACATGCAATTTACAAATATTTAGAGAATGTCTCTTTTCTCCATCACAGGGGACAGATGTGTGCGCCATGCAGGTCTCTCCCACGTCTCACGTATGGTCCCTGCAGTTACTTCCTTCCCAAGATTTTACCTTTCACCTGCGCGTGTCTCCTCCGGTGAGCTTCTAATTCCATCTCTTCTTTCTGCTTCCTCGCTGTATCATTCTGGGACCAAATATTACGTTATCTTTATCTTATATTACCATAACATTGACATCAGTCTCTTGCTATGCTAGAGAACAGTGACATGAGATGGTGTCCTGTAAGTTAGGGTTGCAGCCTACATATTGTAGTTTGGGGCAAAAGTAGAACTAAAACTTAAAAATAAACTAGGAATGGTTTCTACGGCCCCTAAGCCTAGCTTCGCAACAGCCAACGAGAATACACCGAGCATGTGCATCAAAAGATGGCCTAACAAGATCCAAGAGGGTGAACTCCTGTAGACAAAGCTAAAGGTCTGGATATTGTTCTAGAGCTACTGAACCTGTCTGTTGATGGAGTAAGTTCAGTATATAAAATACAACATTTCCAGCCATACAATTTTTATGCTTTAGTTCTCCTTTAAGGGATGATATATGACTTAATTAAAAGCCAAATGTTTTTCTTCTCTAAAGACCAGCCATGTTGGTGAGCAAACCTCTCAACATGCTTCTTGTTCGGAATTATATTTAATTCTCAATGGATGCTTCTAACCTTAAAGGGCAAGGAAAGGCAAAGAAATAAAATCCCATTTTTACTTTCTTTAATGAAAAAGAAATCTATCTCCAATATAGTTTAATTTTAAAATGTGTACTGTTTTTATAAGAAACCTGACTGTATGCAGTGAAATTCTCCCTTCATTTTGTGCTTCTGGTAGGGAAACAATCACTTATGAACAGCAGGGGGAGCCCCTGCCTTACTTACCAGCCATGCAGAACTCAAGCAGACCATACTGAGCATGTGCAGTGTCAGTGTCAGGCAAAGATGTATAACAAAGTTACAAGATGACAGCCCCCTGTGGCCAACTTTGAAAGCATAAATCATTTGTTTGATTAGGCTTGTGGTGCAGTAAGTTCATGTTTATGTTTAGTATACAAAATACAGCATCTCTAGCCTTATTCTATTTTACACTTTCCTTGCCCTTTAAAACTGATCAAACTGCATTTTACTGAAGGGACAAAGGACTATTATATCATAAAGGGGTGGTTCACCTTTAAGCTCAGTGTGATTTAGATTCATTGATAAGATGCCCCTTTGCTTCTGTCCTGCAGGGCGCCTCTGGCTGTGACGATCTCTCTATTGATCCCTCACAAGTTACAGACTATTATTTCAGATTTTATCGGCTTTGTGACTGATCGGCAGCGAACTATCTGCTTATTACTGTTCTTCTTCCTTAAACTGGAAAGAGGCGTGTCCTTCCCTGCCCCCCCCCCTCAGACTGCAGGCAGCTACGGGGTCACCCTCCCCTCACTGGAAGTGCATCACTGGAGAACACTGAGCACCACTGGATCTTTCTGGGTCAACTGGAACCACGACGGCACAAGAACACTGGGTCTACACGTAACTGGAAGCAAAATAAGGGGTAGCCCCTCTTGGCCAATATGCAGGAGGAATGGATTAAGAATGGGTGCAGCCCCTACCATTGAATTTCTGTGTCTAATATTGTGATTCTGTTACACATCTTCCCTTTCCCACCTTTGTTAATCTATGTTACAGTAAAGGTTGCACCCCTCCCCATCTATCTCACCTCCCATGTAGGCTTTTTGACGCAGCAGCCAAAGCTTTTGTATAAGCGAGTGGCAGCAAAACCAAGAAGAAGTTACTGAAACATTTTGAAACATTTTGAACATTTTTATCATATTTTATGTGGATTTTTTCCCCCCCTTTTCTTGTTTGAGCTTTCTGTGTTTTGTATTTAATTGTCTAACCACTGAAGTGCACTTATTATTATTAACACGGCAGTGAGGACCAAAAACAACCCCCCCCCCTCTAGCCAGGGCAAAGGTCGGCCATCTTGCTAAGCAGGGGTGGGGTTTGGTAGTGCACCAAAGACTCTTTAGAGAGCACGCAGAGTGCAAAGCCGTGCAAATCATCGCATAAACTGGTGACAAGGTAGTCTTGAAATTTTATGCTTAAAAGTCTTTATTTTCCTCCCTCCTTATTACAAATTATGCTCTTAACGTTAATTTTTTTGTTTGTAAATAGTTTCTTGGCAATAATGAGAGACACTAATCACAGTGGCCTTGGTTATCACTGGAACAGTTTAACCAATTCAAAGCAGAAGAGACTTAGCCTTTGGTGCATTGCCCCTTGTTGGAACTGGTTAAACCATATTTTTAAAACATTTAAGTTTTTTTTTTTTGTTTCTCAAATTGGTATTTATATTTTCCCATGTTCCCGCCCCTATCCTGCTCTTACTGTTCCTGGGACTGGATAATCCTATTTGCATATAAATACCCACAATATAAATATATAAATAATTCTTTGTACTCTGACCAGTGTTTTTTTTTGTGTCTGTGAAAACTATTTAATCTTTAAAGTAGAACCAAACCTGTTTTAAAAAAAAAAAAAACACAACCCCCCCCCCCCCCCCCCCCCCCCCCAGGAGGACAGCTCTAATTTTTTTACTTACCCATCCATGCAGATTCTTGCCCCAGTAGTTTACGGGCGCCCGGAAATTTACTACAACTTGTTTCTCCTTTAAGGGGAAATTCTCACAAAGAAAACTAGACTTTATTAAATGTACAATGGTGTAATATCAATAAGTGTGTCAACTCACTGTTGGTTTCTGCTGATTTAGGAGAGCAAACAACCCATAGAATGCCAATTAGCAGAAGTGCATTGCATAATGTACCAGACTGAAGCGGTCTATATTCTGGCTAGGGTTGCCACCTGCCCGGTATTTTCGATGGCTGAGCCCAATGCTTTTAATAGGAAAAAAAGGTAAATATAAAGGAAGGCCGGTATTTTTTTCAAGAAAAGGTGGCAACCCTAATTCTGGCTAACACAGCATCCCCAAACTGGGAAAAATTATGGTCTGCACACAAATACCCATAAGATTTATATTGGGCATCACCCCGATGCCAGTAGAGAAAGGTAGGACCTGGGATACTACTATCGCATCCACTTAGTATGGACCACTATCTAAGTGGGTGAATCCCTGTATGCACAGCTCACTGAATTAGAACTGGGTAAGTGTGCAATGAAATTCTCCTTTCATTTACTGCTGAGGATAGGAATTGTTCATACTTACGAACAGCAGGGGGAGCCCCTGCCTTACTTACAGCCATGCAGAACTCAAACAGCTGTGTTTTTTGATCATTTATGACGATCCCTAAGCAGCACAGACCACACTGAGCATGTGCAGTGCCAGTGTCAGACAAAGATGTATAACAAAGTTACAAGATGACAGCCCCCTGTGGCCAACTTTGAAAGCATAAATCATTTGTTTGATTAGGCTTGTGGTGCAGTAAGTTCATGTTTATGTTTAGTATACAAAATACAGCATTTCTAGCCCTATTCTATTTTACACTTTCCTTGTCCTTTAATGCCAGGCTTGATTAAGTAATGGACTCCCCAATAAATGGCTTAAAGACAAAATATAAAAAGCCTCTTCCAGGGAAATACAAGAGACATATGTCTGGCTTAAGACTGGGTTCATTCACAAGACTTATCAAAAGTCTTGGGCGCATGTATGTGTCATGTGGAACCCCACAGTTTGGGCCAGACTATAGTCTCCAATAGGTCAATTGATTTGTTGTAATGTCAGTAGAATAAACCTCTTTCTAATTCATTGGGGGGGGGAGCAGTGGAGTTTGCCCTAAGTTTTAAACCCTACACACACACACAAAAACATGACACTCTACAAAGTGTTCAGCATATACTTTTCCAAAAAAAACAGAAAAGCAGCTCTCTCAGAGGGGCAATTCCCAGAATGACAGTCACCAGCTGCCATACCCTTAATCCCAATCGGCTCTGTGTTATCATATGTTACACGATTTTGCACCAACCCAACCTAGGGCTCCTTCTTCGGGTCAAAATTTTACCTGGCTCCCCACCGACAACAGTTCCCCTCTGTACCTGTTCATACTAGCGACTCAGTGCAAGCAAATGCAATAGTTAGTTAACTAGTTGGATAAGAATCATTATCACAAACCAAAAAAAAAAACCCCAATTCAAAATAATAAAAGTGTTTTTTATTGTAATTTGTGAGTTATTCAACATAATGTGGAAATCTCCTTCGCTGAAATGACAGTGCAATGATAGGGCAGATGCAATAACCCACAGCCAGTGCTGGTCCCCAGATATACAGCGTAAAAAAAAAACCTCCCTCCTGGGAGACACCTGAGGAGAGAGAAGAGAGAGACCACTAAAGCAGCTGTCTCTTTCCTGAAGCTCATAAGGACTGTGAGTCTGTTCCCTCTACACATACTAATAGTGTGTTAGCTACGCTACAAGGACTTCAGAACTACTTTATTTAAACTATCGAGGCTCAATTGTTTTTCCATTGCATTATATGCATTAGGATAGGAAATGGGTAACTGTAAATGTAAGAGAAGTGAAAGCTAAAGTGCAAAAACAAGAACAGTCTACATTGTACTTAGGATTATTTGTGTGACCAATTTACCCCTTAAAACAGTATGCTACAAAGAATGGCACGGATAAAATTCCAGAACATTCTGGATAACAGATCTCATAAATGGCCAGTATCATTTTGATTTAATCTAGAATACAGTCAACATTCCCTATCCTCCATCCTCAAAGTAATTTACCTAGAATTAAATGTTGCTTAATTATCCCCATTCAGACTAGATCCACATAAAAAAAAATTTCCCTTCCTGTCCCTAATTTACATATGTAAATTAGGGTCCGGATTCGGTTCGGCTGGGCAGAAGGATTCGGCCAAATCAGAATACTGCTGAAAAAGGCTGAATCCTGGCCAAATCCCAGACTCGGTTCATCCCTAATTATAACTATGTTTTGTATCTAAAAACTGCTAATTTGGTATTATACAATACACTATCTCCCTTGCAGTTAAACAGCACAGTACCAAAGTTTCACCAAGGTGATTAGGTTTTGGTATACAAGTTTTGACACTCACACACCATATCCCACACTACGGTGCACTGCTTACCTGCTTGGTCACACATAGATCCCAACCCACAGCAGTAGAAATAGTACTCCGAAGCCCATAAAGAGAGAAGCAACAAGCGAGATGAGCAGCTCCTTGTACACATCTCTTGTGTATTTGGTGGAAGTGACCTCATAGCTGAAAACATTTGCTAAGGAAAATTGGACTAAAAAAAAAAATCCAGAGTATCATGTAATATCACACTGAAAAATCATGTTTCCGCCACACCCAGTCATTATCACCAACCAGCTTCCAAATACCTAAATGCCTCTCAGTGGAAGCAGTAGAAGCCTCCAACTGCCAACTTTTATAGCAGCGATGAAATGGACGAAAGCCAGTGCTAAATACATTTATATGTAAAAAAAAAACAAGGTACACAGCAAAGAATATTCTAGGCCTACATTTAAAATTATGTTTATTTTCCTGTGAAGCTGAAAAGGATACACAAAGAACCAAGCTGTGAAGAACATTCCGATGGCTAACAGCACAACTGTCAGATGTGGGAACACTGCCGGGTTCACCGGGCTTGTGTATCGGCTCATCGCTTCCAACTCCTGAAGGGAGGAATGGAAGAAAGGAATGATGAATACAGGAATGCAAAATGGAAGCAGATGAAGGAAGGACAGCATAGGGCATGCTAATATATTGCCACAATCAAATATCAATGTCTTTATAATTAAAGGGCAAGGAAAGGCAAAGAAATAAAATCACATTTTTACTTTCTTTAATGAAAAAGAAATCTATCTCCAATATACTTTAATTAAAAAATGTGTACCATTTTTATAAGAAACCTGACTGTATGCAGTGAAATTCTCCCTTCATTTACTGCTGAGGATAGGAATTGTTCATACTTATGAACAGCAGGGGGAGCCCCTGCCTTACTTACAGCCATGCAGAACTCAAACAGCTTTGTTTTTTGATCATTTATGACGATCCCTAAGCAGCACAGACCACACTGAGCATGTGCAGTGCCAGTGTCAGACAAAGATGTATAACAAAGTTACAAGATGACAGCCCCCTGTGGCCAACTTTGAAAGCATAAATCATTTGTTTGATTAGGCTTGTGGTGCAGTAAGTTCATGTTTATGTTTAGTATACAAAATACAGCATTTCTAGCCTTATTCCATTTTACACTTTCCTTGTCCTTTAAGGATGAAGGCAGACTAGGGATGGTGAGAAATACAGTATTACAGTAAATCAGACCATGCACTATTAGATCTGCTTGCCAAACAACTATTACTGTTACTGCTACTGTTATTGCAGCTCCCAGAATCCCCAGCCAGAGTTGCTAGTTAATTCAAAGAGAAGCTGCAAATATGAAATCACTTAGGGACCCCAAGGTTCCAGGACAATATAAATAAAAGAAGCCACAGAAGGAGGTGGGAAATACAGTAAGGTAATCAGTAGAAGTGCTGCACAATGAAAAACAGATTTTGAAGTCCCATGTGCACATTGCCCCATCTGCCCAGGTAGAATAATATGAATCAACGGAAACAGGAGCTTTTTTTCTGTTCAGTTGTTTTCAAATTGTTCCCCAGTATTAAATACTTTTTTCAATTACATTCCATTATTTATATTTTACGGTTTTTTCCAAAATCTAAGTTTAAAGTTGAATGTTGGTGTCTCTGGTGTTTGAGTCTGGCAGCTCAGTAATTCAGGTGCAGACTCTAAACTGATACAATTTTGCAACATGTAATTGACACATTTCACAGAAACATCTCTGGAGTATTAGCAACTATTGTATCAATTCTAACAGCTGCCTGTAATGAAACCCAGAGGTTCTGCTCAGCAGGGACAAAGATAAGAAATGTATCCATTAAAGGACAAAGAAAGTGTAAAATAGAATAGGGCTAGAAATGCTGTATTTTGTATACTAAACATAAACATGAACTTACTGCACCACAAGCCTAATCAAACAAATGATTTATGCTTTCAAAGTTGGCCACAGGGGGCTGTCATCTTGTAACTTTGTTATACATCTTTGTCTGACACTGGCACTGCACATGCTCAGTGTGGTCTGTGCTGCTTAGGGATCGTCATAAATGATCAAAAAACAAAGCTGTTTGAGTTAAGCATGGCTGTAAGTAAGGCAGGGGCTCCCCCTGCTGTTCATAAGTATGAACAATTCCTATCCTCAGCAGTAAATGAAGGGAGAATTTCATTGCATACAGTCAGGTTTCTTATAAAAATGGTACACATTGTTTAATTAAAGTATATTGGAGATAGATTTCTTTTTCATTAAAGAAAGTAAAAATGTGATTTTATTTCTTTGCCTTTCCTTGCCCTTTAAATGTATCAGTTTAGAACAGTTGGGGGGGGGGGTCAGTGACCCCCCTCCCAGAGCTGCTTTAAAAGGTGAAAAATTACACTTTACACAAAACGGTTACAAATAGAAAAGACCGTAATTGGAAAAAGTCGTTATTTCTGGTGATCAATCTAAAAACAACTAGTTGTTTGAAGGTGAACAACCTCTTTAATCAGTCTTGTTGTATCTGCTTCTGGCAGATATTTGACTTTGCTTTGTTTTGATAATTTAGGATGATCCCTAAGCAGCCCAGGCCACACTGAGCATGTGCAGTGCCAGTGTCAGACAAAGATGTATAACAAAGTTACAAGATGACAGCCCCATGTGACCAACTTTGAAAGCATAAATCATTTGTTTGATTAGGCTTGTGGTGCAGTAAGTTCATGTTTATGTTTAGTATACAAAATACAGCATTTCCAGCCTTATTCTATACGTTTCAGCTGGAACACCAGTCTGGGAAAGCCAGAATCTTTTTGTGCCCATATTAAAACTTCTTTTTTGTTTTGCAAGACCTGTGAGCGCCTCTCTTTTGAGATGCGCACCCAGGCTCCCATTTATATTATAAGTCACGGAGGAGTTTCATGATCATTATATATAAAATGATCTCCTGACCATATAAAGCAAAGAGGTCACAGGAGGTGACAGTCAGGGTCCATGAGTGCCAGTTACTGGGAGAAGGGATCAGGTTGAAGTAAAACGCTTAGGGAAGCAATAAATGATATTTTTATACATATGTTCCACTATTAAAGGGACACAAGTGACCCCACTAAACATCAATTATCACTAGGGATTGTTTATAAGGATATGCAACAGCTTGGCCCCAGGACACAAAGGATTTCTCCAGAGATCCACCCATTTACTGACAGAATATAGCCTTATTAAAGCACCGGGGTGGTAGTGTACAGTTACCCAGTTGTGTATTATTTATTGCACATTTGTGCACTTCCGCTCCTTATCCCGAAAAGCTGACATTCCCAGTCTACAAACACGTATTTAGTGGGAGCTAAACGGGAAGTTGTCAGTCTACTCACCATTGCTCGCTTTCACCTAGCCGGCTTCAGCCACGTCTCTCTCTCTCTGTGCTTCTCTTCTGGAAGGGGTGAGAGGTCACCGCAAGACGCCCTGGGAAATGACGCGGCATCTTCTCACTAGCTGTTGAGGAACCAATTCCTGTCAGCCTTCGACCGCTTCCGCTACGATGCCAGCCAAAACATGGCGCTACGTGTGACGTATCCGGTGAGTTTTAACCAATGAACCTTGTTGGTCTGTCATTGTCTACTACCCAATCACAGTTTTGTAGATGGACCAATAGGCACTTGCGCAGCAAATTGATTGCTAGGGAGACAGAAACGCGGGAAAAAAGTTACGTCACGTAGAAGCCCGCGAAGGTTTTGGAAGGTAGCGGTGTGGGTAAGTGTTGTGTGTTTGGTTTTGCCAAGGAAAACAATTTTAACACTTTAAATCTACCGGGCCCATAAAAGCTTAGCGAGGCGGGCTGTTCCTGTGTGAGAAACTGAGGGGAGTCTGGAGCTTTCTTCTTGCGGTACCAAAGTAACTTTACATCCAGGCAGCACATGTCTAATGGATGTGTATGGGGAACTTGATTTGAATTCTATTTACTTTAGATATGCTAAAATTACAGTTTTGAGACGGGGGTTCTATTTTTGCAAATCTGTGTGTTTTTTATAGAAATCCTGTTATTCAAAGGGATGGTAAACCATTAACTTAACTTTTAGTATGTGTTAGAATGGTCAGTTTTCAGCAACTTTTCAATTGGTCTTCATTTTTTTTTATAGCTTTTGAATGATTTGCCTTCTTCTGACTTTGCTGCTTTTAAATGGGGGGGGGGACCCCATCTGAAAAAGAAAAGCTTAGTAAGGCTACAAATGTGTTGATATTTTTATTACTCTTATTTCTATTTGGACCCTCGCCTATTCATATTCTAGCCCCTTATTCAAATCAGTGCATGGTTGCTAGGATGAATTCGACCCTAGCAACCAGATGGCTGAAATTGCAAACTGGAGAGCAGCTGAATAAAAAGCCAAATTACTCAAAAGCCATAATAATAAATAAAAATTGATTACAAATTGTCTCGTAATATCACTCTCTACACATCATACTAAAAGTTAATTCAAAGGGTCATGAATAAAATATGCTTTTTTTTCCCAATCATCGAGACATAACAGATATGCTATCATGCAAGGCTTTTAGTATTTAAATGCTCTTAACATTGTGTTTTTTGTTCACTTCTCTGCACACAAATTTAATTCAAAACATTTCTTATTTAAAGGAACAGGAACACCAAAAAATAAAAGTGTACACGGCTATGGAAGATAGCTCATAGTACAAGTTGATCCAGGGACTAGTCCAATTGCCATTTTGGAGTCCGGAAAGGAATTTTCTCCCCCTCTGAGGCAAATTTCAAAGGCTTCACATTGGGTTTTTTGCCTTCCTGTGGATCAACTAGCAGGCAGTTTAAAGGGCAAGGAAAGGCAAAGAAATAAAATCACATTTTTACTTTCTTTAATGAAAAAGAAATCTATCTCCAATATACTTTAATTAAAAAATGTGTATAATTTTTATAATAAACCTGACTGTATGCAATGAAATTCTCCCTTCATTTACTGCTGAGGATAGGAATTGTTCATACTTATGAACAGCAGGGGGAGCCCCTGCCTTACTTACAGCCATGCAGAACTCAAACAGCTTTGTTTTTTGATCATTTATGACGATCCCTAAGCAGCACAGACCACACTGAGCATGTGCAGTGCCAGTGTCAGACAAAGATGTATAACAAAGTTACAAGATGACAGCCCCCTGTGGCCAACTTTGAAAGCATAAATCATTTGTTTGATTAGGCTTGTGGTGCAGTAAGCTCATGTTTATGTTTAGTATACAAAATGCAGCATTTCTACCCCTATTCGATTTTACACTTTCCTTGTCCTTTAAAAAAAAAAAAATTTTTTTAAAGGAATTGTTCAATATAAAAATATAAACTGGGTAAATAGGCAGCCCAAAATTAAAAATGTTTCCAATAGTTATTTAGCCAAAAATGTAATGTATAAATTCTGGAGTGACTGGATGTCTAACATGACAGAACACTACCAGCTTTTCAGCTCTTGTTTTCCACTGACTGGTGACCAGTCAGTGACTTGAGGGGAGACCACATGGGTCATAACAGTTGCTTTTGAATCTGAGCTGAATGCTGAGGATCAATTGCAAACTCACTGAACAGTTATGTCCCATGTGGCCCCCCCGTCAAGTCTACGGAACGCATTTTAGGACATAGTCGCGTCAAAACGATGTCCTGCATGCGCCCTCCTACGGCTATGGAATTCAGCTTCTGGTGCTTAACTCACCCATCCTCCAAAGCTGTGGTCAGGTATCGGTCGTCGGCCCTCCCTCTTGAGACGTCGGCCCTCCCTCTTGAGACGTCGGCCCTCCCTCTTGAGACGTCGGCCCTCCCTCTTGAGACGTCGGCCCTCCCTCTTGAGACGTCGGCCCTCCCTCTTGAGACGTCGGCCCTCCCTCTTGAGACGTCGGCCCTCCCTCTTGAGACGTCGGCCCTCCCTCTTGAGACGTCGGCCCTCCCTCTTGAGACGTCGGCCCTCCCTCTTGAGACGTCGGCCCTCCCTCTTGAGACATCGGCCCTCCCTCTTGAGACGTCGGCCCCCTATGCCTCATTCCTCCGTCTTCCGCCCTCAAGCCTCTTCCCTCAGATAATTTCCCTTCCCAAATAACCAAGGGAAGAGGCTTGAGGGCGGAAGGCAGAGAACTGAAGACGGAGTAATGAGGCATGGAGAGGGAGGGCTGACGGCTCACGAGGGAGGACCGAAGACAGATACCTGACTGCAGCTTTGGAGGATGGGTGAGTTAAAAAGCACCCGGCGCTGCATTCCATAGCCAAAGGAGGGCGCATGCAGGACATCATTTGATGCGACGATGTCCTAAAATGTGTTCCGTACAAGTCACTGACTAACTCAGATTTAGAGAGCTCAATAGCAGGATCCAAGTTGGATTCTCTATTATATTAGATATCCAGTCACTCCAGCCTTTATACATTACATTTGTGGCTAACAAACTATATCAGAAACATTTTTTATTTTGTACATCTAGTTATACAGTTTTTTTTTTTTTCTACATTGAACTTTTCCTTTAAAAGGTTGAACTTGATGGACGTGTGTCTTTTTTCAGTCTAACTTACTATGTTTAATGAAGTAATGAAAATACAAAAAAGAAAGATTGTGATAGCACTCCGTAGCTAAATAAAAATGTACTAAAATACAATGGAAGTGCTACTGATCTGGCCAAATTAACTATACACATAGAGGAAAAAGAGGAGAGATTGATCAATGCACATTCCCTGGTCCCCTGTCATATAAGTAATCTATGCAGATGCATGTGTACAAAGACAGGGGTTTTTTAGTTACAAAATTATGATCATAAGATTGATAAGCCACCACACCACGTCAAGGTAAAACCCATATGGTGGTCCCTAACTATTTACCTCTGGTCATAATATCAAATGCTAAAGCCTCCCGGCATGAGAGCATTACCTGAAAGAAAGGTCTCCCGACCTGGGCATTGGTTTCATCCATTGGGCTTAGTCCTTACCGTGACGTGGTGTGGTGGCTTATCAATCTTATGATCATAATTTTTTAACTAAAAAACCCCTGTCTTTGTACACATGCAACTGTATAGATTACTTATATGACAGGTGAAGATTTCGCCTGATAGGAGCACCAGCCCCGGGTTTGAGGTACATCAGTTTAATCACTTGGGGGTGCCTTACATTTGGCACCCTCAAGTCAATTCTGCCTTTCCTTGTCCTTTAAACTAACGTCTTCTAGAGAAATCATTCAATTAAAAAGGTGCATCCTTTTGATTTCTTAAAGGGCACCAATCACAGCCAAAATCAAACACATATTAACAACCTGACCAGTACAACATAAACATGTTTAATCAAACTACATAAACAGGTTTTTTTCTTTTTTTAAACTGCAGTCTTTTTAAAAATCCTATACTTTGTAAAATGGGTTCTCTCTCAGAGGGAGTCCATACTGTGACTACAACATGCAAATGAGTTCATGAGCATGCTCAGATTGTAGCACTGCCCTGAGTATTCTACCCAGAATGCCTAGCTTTAGTAAACTCTAGAACAGTGATCCCCAACCAGTAGCTCGCAAGCAACATGTTGCTCTCCAGCCCCTTGGATGTTGCTCCCAGTGGCCTCAAAGCAGGTGCTTATTTTTGAATTACTGGCTTAGAGGCAAGTTTTGGTTGCATAAAAAACAGATGTCCTGCCAAACATTCTCTCCTGTAGGCTGCCAGTCCATATAGGGGCTACCAAAAAGCCAATCAGAGCTCTTATTTGACATCCACATGGACTTTTTCATGCTTGTGTTGCTCTCCAACTCTTTTTTAAATTTAAATGTGGCTCACGAGCAAAAAAGGTTGGGGACACCTGCTCTAGAAGTATCACAAGAAGGGCACACACCAACTTCCACAAGGTGGCAGCACTAACACAGAAGTTTGGCAGATTTCAAAATAGCTTAGAAGGTTTATTAGGCAAGCAAGGAATTTCAACTGAGCATGTGCGAGATTTCAGAGCTACAGTTGGCTGTGAAGATATAGGTAGGAGGAGTCAGTGAAATCCAAGATGCCTGCCTCAGCTAGAACTGCAGTGGAGATAGGGGAGATTTTGCAGAAGGTATAGTGAGCTGATCATTTACATTATACAAACAATTCTAACTGTTTTAAAAATCGGATTTCTTGAACTTTCACATAGTGTTTTTACTTAGTAATTGATTTTAGTTATGATTGGTGCCGTTTAATATGAGCCTGGGGCTGTCGGTTCTATTTAACCAAGCAAGCAGTCCTACATGTTTTTCTTGACTTGAGTTTTGCTTATCAGTGTTTATTTGTGACATTTGGGGTTTGGTGTTTGGATATATGTGTTGATTTTTTTTTCTTTTTTTTTAAAGGCTTTCTGTTTGAGCCGTGTTGTTGAACTCTGCATCTTACTCCTCTCTTACCAAGTCTATATTTGCGATGGGAATTCACGGGTTGGCCAAACTTATTGCAGATGTGGCACCTGCAGCTATCAAAGAGCATGATATAAAAAGTTACTTTGGTCGAAAGGTGGCTGTTGATGCTTCCATGTGCATTTATCAGTTCCTTATTGCTGTGAGACAGGATGGCAACGTGCTGCAAAATGAGGAAGGTGAAACCACAAGCCATCTTATGGGTATGTTTTACCGTACCATTCGCATGGTAGAGCATGGCATCAAACCAGTGTATGTGTTTGATGGGAAGCCACCACAGATGAAGTCAGGTGAACTAGCCAAACGCAGTGAGCGTAGGGCAGAGGCAGAGAAGTTACTTGAAGCTGCCGAGGAGGCTGGAGAAGTGGAGAACATTGAGAAGTTCAATAAAAGACTTGTCAAGGTCACCAAGCAGCACAATGAGGAGTGCAAGAAATTACTTGCCCTAATGGGCATTCCTTATGTGGATGCACCCTGTGAAGCCGAGGCCACGTGTGCTGCCTTAGTAAAAGCAGGGAAAGTGTATGCTGCAGCAACAGAAGACATGGATGCCTTGACCTTTGGTACTCCTGTTCTGCTTAGGCACCTCACAGCAAGTGAAGCTAAAAAGCTGCCGATCCAGGAGTTCCATCTAAACCGTGTTTTTCAGGACATAGGAATCACACATGAACAATTTGTGGATCTCTGTATCTTGCTTGGAAGTGATTACTGTGAAACCATTCGCGGCATTGGACCCAAAAGAGCCATTGACCTGATCCGCCAGCATAAGACTATTGAAGAGATCATCGATAACATTGACCTCAAGAAATACCCCATTCCAGAGAACTGGCTGCACAAGGAGGCAAGACATCTTTTCTTGGAACCAGAAGTAGTAGACCCTGACATCACCGAACTGAAGTGGACCGAGCCTGATGAAGAAGCATTGGTGGCCTTCATGTGTGGGGAGAAGCAGTTCAGTGAAGACCGCATACGCAACGGCGCCAAAAAGTTGACCAAGAACCGGCAAGGCAGCACACAGGGCCGGCTGGATGACTTTTTCAAAGTGACTGGATCCATTAGCTCAACTAAAAGAAAAGAGGTAGAATCCAAAGGATCCGCTAAAAAGAAAGCCAAAACTGGAGGCACCCCTGCAGGAAAGTTTAAGAGGGGTAAATGAATGCCTTGGGCAATTATCAAGAACTGATGTGAATGATGAACTGATGTGAATGATTAAGACCTAAAGCTTTGAGAATATGTTGTAGTTCTATAAAAAAAGAACAATAACCTTTATCTTTAAATGGGTAACGTTTGAATACTAATGTTTGTTTTATGTTAATTAAAATAAAGAGAAACCAAGTTCTGTCTTTTTCTTAAGTCGTTTTGTCATGAAAAGAATAATTTTCTGGCAGGGTGACAAAGTAGTACATTTATATTGTACATTTACACCAGAGTTAAAGGGGACATATTCCTACCAACACCACTTAGAGGTAGTTCATATAAAATTACCAATTCTAAGGAACTTTTCAACTTCATTATTTATTTATTTTTATAATGTTTTAATTAATTTGCGATTTTCTTCTGACTTTTTTTTTACAGCTTTGAAATGGGGGTCACTGACCCCAGCTGAACACAAATGATCTATAAGGCTACAAAATGTATTATTGGCACCTTTTATTGCCAGTTTTTCTATTCAGGACCTCTCGTATTCATATTCCAGTGTATTTAAAATAATGGTAGTTTGTACCCTAGCAACCAGCTTGCTGAAATTACAAACTCGTGCTGCTGATTAAAAAGCTAACAAAAAACACAATAAGAAATGAAAACCAATTGCAAATTGTATTAGAATATCTCGAAGTAACATTATTCAGAGTGCTTTCCTTTACTGTTTTAGACTAATGCTGTAAGTAATGATACAGTCGATAAGGTCAGCTCCCCATTGATGATCCAAAAGTAGGATCATTTTTCGGTGCAAGTGCAGTTAATGACCGCTCTCCATAAGGCTACTGCAAAATAAATTGTAGATAAAATTTAAAAAGCCTTTATTTCAATTAATCTGGCAATAATCTGGACATGGTGACGTTTCAGGCCTCATTCGGCCTTTTATCAAGCTTAGACTAATGCTGCCCATACATGTGCAGATAAAGCTGCTGATCTCAATCGTAGACCAATTTGACATCTTATCCGCCCGTGTATGGGGGCTTCAGAAAATGTGTCCCTCTTAAAAAAAAAAAAAAAACTTGCCACCATAAATAGCCGGAAACCGTAATGTGCGTGTCTACATTACACAAAAGCCAACTCCATTACACAGTTTGGAAAAATCACTTTAATGTTGAAATACAACCGGTTAATGCTCACATTCGTGGTTGAACTGGCCTGCTGGGACACCAGAAACATTCCAAGTTTATGGTCAAGCTCACTTTTGGTAATCCGTCTGCAAACCCTTCACTTAAGTGCACATGGCCAAAAGAGAACCTAGTCTTCTCCTATTGCCTCCCTGCATCTTTATCCCTGTGACTGTATAGAAAGGTTCATCTTCCACAGACGTGTGTTCATTCCATTGGGATGAACACAGACAACAGGTTCTGCACCCATAGGCTTTTCTTCTGCCTTTAAAAGACGTCAATACACGATTGTGCCCCTGTACCGAGCAGATTACTAATATCTGATTTATTTTATAGTTGGTCTGAATGCAATCAGGCCAGTCTGTAGTGTGAACAGACAAGAGTCTGTGATATAGATGCAGCAAGGCAATAATACAAGCAGACAAAATAAGTGGTAAGTAATACAGTACAAATGAAGGCAGATGAGAAGATGACAAATGAAGAGCAAAGCAATGCAGGGAATGAAAGCATTAAAAAAGAAAGGTTAAAAATAAATAAATAAGGGTGTGATGAAATATATGGAGAGAGAACTGAAATGAAAATGTTAGTAAAATAGTGAGAGAGGGTACAGAGAAAGACAACTAAGCTGGTAAAAGGTATGGAAAATTTTAGCTATGAGGAAAGACTGGCCAAATTGGGGTTGTTTACACTGGAGAGTCGCTTAAGTGGTACTATAATTATGTAGAAATCGTATAATAATCTCTCTGCTTTATTTACCAGTAGGTCTTTCCATTCCGATTGAGGTTCCAGCTAAATTTTCAAAAGGGTTTTATATAACGAAAGCCATAAGGATGTGAAATTCTGTCCCTGAATCAGTGGTACAGGCTGATACATTAGATAGCTTTAAGAAGGGGTTGGATGCAGTGTTGGACTGGCCCACCAGAATACCAGGAAAACTCCCGGTGGGCCAAGGTGTCAGTGGGCCCTCATGCTGCTAAACTTTTGGCTTATTTCATGGCCATTCCCTATTTCTATGAGAACAAAGAGGCTAAATAGATGGAATAATTGATTATAGTATGTAAAGAAAACAAACTAGGAGAATAGAGGTTGACTGAGGAGATGAAGAATTTTAGTACTGAGAGTGGGTCCCTGGTCTAAGGTTTTTGGGTGGGTCCCTGGTGTCCCAGTCCAACACTGGTTGGATGGCGTTTAGCAAGTGAGGGAATACAGGGTTATGGAAGATAGAGCATAGTACAAGTAAATATAAGGACTAGTCTGATTGCCATTTTGGAATCAGGAAGGTTTTTTTGGGGGTTTTTTTTACATCTGCAAATTGGAGAGGCTTCAAATTGTTTTTTTTTTTTTTTTTGCCTTCCTCTGGATCGAGCAGTTAAAATTTGAACTTGATGGACGTGTGTTTTTAAACCTAACTTACTATGTAAAGTATGTCATGGGAGAAGGAATAGGAAAAAAGAAGCAAAGTAAAACGAAAAAAAATACATTTCGGAAAAAAAAAAAGGAGAAAGTGCAACTTATGGAAGAGGGAAGAAAATGAAAAGGCGTATGCCATGGGACAAGGAGTAGGGAAAAAGAAGCAAAGAAAAACATGAAAATAGTTTCTAAAAATAACAGAGTAGGAAAGAGAAGAAGCCAAGGAAGAAGTTGAGTGGAGAGAATTTGTTGAGCAAATATTTTGTGGTTTGTCCTAGCAACCAAGTCAGACGCTGGTCATATTCCCGAATACAATCAATAAGATGCATTGGGGGAGTTACATGGGGAAGAAAGTGTAACTGAAGTTACATGGTCTTGTTGGCATAAAAAAAATACAAAAGTCTCCTGAACTGTCCAACCCTGGTATATACAGCCCTGTGAGTGTAAAACACAGCAGTAAAAGTGACGATGCCTGTTTGGGACTTATATACAAGTCCTATATAGGTTATTAATGCAGAAGAATTTATGAATCAACCTCAGTTATAAGCGTTGATGCATTTTCTAATCAGTGCCATGAATGCAGTTGGTATGTACCGATACGCCGGCTTTTTCTAACCACAGGCTGTGAAGGAAAATGTGCCGCGTTTATCCGTTTTGTCAGACCCCAAGCAGAGATCTGATCGGCAGGCCCGGCTAGAACACCCCTTTGGCAGACTACAAGATACACCTGGGGCCAAATGGTGACTTTGAAATGGCAGTGACTTTATGAAAAATGACTACTGAGCTCATGATTTTTACTTTAAAGTCCTGAAGGGAGAGAAGAGAGACAGTGCTTTGTCTGGCCTGAGTTCAAG
>CM044437.1:14190920-14202670 GCA_024363595.1 Xenopus borealis | reverse complement strand
GGGTAAGTAACAAGTTAGGGGCATTTGTCCGGGGGAGCAGGTAGGCCAGGAGGGGGGGGGTTCACAGGGGAGAGTTTTTTTCAAGTAGGGGTTGAATTCTCCATTAATGGTCAATATTAGATGTCACTTAAGGGGATAGACACTTGCAACTGTAATTAATGTCCTCTTGTGGAGAACTAGGGGGCGATAAGGAACCAGCGAAAGAGAGAGATTATGTCCCTTTTAAAGACATGAGCAATCTGATTTAAAGAAAGTAGAAACCTCATGCATAATGAAATATCTGACACACTGGTCCATATGCAAATAGCTGAGCTCATACTATAGAACAATGAAAGCGAGCTGATGAAATACAATACGAATATGAAAGAGGCACAGAATTCATTACAGAGGAACTGTTATCATTTGCTTATAACACAAATGAGTCTTTATCTTCAATTGTAATGGCCTTCTGCTGCCGCTCACATAATCAGGCATGTAAAGGTCCTCTGTTGGTCGAGCCCTGTGCCAACAATAATATCGGAATGAGAGCCTTTGTGATGTGATG
Organism: Xenopus borealis; assembly: GCA_024363595.1. Lineage (NCBI taxonomy): Eukaryota > Metazoa > Chordata > Amphibia > Anura > Pipidae > Xenopus > Xenopus borealis. The sequence continues at coordinate 14,202,126 of CM044437.1, read as the reverse complement.
CCCAATGGACCTTCTAACCTTCTCAATTTCTTTCCCCACGCATGGGCCGTTAAGAGCTGCTGTCTTGGTCTAGGTTGGCAGCTTATTGCAGGTTAAGCCTAGCTACGGCATCAGTTGATACATAGTTATGTTGGGTTGAAAAAACCGTCAAGCTCAACTCCTCCAAATGAAACCCAGCTCATTTACCTACGCACACCCACTGAAACTATATATAACAATATCTATATTAAATGTAGATTTTGGTATCACAATAGCCTTGGATATTATGTTTGTCTAAGAAGTCATCCAAGCTCCTTTTGAAAGCATCAACAGAATCAGCATCACAACATCACCCGGCAGTGCATTCCACAACCTCACTGTCCTCACTGTAAAGAACCACCTACACTGCTTCAAATGAAAGTCCTTTTCTTCTAGTCCAGTGGTCCTCAAACTTGGCCCTCCAGCTGTTAAGGAACTACAAGTCCCACAATGCAATGATGGAGTCTGACAGCCACATTCAGGCAAATGCATTGTGGGACTTGTAGTTCCTTAACAGCTGGAGGGCCAAGTTTGAGGACCACTGTTCTAGTCTGAAGGGGTGGCCTCTGGTGCGGTGCTCCATTTTATGGGAAAATAGACCTCCCACTGGCCTCCCTAATGTACTTATAAAGAGTAATCATGTCCCCTCGCAATAGGGCCTCAACCATGACAATCTACCCTCATAGTATAAATCTTCCATCCCCTTTAAGTTTGCACAACTCTGAACTCTCTCCAGCTCATTAAGTTGTTTCATACTGGGAATTCTTTACCAACACATCTGACCCTCCCAAGCTGCTACTTGTATTCTGTAGAATATAACATTCTCCTGCCCAGAACAGGCACTACCAGGCGGGGATATTCTGGGTGACATCCTTGACCATGTGGCCCAACCATACACAACAAGATCCAGTTCTTTGGTCAGGAAAACAAGTGGATCATCCTGATTTGGCCCAGATTGTAGGTGGATAAATTAGGCTGATGAGGTCATTTATCCCCCAAACCAAAGATCAGATAATAACAACCAGCAATGTAGACCCAATAAGATTTCTAAACCTGCCCAATAGATATATATTGGATTGGCTGCAAGTGAGAACCCATACACTGGCAGATAAGCTTCCAACTATATCTGATGGGATCAAACTGGGCTGATGGAGAACATTGGGAGATGTAGTCCAGCAATATTTAGATAGAGGAACAATATGTGGGAGATGTAGTCCAGCAATATTTAGATAGAGGAACAATATGGGGGTCCTGACACAACCCATAAAAATCTTGGTATAATTACGTGTCAATTTTTGTGCCCATAGAGGTTACACATCACTGGAGGTAAAATTATGGTTGGTTCAAGCTCACCTATGGAGAACATACTTGAACTGTATCTTTAAAGGATATTGTCATGGGAAAAAATGTTTTTTTCAAAATGCATCAGTTAAAGTGATACGGACACTAAAAATGACTTTTTAACATGTGAATGTACATTAAACGTTATGTATGTAAAAGCAACACGCAAATACTTTATGGCAACGTTAGAAGTAGCTTTCAAAGCCAATATTATAATAGATGTAAAAAAGAGTTTAATTTAATTTTAATTAGGTGCTGCTCCAGCAGAATTCTGCACTGAAATCTATATTTCAAAAGAGCAGTTTTTTCATTTTGAAATCTGACATGGGGCTAGACATATTGCCAGTTTCCCAGCTGCCCCAAGTCATGTGACTTGTGCTCTGATAAACTTCAGTCACTCTTTACTACTTTACTGCAAGTTGGAGTGATATCATCCCCAGGGCCACTTGCCTCAGGTGGCACGGAGCGGCCAGTTACCAGGGGCGGCAAAAAGCCGCCTCTGGTACGTTTAAGAGCCAAATTTCTGTTTTTTAAAATGGAAATTTGGCTCTTCTAGTGCAGCGAGCGCAATAGCACTCACTGCACTAGCGATGTGGCCCCTCCTTGACCCACTCCAACACTAAAAATTAGAAGAGTGGGAGGGGGGGTGGCATCAGGGGGCTGCTGCGGACGCCTGAGGCAGCTGCCCCTAGAACTCCCCTGATCACCCCCTCCCATTCCCCCACCCCACGAGCCTAACAACAGAACAATGGGAAGGTACCCAGATAACAGCTCCCTAACACAAGATAACAGCTGCCTGGTAGATCTAAGAACAGCACTCAATAGTAAAAACCCATGTCCAACTGTGACTCCTTCAGTTACATTGAGAAAGAAAAACAACAGCCTGCCAGAAAGCAGTTCCATCCTAAAGTGCTGGTGCAAGTCACATGACCAGGGGCAGCTGGGAAATTGACAAAATGTCTAGCCCCATGTCAGATTTCAAAATTGAATATAAAAAAATCTGTTTGCTCTTTTGAGAAATGGATTTCAGTGCAGAATTCTGTTGGAGCAGCACTATTAACTGATGCGTTTTGAAAAAAACATGACAGTATCCCTTTAAGCTTAAGAGCAATGGGTGCAATTTAAAGGCCATTTCTACTTCCCATTGAAATAAAAGGGGGGTTCACATTGAGAAGCACTGTCACACTGGAACTGCTAGTGTCTATAACTGGAAGAAAGTTTCCCATTCATAAAACTGCTGGTGGAGATGGGGCCTTCACTCTGAGAGAACAGCAATTTCATCAGTCACCTTCACCCATGTGATCCCCGCAAGCATATGTTTCAGTCATGATTTGATGTTGCCTTATTCAAAGCAAAATTAACATTTGATGGGGAGCAAAAGGAGAGGAAGCCAAAATGGAAAGTGCTACTCACTGTACAATGTCAGCAAATGCCGTGAACAAGGGCTTGGACTGATACTCAATGCCATACTTCTTGCATAGAGAGTGGACAAGGGGAGCAGCTTTCCAGTAATTGTGCCGTGGCATGGTGGGAAATAAACTGTAGGGAGAAATAGTCCCACAGGTGAGGAGATAAAGTGGAGCGAGAGACCAGTAGGAAGAGTACAGTACACTCAATAACTCACTGATGTTCAATCTGGAAGTTGAGGTGTCCGCTGAACCAGTCGTTAAACAGGGACTGGTCCACATTGCACGTGGCTTGGAGCTGAAAGGACAAGTCAGAGATATTAGTTGCAGCAATTTGTAAGTGACTAAATAAGGAGGGAATAATGAGATATGGTTGGGCACCTGCGTGGAGAGCCACTCCTTATTCTGATCATAGTCAATGTTCATTGGAATGTGATTCATCTGAGTGACCCACACGAACCAGTTACTCTCAATGAATCTGAAACACAACAACACAACCATTGATCAGTGCCATCATACAACCTGGCTATGATCTTTCCTGTATACAGAACTCAAGGTGGATGAATGGTTCAAGGCCATATAAACACAACCATTGATCAGTGCCATCATACAACCTGTTCCATGATCTTTCCTGTATACAGGACTCAAGGTGGATGAATGGTTCAAGGCCATATAAACACAACCATTGATCAGTGCCATCATACAACCTGTGCTATGATCTTTCCTGTATACAGGACTCAATGTGGATGAATGGTTCATGATCATATAAACACAACCATTGATCAGTGCCATCATACAACCTGTGCTATGATCTTTCCTGTATACAGGACTCAAGGTGGATGAATGGTTCAAGGCCATATAAACACAGCAACACAAATGGGGCAGCAGTTAATACTCTGTAGCTCTTGTGTGAACAGAAGTGACCCAAGCAGGGTCAGCAAGGTTGGATAAGGGCCAAGAGGGTCAGGAGTGGACCAACATTTTGAAGACCTGTGTATCACTACTATAGTAAAATAAAAATACTAGGAATGCTCTAAACCTTGCTTTTCAGGGTTCAGCCAAATCAAGGGGTACTGATTCAGGCAAATACCGGATCCAACCCCTTCTTCTGTGCTGGAAGAGCAGGCACTCTAGTGCAAAACTGGTGCACACACAGCAATTCTTTTCAGTAATATAGAATTCGGATTCCGTTAGGCCAGGCTCTTGGATTCGCTTGAATCCAATTCCTTATAAAAATTGCTTGGATTTGGCTGATTCCCATACCGAATACAGGATTCGGTGCATCCCTAAAAAAAACATTGGACCATTCCTTACAATGGCTGTGGTTGTATCGGGTCCCATCGGATTATGCTGCATTTGGATACAGAACACTGTTCTAAAGAGGTTAGTCAGGTTGGGTGTCCTTTATTCAGTCACAGTACAGATATGGGACCTGTTATCCAGAATGCTGGAGACCTGGGGTTTTGGGAATAACAGATCTTTCTGTAATTCATAGTTCATACCTTAAAAATAACTTAAACATTAAATAAACCCAACAGGCTGGTTTTGCTTCCAATAAGGATTAATTATATCTTAGTTAGGATCAAGCTACTGTTTCATTATTACAGAGAAAAAGGAAATCATTATTAAAAAATGTGAATCATTTGATTAAAAATCATTTCTGGACAGGGGTTTATGGATAATGGATCCAGTATCTGTACCCACAAATGCAACCAAACTTCTCAAAGACCCTCCGCTCATCCATGAGGAAATCAACTAGTACTTCCAGTTCAAAACGCATTGGGCCTCTATATATTAAATCAACTAGTACTTCCAGTTCAAATGTATTGGGCCTCTATATATTTTCAGGCTCTATAGCATGTGTTGTTTCATGTTAAAAGGCAAGGAAAGGCAAAGAAATAAAATCCCATTTTTACTTTCTTTAATGAAAAATATATCTGTCTCCAATATACTTTAACTTAAAAATGTGTACCGTTTTTATAAGAAACCTGACTGTATGCAATGAAATTCTTCCTTCATTTAGTGCTGTGGATAGGAATTGTCAGACGGTCCCTAACTTCTGGCAGGGAAACAATCATACTTATGAACAGCAGGGGGAGCCCCTGCCTTACATACCAGCCATGCAGAACTCAAACAGCTTTGTTTTTTGATCATTTTTTAAGACAATCCCTAAGCAGCACAGACCACACTGAGCATGTGCAGTGCCAGTGTCAGACAAAGATGTATAACAAAGTTACATGATGACAGCCCCCTGTGGCCAACTTTGAAAGCATAAATCATTTGTTTGATTAGGCTTGTGGTGCAGTAAGTTCATGTTTATGTTTAGTATACAAAATACACCATTTCTAGCCCTATTCTATTTTACACTTTCCTTGCCCTTATTCAATTGGACATGGCCTGCAACCAAAGTTTGCAGGCCCAATCCTTGCTCCCATTAGAAAATGACTACTTTTTTTGGTCACAAAACAATGGTCTCCCACCGCTATTCTATCTGACCAGTCAGATTTCAGCAATCTGTAGTGTACCACCTAATGCAGCAAAAAAAAATACCTATAAGTACCTATAGCTTTTGGGAGCTTCATGTCCCACACCCTAGATGTAGATATGATGCCATTGTATGAGCTGTAGGAGGGCAATTACAGCGGCCATGTAGCTACAAATCTGTACCCCAGGTTATCTGCGGCTATTTAATACTCTCAGTAGTACCTTCTCTTTATAAAAGTGCTCACCTAACCAACATGAACATAGCGATGGTACCGCTCACCCCCAGGAAAGGGACGTAACACAGACCAAACCTCACATAGAAAGAAATCATCCAGGCCAGGTCCTGCAGGAGTAAGAGGTAGAGTCAGCCATGTTAATTGTGACGTCACTTGCCGCTTTGTTGTCAGTCTGCTTACTACACAGTTGATCGCACTTACCACCCACTGCTTGCGCTTTATTGCAAAGTAGAAGATATACCACTGGAAATAGACGGGAATCAGTGCCGGAGGCCCAACTGCAAGATGAGTATCAAACAGTATTAGATTTATACCTGAGACACAAAGTACTTGGTGTTATGCTAAGAAGGCCACTTACTGAGGAAGAAGTATTTGTGCTGGTGATTATATGGCATGTATTTCTTCTTCTTCATTCCAAGCTGTGGGGGAGACATGAATGTTACTTATGTCTTTGCCCATCCCAAGCAAGAAAGAAACAATGGGGCAAATTCAGTAAGCGGCGAAAAAACGCTAGCGTTGCCTTCGCTAACGTTCGCTGCACTTTGCCAGGTGAATTTTCACCAGCGATACGCTAATTCACTAAAGTTATGCTGTGGTTGGCGAACGGTAGCGTAGTTGCGCTAATGTTACTTCGCCAGGCAAAGCGCATTTGCGCTAGCGATGCCTAATTTGCAAACAGCGCAAATTTCAAAGTATAATAGAAGTGTATGTTACAGCCACTACATTCCACTACACAAGCCCAGGAAACCTTTAATAAATAAAATAAAGTTGTCCTATTGTCCTACATGTGCCCCCTGTATAGTTGTGTTGCCATATGTTAGGAAATGTAGGGGGGAAGGAGGGTAACCCCCCAAAAAAATTACGCTATTTTTCAGACTATCACCCTACAAAAGGTAAAATACGCCAGCGTTTTTTTGGGACTTTTTTTTCGAACTCCTATCTATTGTATTGAACTTCGCCAGGTCTGACCTGGCGAAGTAACGTCTAGTGTAAGTGGTAACGTTCAGTAAAATGGTCATCTTAGTGAATTTGCGTAATTACGATCCTTCGTCAGTGCGAAATTGCGCTAGTCTACTTCTACTTCGCTAGTGAAAAAAAGTCGGTGTTAGTGAATTTGCGAAGTTACTAATTGAAGTCACGCTGGCGAATTAGCGCTAGCGTTAGATGCTTTAGTGAATCTGCCCCAATCATTTAACCTAGCTCTCATCCGTCTCTCACTGCACTCACCTCCACGGAAAGTGTCTTCCCCAGTGCAAACAATAAAGGATGCATATTAATATCGGGATCCTTGCGGAAGCAGTTGGGTTTGGCATGATGCTGAAAGTGCAAGTGATTCCACCAGCTGGCAGGAGCACCCTGTGTAAGTCATGGAGCAAAGTGATAGAGTTTATAGTTATTACTTAAGATGTAACTTGCAAGTTTTGGGAAGGGAGGGGGTCCTACAAAAGCAGCAGTGCAGAGAACGACGGTGCTCTCAGTGCCATTGTTTTTTTTTTTACAAATAACCTTATAATAAGATGAAATGTGTCATCAATGTATCATGAAAATTAAACATGTACATAATTGCAAGGAGCCAATTTCTAAGACCCGAACCTGCAGCCCAAACCGCGACCTGCATATTTACTCACTTTGATCTGCTACCCAACCCAGACCCACAACTGCCTTATCCGCAACTCAACGACCACCATCAAACTGGAAGTCTTGTTGCTAGAAACCGGAAGTGGTGTCACCAAAAGTAGCGGAGAGGGACAGAAGAGTGCCGTGTAGTGTAAGAGAGCTGTGTCTGAAGTTAAATGGGAGGGGGAGATGAGAGGAGGGAAAGCTGCAGGGAGAGAGCTGTAGCAGGAAGAGACCCACAACCCGACCTGCATCTATACCCGCACCTGAAAAGTCTTCCCTCATTCTGCAGGGTACTCGCTTTTTTTGCGACTACCCAACCCGCTGCAGGATTCTAACTCCAGGCAGTGACTTTGAGTAATCTGTTTAGAACAACTAACAGCCACAATGGCTGTGCTCATTTCTTACCTTCAACTGGCCAATCACAAATTTATGTACAATGTGATTCCACGAGGAGCGGCTGAAAACTGACAAGTGTCCAAAGTCGTGTTGCAGCCACCCAGCCTGAGCCTGCAAATGGGGGAAGAAAGGGAGACTGAGCAGCCATGGAATGGTTAGTGTGTATTTATGGAACGCATTTTAGGACATCGTAGCGTCAAAACAATGTCCTGCATGTGCGTCCTACGGCTATGGAATGCAGCGTTGGGTGTTTTTTAACCTACAAAGCTGAAGTCAGGTATCGGTCTTCGGTCCTCCCTCATGAGCCCTCAGCCCTCCCTCTTGAGCCCTCAGCCCTCCTTCATGAGACGTCAGCCCTCCCGCTTGCGCCCTTAGCCCTCCCTCTTGAGCCCTTAGCCCTCCCTCTTCATGCCTCATTCCTCCGTCTTTAGTTCTCCGCCTTCCGCCCTCAAGCCTCTTCCCTCGGTTATTTGGGAAGGGAAATTACCTGAGGGAAGAGGCTTGAGGGCGGAAGACGGAGAACTAAAGACGGAGGAATGAGGCATGAAGACGGAGGGCTGACGTCTCAAGAGGGAGGGCTAAGGGCGCAAGCGGGAGGGCTGACGTCTCATGAAGGCGGGCTGAGGGCTCAAGAGGGAGGGCTGACGTCTCATGAAGGAGGGCTGAGGTCTCATGAGGGAGGGCTGAGGGCTCAAGAGGGAGGGCTGACGTCTCATGAAGGAGGGCTCAAGAGGGAGGGCTGAGGGCTCATGAGGGAGGACCGAAGACCGATACCTGACTTTGTAGGATGGGTGAGTTAAAAAACACCCGACGCTGCATTCCATAGCCATAGGAGGGCGCATGCAGGACATCGTTTTGACGCGACGATGTCAATTCTGTATGTATTTACCTGTGTGTATGTATTTACCTAATGCTGGCTGCGTCTAACGGGAAAGCAGATCCTGCTAAATCAGTAGTTAATAATGGAGCTGAACCATGGATAATCCAAATGGCCCAACTTTCCATTTCCTGAAGCACCTACACAAGTTACAAGACATGCATTGTACCAAACACAACGTTTTAATGTCAGGGACAGTCTGTGCTGCCATATTTTATCTGTGGAGCACTTCCACGCAGACTAGGACTTTGCAAAATGCAACCAGACCTCATCTGGCAACCTCACCAATTAAGTGGATCTTTCTGGGCGGCTTTGGATGACCAGTAGCAAAGTTTATTGTCCACTGACCTGCACAGTCCCCAGGAGTAAAGCTGTAACCAGCAAAGGAATGAATGAGGTGCCACCATAGTACAATGTAGCATACGCCAACACGTCCAGCAGAATAATGTGCAGTAGAACCCCAAGAAAGAAAAGCTTGTTGGGACGAAAGAGCCCCATCTGCTCTACTGTGGTGCGTAGAGTGCGGAAATCTTCCACCATGGCAGCCTACAAGGAGAAATTATAGAAGAACTTAGTTATATTTTGTATAAGTCATGCTGGCTGATACATTAGCTTTAAAGGAACAGTTCAGTAGAAAAATAAAAACTAGGTAAATAGATAGGCTGTGCAAAATATAAAATGTTTTCAATATAGTAAGTTAGCCAAATATGTAATGTATAAAGGCTGGAGTAATTGGATAACCAGGGACTAGCCCACATTTTTCCCCCTCTGAGACAAATTGGAGAGGCTTCAAAAGGGTTTTTTTTGCCTTCCTCTGGATCAACTTGCAGTTACTCGGGTTTTATGCAGACATAAATTGCTTAACTTGACGGATGTCTTTTTTCAACCTAATTTACTATGTTAGTATGTTACAATTGCTAGGTGCTAAAATGTTGTGCACCCCTAACTGGGGATGCACCGAATCCTTCGCGAAAGATTATATCGAACCAAATCATAATTTTTACTTCCTTGTTTTGTGACAAAAAGTCGTGCAATTTCCCTCCCCTCCTCTAATTTCCATATGCAAATTAGGATTCGATTCAGCTGGGCAGAAGGATTCGTCCAAATCCTGATGAAAAAGGCCAAATCCTGGATTTGGTGCATCTCTAACCATGCCATGCACAATACTCTTGCGCCTATTTGCAAAAGAGCGTCAATTTGCTGGTGCAGTAGGGACAAGGAGCAGTGCTGATGCTGATACCAGGAGTCAAAATAGGCCCTGGCATTCCAAGTATTCAGAGGCCCAAATAGTCCTCCACCTGCCCACTAAATAGTCTATGGGACTTTACAGCAGTCCTTCTGGCATTTGCCAGAACCCACAGATTGCCAGTCCAGGCCTGGCTGATACGATGGAGTCCTTCATACAACACATGGCTTGACCAGGCAGTGCATGCATGGCTTGAGTGTGGCACCTACACTGAAATCCATGGCAGGACTGTTTTGAAGTGGGTAAAAATGGACAGTTGTGCCAGTATATTGCACGGGAAAGGGACAGGATACAATGTGCAAAAACTGGTAACAAAGCACCATGTTTTATGTACTTTGCACCCTGCTCCCCAGATTGCACCAGCTTGCCAGTCAGCACTGTATTCATAGGGGGGCAGGGGAGTGGAAGGAATGTGACTGTTAACATGCAAGTTTGGATGTGCCCAGGGGCACTCCGCCAATGAGGCAAAATTTCCGCTACTGGTGACTAAGAGCTGAATTTCCGGTTTTCAACCCGGAAATTCAGCTCTTCTAGTACAGAGCACGCACTTGCACGCTCTGAATTAGCGCCGTGGACCCCCCTTTACCTGTTTCAACGCAGTGGGGAAGGGGGGGGCGGCAAATTGAAGGCCGCCTCAGGTGGCAAAATGGGCTGGATCGCCCTTGGATGTGCCCTAGGGTACTAGGTGCAGGACAGCTCTGTACTCACTAAATTGTTGCTTTTTGCCCAATAGCACTGCACTCTGCACACCAGGTGACATTTTATGGCCCTTAGGGCAGAGACATACGTGGAGATTCGGGGAGATTAGTCACCAGCGAAAAATAGCCTCTTCTTCAGGCAACTAATCTCCCCAAACTACTTCTCGCCACTAGAATCCAAGTCACTGGTGGGATGGCACTCGCAGGAATTCGTTTTACCAAAGTCTCTACCGAACCCTGCCGGTGATTTACATTCTAGCTGGCGGGAAGGCAGTTCAGGTGAGATTAATTTCCCAAAGAAGAGGCTATTTGTCCCCGGGCGACGAAATCTTCCTGAATCCACGTGTGTCTCTGCCCTTAATGCTACTGAACTTGTGTTTAGTGCAGCAGAAAACAAGTCAGCGCTACACTGTGTATCCACCAGGGGGCAGCAAAATACATAAAGAGCTGGTCCATGAATTATTTTTTGGTTTCAGAGCTATTCAAGCTTTTATTAACTGCCACTATAATTAATTGTATAACAACAGTGCCACCTGCCAGTCCTATAACTGTACCATCAAAAACAGTGAAAGAGAGATGCCGTCAGAAGGAAAACAGAGGAGTGCTCGGATGTTGCTCTGATCAGGAAGGAGAGGAAAGAGCATCTGAGACTTCTCATCTCTTTGCTGAGCAGAGCAACATCCGAGCACTTCTCTATTTTCCTTCTGAAGGCATCTCTCTTTCACTGCACAGGACTGACCAGCAGGAGGCGCTGTTGTTAGAAAATGCATTATATTGGCAGATAATAAAACCTTAAAGGGATCCTGTCATGGGAAAAAAAAATTCAAAATACATCAGTTAATAGTGCTGTTCCAGAAGAACTCTGCATTGAAATCCATTTCTCA
>CM044437.1:14112285-14166217 GCA_024363595.1 Xenopus borealis | reverse complement strand
ACATTTTTTAATTAAAGTATATTGGAAATAGATTTCTTTTTCATTAAAGAAAATAAAAATTGAATTTTATTTCTTTGCTTTTCCTTGCCCTTTAAGTCTCCCCCTTCCCACAAAAGAGCCCCACCCAAATACATCCAAAGCTACTTTTTGTGTTCCATCTTGCCCTATACCTGGCCTGACTAGAAAGAGGAGTAATACAAAGTAGCAATAACAATACATTTGTCAGTGACCCCCCCCCCATCTGAGAGCTGGAAAGAGTCAGAAGAAGGCAAATAATTAAAAAATTATAAAAAAAGAAAAAATGAAGGCCAACTGCAATGTTGCTTAGCATTAGCCATTCTATAACATATTAAAAGTTAATGTAACCCCTTTAAACAATATAAAACAAGCAAAAACATGGCAAAGCACAAACTTCTAGTGAAAGCAGACAAGTGGTTATTTTTTTAGTGCTGAATAAACAGAGCTGCTATAAAGGGCCGTTATCTGCAGCAGTAGGTATATAATGATAGTACAGGGCAGATAACGGGCTTTATCTAATCCCCGCGGCTGTTTACTGCTCACACGTCGGCCATCTTTTCGGATGAACTCCGGAGTCCGCTCAGATAAGCCTGGGTTAGGGTGACAGAGGTGCATGAGGAGATGGATCAGGTGAGGGGCACTTGGTTAATACCAGGAGGTGAAAAGGCAGAGAGCAGAGACAAACTGGGAGATTTCCTCATCCAGTAGCAGGATGACGTGCAGATACTATCTGGTACTTCAGTTTCTGTACACCATGACAGGTGCAAAGTTTGCTCCAGTTAGTAAACCAGAACATCTAATCAGCCGGCAGCTTTTACTAGTGACCTGTTTGTGGAAGATTATAATAGGGATGACTGGAGTGGCCACCTATAGTTTGGTTTAGGCCAAGACTGCAGCATAGAATGCTGGGGCCACTGTGTCATGGAATGCTGGGGCCACTGCTAGGACCACTCTTTTATGCAGTGCAGGGGCCACAGTATTTCTAGGACCACTCTTTCATGCAGTTCAGGGGCCACTGTATTGTTGGGATCACTGTGTCATGGAATGCTGAGGCCACTGTATTGGTAGGATCACTTTGTCATGGAATGCTGGGGCCCCTTTATTGTTAGGATCACTGTATTATGGAATGTTGGGGCCACTGTATTGTTAGGACCACTGTGTCATGGAATGTTGGGGCCACAGAATTGTTAGGATGACTGAGTCATGGAATGCTGGGGTCACTGTATTATATGGACCACTGTATCATGGAATGTTGGGGCCACTATATTGCTAGGACCACTGTATCATGGAATGCTGGGGCCACTGAATTGTTAGGATCACTGTGTCATGGAATGCTGAGGCCACTGTATTGCTAGGACCACTGTGTCATGGAATGCTGGGGCCACTGTATTGCTAAGACCACTGTGTCATGGAATGTTGGGGCCACTGAATTGTTAGGATCACTGTGTCATGGAATGCTGGGGCCGCTGTATTTCTAAGACCACTTCATTCCTTGACTTTTGCACATTGTTTAAGTTTAACTGTATATTTCACACCCCATCATTTTAGGGATCGGTAGAAAGACTTTGATATATTGTTTAGATCGTAGGGTTCATGTAGTAATGGCAGGGTGTGCTCAATGGGGTGTGCTCCCAACATAGAGCAGAAACACTGACAACTTCCCAAACAGTGCAGCACTGCCTGTATTCATGGGCCACGGACTGAGGGTGGCCATTGGCCTGTACCCAAGGCTTGGGCTGGCAGTGTTCTAGCAAATGATGTAATTATATGAATCTCAGTCCAGATATGCTGTATCCTGAATGTAGGGGCTCTTATAGGAGGGATTCACTTCTACTTTTAGTATGTTAAAGAATGGCCTATTCTTAGCAACTTTTCAATTGGTTTCCCCTTTTCTATAGTTTTTAAATGACTTGTCTTCCTATTCTGCCTTCTTTCAGCTGTTAGATGTTCAATGACCCTGACAGCCAAAAAAAAACTAGTAGTCAGTACTTACAATGTTATTGTTACTTTGTAACTTAATTTGCTTTTGGCAGAGAGCCAAGAATATGTGGCAGGTGCACTTAGTAACAATTTAAGATAAGCAAAGAAACAGTTGTAGCAATTTAAGATAAGCAGGTCTCTTGGAGATACTGTCACTTGCAGCTTAAAGGGCAATTCACCTTCATTAGCAAAACTAATAACACAGAAAAAACACAGAAATGTGTTCAAAACTTTCATAACCTGCCAAATTTTATAAAACAAACATGGTAATTAGGAGGTGTGGTCACAAAACAGGTGTGGCCAAAACATATTCAATGCGCTCAGAGCAGCAAATCTTTTGGTCCCTCTTTCTATTTTTAAAAGGTTGGGAGATATCTGAATATACAATGCAATACAATAAAATGAACAATACAAATTTAAAAAAAGGTGTGCAACTCCCGTAATTCCGCTTGCGGTTTACAAAACTGACTCTCAGACTGTATCCAGCTCCCCTGGGGGGAAAAAAGGACATGGGCAGGGATATAGTAAGGGGATGGAATTAGGTGAAAGGACGAAACCAGGGATAGTGTGTAAATAGTAAGGTAAGATGAGGTCTGGGGAAAGGACTAAAAATCAGGATTATTGGGAAAGTAGTTGACAAGTGTGGGTTAATGAGTACAGGCAAACTGGTATATTCAAGTAGGGTCGGAGCGAACTGTTCGCCGGCGAACTTGTTCGCGCGAACATCGGCTGTTCGCGCTCGCCGGAAGTTCGCGAACGTCGCGCGACGTTCGCCATTTTGGGTTTGCGTTAGTTGGCGCTTTTTTTTTGCCCTCTCACCCCAGACCAGCAGATACATGGCAGCCAATCAGGAAGCTCTCCCTCCTGGACCACCCCTACACCCCCTGGACCACTCCCCTTCCCTATAAAAACCGAAGCCCTGCAGCGTTTTTTCATTCTGCCTGTGCTGTGTGTGCTTGGAAGAGCTAGTGTAGGGAGAGAGCTGTTAGTGATTTCAGGGACAGTGGATAGTAAGTTTGCTGGCTAGTAATCTACTGTTCTTCAAACAACTGCCATCTAGCTGTGTGAGCTTGTTCACATTCTGTCTAAATATCCATAATATTACCCTCTCCAGAAAAAGCACCTGAGTGACTTTTTTCAAGCAGCCATAATATATTTTACGTAATCCGTATCCACCGCTGTAGTAGTGTATATGTTGACCTTGTAGCCATTATTTGCCCTGTAGGCATTTTTTTCCCAGTGTGTTCTTCAAACAACTGCCATCTAGCTGTGTGAGCTTGTTCACATTCTGTCTAAATATCAATAATATTACAGTCTCCACAACCACCTGAGTGACGTTTTTCAAGCAGCAATAATATATTTTACGTAATCCGTATCCACCGCTGTAGTAGTGTATACGTTGACCTTGTAGGCATTGTTTGCCCAGTCTTTAACCAAGTGCCACGTAGCTGTGTGAGCTTTTTCACATTCCGTGTCCAGAAACATCACCTGAGTGACGTAGTGTGATTTCTGCCCTTTACAGCACAAAACGCAGCGCTGTGTCAACAATGTATTTTTTAGAAACATTTTTGCCCTTGATCCCCCTCTGGCATGCCACTGTCCAGGTCGTTGCACCCTTTAAACAACTTTAAAATCATTTTTCTGGCCAGAAATGTCTTTTCTAGCTTTTAAAATTCGCCTTCCCATTGAAGTCTATGGGGTTCGTGACGTTTGCGAACCGTTCGCATTTTTTGACGCAAGTTCGCGAACATGTTCGCGAACTTTTTTTCCGACGTTCGCGCCATCCCTATATTCAAGCTGCAACTGCCAACTGCTGCCAAACTCTCCCAAAATCATCAGCTGAAGGTTAAAGATACAGAGGGGCAAATTCACTAAAGTGCAAAGCGTCTAACGCTAGCGCTAATTCGCCAGCATGACGTCAATTTGCAATTTTGCTGATTCACTAACAGTGTCCCTGGAGAAAATTCGCTAGCGAAGGAGATCGCAACTTCGCTTGGCATAAGGGTGTGAAGTTGCGCACTGACGAAGGGACGGAACTACACTAATTCACTAAGATGAATGTTACCTCTTACGCTAGAGTCTAGACGTTATTTCGCCAAGCGAAGTAATTTTCTAAGTGAAAAAAAAGGCTGGCGTGTTTTTCCTTTTGTTGGGTGATGTCAGACTGGCCCACCAAGATAACAGGAAAACTCTCAGTGTGCCCAGGTGTCAGTGGGCCTCTTGCTTCTAAAAAGTTTGCATATTTAATGGTCATTCCCTATTTATGGGAACAAAGAGGCTTAATAATGGAAAAATAGAGTATAGTACAGTATGTACATTTCCTAACATATGGCAACTCAACTATACAGTGGGTACATAGGACAACTTTATTTTATTTATTAGTTTCCTGGGCTTGTGTAGTGTAATGTAGTGGCTGTAACATATGCTTCTATTATACGCTTAAGTTCGCACTGTATGCAAATTAGGCATTGCTAGAGTAAATGCGTTTTGCCTGGCAAAGTAATGGTGGCGCTACCTCGCTACCGTTTACCGCCCTGAGCGCAAATTCGCATCTTAGTGAATTTGCGTAGCACTGGCGAAAATTCGCCTGGCAAAGTGCAGCGAACGCGGGCGGAGCTGTCACTAGCGCATTTTTGTGCTTTAGTGAATTTGCCCTAGAGAGTTGTAGCTACAGCTACAAATGGAGGTTGGACAAATAGATAAACTTTAGTGCTTTCCTGCAGGACTGGACTGGGATTCATAATAGGCCCTGGCATTCCTGCTACACAGAGGCCCAAACAGCCCCCACCGGCCCACTGAATAGTCACTTTCTATGGCAACTTACAGCAGCACCTCTGGCATTTGCCAGAACTCACAGATTGCCAGTCTCCTCTGTTCCACTGTCCCACATGAAGGGCTCACAGACTCCTATTACCCTAGAACTGTTTTCTCTTTACAGCAGGAAAGTTACAACAGTGCAAAGCCCTGATGAAAGCAGTTATCTGCCATAAAGATAACATTATGGAATAGCAGCATCTACTTTGGCATATATTGTGCAACAGATCAATTAACTTATCATAATTGAAAGCTCACTCTGTATCACTCGCTAATTACACACAGTCTCTAGGAAAATATTTTTGTGGAACAGTAACATCAAAAAATGGAAGTGCATTAAAGTAATTAAAATACAATGTACTGTTGCCCTACAATGGTACAAATGGCACGTTTGCATTGATCAACCAACTATAGTTTATAAAAACTATAGCCACTGTGTAGCCATGGGGGCAGCCATTCAAGCACAGGATACACAGTAGATAACAGATAAGTACTACTATAGTTTATATAAAACAAGCTGCTGTGTAACCATGGGGGCAGCCATTCAAGCACAGGATACACAGTAGATAACACATAAGTACTACTATAGTTTATATAAACAAGCTGTTGTGTAGCCATGGGGACAGCCATTCATGCACAGTGATGTGTGAGGTCCCTGCAACATTTTATTTGTGACAAGCTATATACCTGCCTCTGTTTTTTTTCAAAACCAATAATTGCTCAATAACTCTGTATATATTATTATATAATATACAGATTATCCCTGGCTTCTGTGTATAGTATATTAGAATATGAAGTCCAACCTACCTAAAAGCTAGCTGATCCAGAGAAAGGCACAAATACCTCATCTGAAGCATCTCCAATTTGCCCCAGAGGTGAAACAAATTCTTGACTCAGAGAGGGCAATAATATAATCCTGTGGCATCCCACTAAGAACCCTAAATACTTGAGGGTATATTCCATCAGGCCCTGGGGCCTTGTTCTCACATATACATTCATTTAACATTTACAGTAATTACCATACCCTGTTGACGTTATATGAGCTGAGCCAACTGAACTACTACAGTGTGAGTCTGAAACTCTCCCTCCTGTATAAAATACAAAATTAATCAACTTTCCAATGTTTTAATGTGGGTTTATGCAACTCACGTCTTCTTACTACGGATACACTTGTTGCAAATAGTCTTTGCTCTTTTTCTGTTTACTCCTTCTTTACAACATGTGGCTCTTTAAACTCATAGTTTTTAAATGCATTCCTCTTCATTCCTCCTTTATTCTTCCCAAAGAATAAACTGTGAACGGTAATGATCTAATAAAAATTGCAACAGATATTAAATGACATAACATTATGGTCTTTATCACCCAGGGGTTCTAAAATGTGCAATTCTGCAACAATTCCTAGAACTCTGAGGAGCAATATTTGAGTAGTCCATTGGGGCATGAAATAAAAAGTGCAAAGTTTGACCAGGTCTAGTAACCCATAGCAATCAATCAGGCATTCGTAACTGCCAAACAGGTGACCAGCACAAGCTAGCTGCTGATTGGCTGCTATCAGTGACTAGACTTACAACAGACTTTGCACCTTTTATTACACTACCCCCATATCTTTTTCCTATGCAAAACATCCTTGTTAGGTGTTCTGATAATAAAAGGAAACTTTCTCTGCGCTGCCCAACTGCTTGCCTCTAGGGCATTTTCACTCTTTCAACTAACAAAACCAGTATCAATTGTTGTTATTTCCCTCTACAGTTTCACGTCTCCTATTGCGCAGCCATATAGTTAGAAAGTCCTGAAACATTTTTAGCGGGGACATAAACCCAAAAATAAAATGTTTAAAGGGGTGATTCACCTTTTAGTATGTTATAAAATGACCCATTTTTCATTGGCCTTCATTATATATTTTGTTAATTATTTGCCATCTCCTTCTGACTCAAATGGGGGTCACTGACCCCATCTAAAAAAAAAAATTATTGTTGTTGCTGCTTTTTATTACTTATCTTTCTACATCATATTGAAAGTTAACCTAAAAAGGTGATCAACCCCTTGAATGAATATAAAATTAGAATAGGGCTTAAAGGGGGTCGTTCACCTTTAAGTAAATTTTTAGTATGTTATAGAGGGGTTAGTTCAAAGCAATATTTCAGTTGGTCTTTGTTATTTTTTTTTTTTTTTCAGTTTTTGATTTATTTGCATTCTCCTTCTGACTCTTTCCAGGTTTCAAATGGGGGTCGCTGACCCAGTGTGAAAACAAATGCTCTGTAAGGCTACAAATGCATTGTTGTTGCTAATTTTTATTATTCATCTTTCTATTCAGGCCTCTCCTATTCATATTCCTGTCTCTTATTCAATGCCTGGTTACTAGCCACCTCTACATCTTCTAATAGCATGGAGTAATTATTGAGTACCTCATCCTGACTTTTCTGAGTTATAATGTTTGAACGTTTGTAAGTGCCCAACTTTAAGTAAAACTTGTGATGGATGTAAGAAGTAATCTAACACCCCCTGGTGAGTTTTGGGAGAGTGTAGAACTACAACAGCCCACTACACTTTATGCTGTATTCTTATTTCTCCTAGCTCTCTAGCGCTGACTCATACAGACTTTGATATTGTGACTTCCAACCGGAGGAGAAACGGGAACTACCGAGTCTGAACCATACCCCAGGAGAAACAGGAGCTACTTAGTCGGAACCGTAGTGGAACTGCAATCACACTATTACCTAAACATTGAAATTATAAACTGGACTTTCATTAAAACCAAGTGGGCTTCTATGCAATTGTGTCTGGTCTGCGGTTGCAGTAATTTTGTCCAGTTGCATTGCCCTCTTGCAACCGAAATGAAGTTGGAATTCTGGGTGTAAATCATGCATTGTGGGAAAAAGCATGCAGATTGCACTCGAAACTGCACCTTCCTTACTGCACTTGTGGACACACCTGCCTAGGGTTTTCTGGATAAGGGATCTTTCTGTACTTTGGATCTTCATACCTTAAGTCTACTATATCAAGTAGAAGGTACTGAGAAAAAAATTATCATAGTTAAAAATTTGGGTTATTTGGATAAAACTGAGTTTATGGGAAGACAGCCTTTCCATAATTCTGAGTTTTCTGGATACAGGGCTGTATTTATATTAAGGCACCCAAGGGTTGAGGTCGACAGCTTTAGGGGGGCGGCCCTCAGGTCGATATAGGCGCGCTGACATCACACACTGTGCGTCAGGGCGTACTTAGTTCCGATGCCTAGGGCAGCATTGGACCTAAATACAGTTCTGTCTGGATATTAAATTTTACACATTCCCCTGAGTGGGGCCCCTCTATGTTCCTGTGGGTCTGCTGTCTCCATGGTAAAAACACCTGCTAGTAGAGGGACAGAGGCTTGCAGGGAGTTCTTGTTACAAAGCAGCTGCAGCAGGAACATTTGCCTCTCCCTTTGGCTCCTGCTAGTGATAATGTATGTAAAGCTGAGAGACTGGCACCCTGTGAGTTAATATCCCAGCGTGAGCAGTCAGACCAGCTGTTCCGGGGGTTGTGTGATGTGTATTTAAAATTCTAGTGCTGCAGTGATTACCCCTTAGATCCAAACCCTGTATTAAACATCAGGAAACTAATATTTAGCTTGAGGTTTATGAGCAACCAGGCCAACTAAATCTGTCCACACGCAGGCAGATGCACCAGTTCAACCCACAGCAAAACGTATGCACATGCTGCCCAGTCTGGCCACGCTCACATACTGCCAGTGTCTTCACTAATGCAACAGATTCACTAAAATATTGGATTGGCGTCTGCTCACTTTAGATTCCTAGAGACACCAGCCTTCTGTGTCTGTCTGACCCACTGAAGTATACTGAAAAATTTCAGTGGGCCCAGGTGTCCTAAGGCTCTTCCGCTTACCCAACCATTTGCATGGAAGCCTATTTAGATTGTAAGCTCTTGGGCAGGGGCCTCTTTACCTCTTGTATCAGGTATTGGCTGTTTTTTAAATGTAATTCTGTATGTTAATATATACACCCATTTATTGTTTGGCACTGTGGAATACATTGCTACTTTATTGATATGCAATTTTATTAATAATAATAATATGGTGGACATTCCCTATTTTAATATGAGAACAAAGAGAAGAAGGTGTGGTCTGGCCAAAAAAGGGGTGTGGATCAGGGATGGCCAAGATGCACTCAGATCTCCCCCACTACCCATTAGGCATCTGGGCACCCATCATGCTCTTAGCCTCTGCCCAACACTACCTACATCTGAGGTTATTTTAGGAGGGTTTAGTGCTTTTTACATTGGGGATAAATTACAGGGAAAGGAAGACCAGGCAACCAGGAAGGGAGGGGAAAACCAGATGAAACACATGCAGATTAGGGGTCTGTTTAAGTAAAAAAGGGCATAAAATTTGCTGAAATTGTCTGCCATGTGCAGCCCCCTTGGGGGGCTCACTAAAGCGGATGGGGTGTTCAGACCCAGGTCTGGACTGAGAATCAAAATAGGCCCTGGCATTTCAGGTTCATAGAGGCCCAATTGGCCCAAACAGCCCCCACCAGCCCACTAAATACTGAATTTATATGGCATCTTATAGCAGCCCCTCTGGCATTTGCCAGAACCCACAGATTTTGTGATCGGATACCTTTCAAGGAACCCGAACATTGGCCACTGTTTAGAGCTGAATCATCAGATACAGGTAGATTTTTATTGTTTCTTCTCATATATCTGACGATTCAGCTCTACACGTGTATATTGTAATTTTCCAAGAAAGATCATAATCGTTACATCTATGGGCAGCTTTACTCTGCACCAGATTAGAAGCACTGGCTGGAACCAGAAGCAATTTATGCCACTAATTCATCCTGAGGCGGCTGCTGTAATGCTACCCCTCTCTACCCATCTCTTTTACCTTTGTCTCATCTGAGGGATTCCGGGGGGGGTGCATCAGTAGTGCAGAGAGCACCATTGTGTTCTCTGTACTAGAAGAGATGAATTTCCGGTTTATTATCTGAATATCTGGCTCTTACCCAATAATGTTTTTTTTTTTGCCTCTGAGGCAAGGTTTTCGCTTTTTAAAGAGAAAAAAAATCCCAATAGGTTTATGATGTAACTAGTGGGGTGTGGGTGCTCATGCCCCAGACCTACAGCTCAAGGTAGAGGTATCCAACCAAAGAAGAAAATGGCAGGTACCCACAGGTATGCATGTAAAAGAAAAAAGAGAGCTTTATTTTAGGCCACAAAGTTAATACAGATGCTTTTTGTGCACACAGGCACAAAATGCGTAAGGCTATTATATATTAACTTTCTGGTCTAAAATAAAGTTCTTGGTTCTTTTACATGCATACCTGTGGGATCTGTGGGTAACCACTATTTTCTTCTAATGTTTTGTCTTTGCCTTAAGGCAGGTGTGCCCCTGGCTGGCACAAGCACTGTACTTACTGCATGCCACATGCTATGCCATGACTACAGGGCTACTTTGCACCCTGACAGCCCTAAATTGCTTATCTGAATACCATACAAGTTAGGGGACAAGTAGAAGGAGAGAGGGATGATGCCTTTTTCCCACTCCTCCATGAATGAAGTCAGAGGATCAATTCTGGAGCTAGGATTGCCCTGCCAAGGCTGGGCTGGTATTACAAATTTGAGGGCAATGTAGTTGCAGGGAAATTTGTAATACCCTTAACAAAAGCCCTTGGCCCTCTGCTCTAAACCTACCTGTTCTCCGCTTTCTGGCCATCCTGTGATGTGGCTCTGCCCCTTTTGCATCATGGCTCACCTTTTTTGTTCCCGCCCCACCACCTGCTGGTAAAAATTTCTGAAAAGGAACCAACCTAAAGGACTGGGAAAAAAATAGACCCTGGCATTACAAGTACATAGAGCCCCAAACAGACCCCCAGCAGCCTGCTAAATAATGTGGCATTTTACAGCAGCCCTTCTGTCATTTGCCAAAACCCACAGATTGCCAGTCTGGGCCTGCTTGCATCTGGTGTTTGCCCTTTGCACCCTGCCTTGCCATGCACAAATTACTTAATCTGGTGGCTCTGTTTTGTTTGCACAAGATTTATGTTTATTAGGCTAAAACTAGACTTGACTGTATCTTGGACTGCAGATAAACACACTGAAACAACCTGACCACTCACCTCTGCCTATTTAGTAGTTAGGGGGCAAATATGAAGCAATGAAAACCTTGCATATTGCATAATGGGTTAAGTGAATGCAAAAAGTGGAATTCCACCCATTATCTCCTGACAACCAATTTAGCAGCAAAGGATTTAAAGTTGCATTTAATGACCTTTCCATAAATCCTTTCATTTCTCCCCGGACCACAAGGAATTTCTTGAGTAAATTCTGTTTAATCGTTTTTAACTGGTTCCCTAATAAAGAGGGCCCATTGTCTGCACGCTGAAGTCCTGGCACGGAACATTAGGCAGCTTGGAGGCCTGAAAGTATACAGGGCCAGCGAGTGAACCTCCTGCTTATTTCTCATGCAAATGCAGCTCCGAGAGGCACAAACAGGGTCATCACCCGGCTTTCTCCTCTATTTCACTAGATCCAGTGTTCCCAGATCCCTGTATACTATGCACATCGCATGTATATTATATATATATTTATCCAGCAAAGAAGTGCAAAAAAAAAAAAAGTATGGTACTTAGGGTTCATTCAGTGAGCACTCCTTTGGCAGCTCTGCCTGTACTCTGCATATTTTGCCCCTTCCCCTTGAAAGTGACACCAGCTCCATGCACCGTGGGAAAATTCCCTCTTCTTGGTGACAATGATTTGCTTATCACAGCTCCCGCTCTGGTTGTACTGGGGCCCACCGTGGTTGACTTCAAGGGCCGGCACCCACCATTACTCCTCTGCATTTATTTACCTCTATTTCCTTCCATGACTATGGTGAAGGGATGGTCAGGACCAAGCACGGATTTGTGGAAAGGCCTGGGCCTAGGGGTGCCACCTGGCCAGTATTTTATCGGCCTATCCTGTAGAACACCTGTCAAGGCCGTTAATACCCTTAAAAAAAGCACTTGGCCCATCCCTAATTCGCTTAGAACTTACTGGTTTGTAGGCCTTCTGGCCATTGGGCAATGTGGCTTCACCCATTTTGCCGCATGGCACTTTTGCATCAAAGAACGCCACTTTTGTTTCCGCTCCCCCCACTGGCCGGTAAAGACATTCAGGAAAGGTGATAACCCTACCCAGGGTGGCAGGATTTTAGGTGGCGGCATGCTGCCCAACCAAAACCACGTTGGGTCAAAAACACTGGAGATGCGCAGCAGATAAAACAGTTTCTTTTCATTTCAGTGCACCAATCCCCATTGCTCCATTCCCGGTGATGAAAATTTGCACAAATAAAAGGGGGGGGCCAGTAGCGTAACTTGATATTACTGGGCCTCCAAAATGTTTATAGGTTGACCTGTTTTACCAATATTTATTGAAAGAGTATATGAATTAGGACCTCATGGGGCCCCTATGCCTCCCCTGCAGCCACAGGGTCTGATTCCTTTATAGTTACAACCCATGTCATTACTGTTAGCCATAGGCACTGCTGCATCTGCCTCTCTTTCACTTACAGATGAAGGACTTGACAATAATAAAGCTTGGGGGAAACAGTCCAAATTCACCAATGATACCACTGCAGATACGCAGATAATAAGTTGTTGAATATGGATTGTGTACTTGTCATTAACAGGCTGTGCATGTGTTTTATATACAGAACAGTATGTAAATAGTGAATAAGGTACCCCCTACTGTAAAATGTAAGGATATTTTAAGTCACCGAGGAGTTCCATGACCATTTTATACAGGTCATGGAACTCCGAGGTATCTTCTAATATTCTCATATTTTCCAGCAAGGGGTAATTTATTTATTATAATTTAGTGAGTGGTGACAAAAATGACATCACTAGTCACTTCCTGGCTAAAAGCCTCCAGTTCCCTGGGTAAATTCTTGGGTGTCTGTCCTGCATGAACTGCACGTTTGAGGTCTCCCCAGAGTGGCTCAATGATATTGAGGTCAGGAGACTGAGATGGCCACTCCAGAACCGTCACTTTATTTTGCTGTAGCCAATGAGAGGTCAACTTGGCCTTGTGTTTTGGATCATTGTCATGTTGGAATGTCCACGTACGTCCCATGCGCAGGCTGATGAGTGCAAATTGTCCTCCAATATTTTTTGTATTTCACCTATTTGCGGGTTTTCCTTGCATCCCGAACATTTTTTTCTGGCAGTTGTGGCTGAAATTTTAGTTGGTCTACCTGAATGTGGTTTGATTTCAACAGAACCCCTAATTTTCCACTTCTTAATTAGAGTTTGAACACTGCTGATTGACATTCTCAATTCCTTTGATATTTTCTTATATCCCTTTGCTGTTCAACTTCCTTTTCCTGCAGATCCTTTGACAATTCTTTTGCTTTCCCCATGACTTAGAATCCAAAAAACATCAGCACTGGATGAAAGATACAAGGGTCTCTCAGGATAGAGTCCTGCGCGGGTCCATTTTTTGGGACCCGAACCCGACCCGTACCCGCATTTTTACACGCCTGGACCCGCGACCCGAACCCGTGATCCGCAACCCGGACCCGCTGACCATCAAGAATCAGGAAGTGCTGTCATCATAAACAGGAAGTGACATCATCGGAAGTAGCCAGGATCAGAAAAAAAAGGAGTAAAACAGGAAGTGCTGTCATTGTAAACCGGATGTGACATCATCAGTAGTGGAAATGCTCAGAAAAAGGAGTAAAAATCCCTATAGCGAGGATCCGCGACCCGACCCTCAACCCGCCAACCTGCAGGACCACCGGCCCGCTTCTATACCCGCACCCAGAAATTCTACGAGCAACCCGCAGGGTACCGCGGGATTTTGCGGGTAACCCGCGGGTACCCGACCCGCTGCAGGACTCTATCTCAGGAGTCCAGAAAGTCATTGATCTTTTATACACACCCACTAATTACAAGCAAACAGATCACAGGTGAAGATGGTTCCCTTTAATAGCCATTCTAACCCTTTTGTTTCAAGTTGTGTGCATGTTATCAGGCCAGATCACCAGGGGATGGAAACTTTTGATCAGGGCCATTTAGGTAGTTTGTGTAGTGATTATGATTTAAAAAGAGTAAATACAGTTGTTTGACAATAAATGGCTTCAGCCAACCACTAACCATGAATGAAAGAAAAGTTTTTGTGTTATCATTCATATTCTCTGAAAAATGGTTAAGAAATCCTAAATTCTGCCGGGGTATGTAAACTTATGAGCACAACTGTATGTGTGGATTAATGTGAATGTGCATGTATGAGCGCCTCAGTTCCTTTGGTACTTAACGTATCTCAGAACCCCTTTCACCCACTTGGCTGGGGTGGAAGACTGAGTGGAATCTGGAGGGCAACGTGGTAACAGCGGATCAGACGATTTTCTCTGTATTGAAAAGTGCAGCAGGGGATCAGAGTCCTGGGTCACTCAGAAAAGAAAGAGTCCAGCTGGGAATGAAGCACAAAGCAGCCTGTATTATATACAGTGTAGATACCAGTATACCCAGAGCAGTCCATGCTTGTATTATGCACACTACAGCGTAAATGTCTGTATCATGCCCAGAGCAGTGCAAGCCTGTATTATGTACAGTGTGAATGTATGCATCATACCCAGATCAGTCCATGCCTGTATTATATAAAGTGTAAATACCTGTATCATACCCATAGCAGTCCGTGCCTGTATTATGTGCAGTGTAAGTGTCTGTATCATACCCAGAGCATTGCAAGCCTATATTATATACAGTGTCAATGTCTTTATCATTCCCAGAGCAGTGCAATCTAATCCATCTGATAGAATAGTTGTGATAGAAACTAGGGTGAGATATTTGTTGCAAGAGCCCACTAAAAAAACCCTCTATAAATAAACCCTCTATACATTTTCTGATTTGTTCCCCATTTAGTGTAATAAATAAAATCCATAGATATTTCTATACCAAAATAGTGGTCTGTACACGTATGGGACCTATTATCCAGAATGCTTGGGACCTGGGGTTTGCCAGATAATGGATCTTTCTGTAATCTGGATCTTCATACCTCAAATCTACTAGAAAATCATATAAACATTAAACAAACCCAACAGGCTGGTTTTGCTTCCAATAAGGATTAATTATATCTTAGTTGGGATCACGTGCAAGCTACTGTTTTATGATTACACAGAAAAAGGAAATTATTTTTAACAAATTTGGATTATTTCTTTATAATGGAGTCTATGGGAGAAGGTCATTCCGTAATTCGGAGCTTTCTGGATAAGGGATCCAATGCCTGTACAAGAAATGGCCTTACAACATAATTAAAATGCTCAGAGGCAGACAAAAGGCAACTAAAACAAGAAGCAGATAATAATTTACTTGCAAAACTAGACCAACTGCTCATGTTCTACAGTCAGTCTATATAACTTCAGATAACAATATGAATAATACATGTGTTTTCTCTATTTGTAGGCATTTCGGAAAGCACAGCTGAATGAATGTTATACACTTTGCATCTTAAATTATAACCTAAGTGTTACCGCCATCTACACATTTGTTTGGCTGTAAGTATTGTTTAACTTCATCATCTTTCCAAACAGAAATCAACAGAGTAATGACATTGCTCCCCTTTCTTTACTTATACTCCCAGCACATTGCAATATATATTACTTTTTTTTTTTTCTTTTGGCAATGCTTGAATCTATGATACTTGGAATCTTGGGGAACTGTGTGATTCCTATAGAAATATAATCATCTGGCACTTTCTCTGTTATTCTGCCCCTTGGCAGTGCTACAAGAAGAAGTTTTTTAACTCTGCGTGAAGAACTTATGTTGCTGTTCATTTAAAACATTTGGTTTTGATGATGATGACGAATCGTCAATTAATGAAGTGGTAACTGGAGAAGGTAATACATTAATATACATATATACAGAAAGAAATAGCAGTAAAGTGGACATTAGTTAGCCTAATAAAGCAACTGAAAGTGCTCTCTATTTTATATCAGTATTATTTTCTATTATTCAGCTTTACTCCTGAATTCAAGGGCAGCGTGTCCAAATCACCCTCCTGATTCAGGCTTTTCATTCAGATATTCATGCTAAGGTTAAATAAATAAATATAAATAAACAACAATAGTTATATAGTATTATGTAATAGTGTTTAGCAATACTAGACAGCATGTTGCAATTGTGTATGTCTAAGAGGTGTTCATAAATCCTTCTTTAAGGGCCCTTACACACGGGCGTTTTTACCTGCACTCCGTTTCGCTGCGTTCAGCCGCAGGGGAGCGCAGGTATAGACACACTCAATTATTTTCAATGGGGCTGTACTCACATGAACGCATGTAGGCGCCGAACGCAGGAAAAATGCAGCATGTTGCGTCTGAACTTGTGTTCGTCGCTTACACATGCCTTGTGGGTACAACCTCATTGAAAAGAATGAGGTGCGTCTAGACCTGCGCTCCCCTGCGGCTGAACGCAGCCAAACGCAACACAGGTCCAAAACGCCCGTGTAAGGAAAGGCAAAGAAATAAAATCACATAAAAGTTTGCATATTTAATGGTCATTCCCTATGTATGGGAACAAAGATGCTATTAATAAAGATATCTATTAATAAACACTAGTTCTAGTTAACCTTGGGGTTGGAAATATATATCTTGCCCTGCAAGCGTGTGAATACATGGGCTGTTGATATTTTTGCCAGGGCTGCGTTTTACTCCCAGTTCGGCCCTGCTGGCTGGGAGTTGTGGTGGAGCAACATCAGGGTTTGGAGACACCGCCATAAAATTGTTATATTCGCTTCAGGCTTTTGCCTCATGCCATAGTCATACTGATCACCTTCGGTTTTGCTACCACGGGGCCTGAGGTAGGGGTAGACACGTGACTAGGGCGCAAACATTGGGGGCGCCTGGCACGTGACGTACCTCATAAATAGCCTACCCCTAGTCCAACACTGTATGAGGTAAAACGGGTGCAGTCGCAGGCCCGTCCGCGCTCTTTACGGGGTTACCTAGGCACCCGTCAGCGCTTCCTTTTCTCACTATAATAAAACCTGACAGCATCCTGGAGTGCATGTTGGGAGTTATAGCTGGATGGTGGCCAGTTAAATATGCTTGTTTTACACCTTCCCCCGTATCACTCTCTACTGACCCCTGTAGTCTAATCTCCACTCAGCATAGCAAATCCTCTCTGTCGCCTCCATCTTTCCCTCAGAGCTTGTGCTTTAGGAGTTGTTACATTTAGACACATCACACCCCGCCCCTCGCGGCTCAGGATCACTCTCTCACCTCCTCCAGCTTCGAAAGATCTTCCTGGCCCAATAGAGAGGAGGACGGACTTGATTCCCAGCTGTGATTGGTCAGTTTTCTCTGCTGATTGCCTTAGAAACGCTAAACATGCGCGGGGGGAGCGGAGGATGCTCGGGGGGAGGATGATGCTCGGGGGGAGGAGGAGGTGGGCGGGGCTGTACATGAAGCCGGCCCCATGTGCAGCTGCAGTGACAGTGAGAGCGCGGGCAGCGGTACTGGGAGCTCCCTCAGCAGGTGGAGTAGGGGCACAATGAGAAGAGGGATGCAGGGGGTTAAATAAAGGGGGAGTGTTATGGGGAGCACAGGTGAGGGCAGATATAGAAAGTATAAAATAAAGAGGGTGAATAGGATGACATAGGTGAGTTGGTAGTGAGACAATACAGTGAGCAGGGAGAGAGGCAGGTAAGGTGGGGCACAGGGAGGCTTGTATGGGGGGGGGTGATGGGGCAATTACATGGGGAGAGACAATAGAAACAAAATGTGGAGAGAGAGAATAGAGAGTGAGGCAAGTGGAGACAAATAAAAGGGAGGTAAGTGGGTTACAGACAGAACATGGGGATATAGAGACTGCACGTGAGGAGAAAGAAGAAGAGAGCAGGGCCGAAAGATGAATAGGAGGAGGGATACAAGGACTAAGCACGCAGTCAGACTGCTAATCTGTGCCTTCCCAACAGGGATAAGAGGAGGAGCAGATAGGCTGGCACAGGCTGCCCCCCAGAAGACTTCAACATGGGCATGGGGGGGCAGAGCGGCGAGGACTGCAGCTCGGGGGACTGCGTGAAGACAGAGTCTCGGTACAGTTGGGAGGAGATCCAGAAGCACAACCTGAAGACAGACAAGTGGCTGGTGATTGAGCGCAAAGTCTACAACATCACTAAATGGGTGAAGCGCCACCCGGGGGGCATGAGAGTCATCGGGCACTACGCTGGGGAAGACGCCACCGTGAGTTCTGGGCACTAATGGGGTTAATGATATGGCAGTTGTAGAACTGGCAGTTACTGAATACTGCAGAGTGGAGAAGAGCCCTGTGTCTCCCCCGCTATTGTATTATGTATATCATATTGTTATTCCATAAATATATATACTATCCAGTAGGGTTCGGTATAACTCATTACTATTCATGCCAGCGTTGTGCACTGCTGTGATCTGCCCACGTACACGACAATCTATTTCTGTGCCAGATAAATGATACATGATCTGTAGCCACCCAGTGATCTAAATTTCAGCAACACCAGAAACTTTTATTCATTCTTCTATCTGCTAAATGGCTTTTGCACATGAGGATAATGCTAGAGAATAAGGGACAGCTTCATGTCTCACCCATACCAAACATTTATATCAAATTGAGGAGCTACAAATGATACTGAGAGTTATGGAGATCCACATTAAGGAAAGATCTCTTGTATGGAAATGCTTAGGTCTTGAGCATTCTGTATAATAGGTCCCATATCTGTATACATAAAATACACAAGAATATCCTGTAAATTATATCCTTATAAATTCTGCTTAGTGATGTCATCAGTTATAATCCGTGCTTAGTGATTGTGTCACATGACTTAGGGAAAATATTGTATTATAATAATTAATGTACACCCTGTTGTAAAATATGAGGCTAGAAATCACCTAGGAGTTCTGTGATCTGTATGTATGGTAAATGGAACTTGTAATATCCTTATATTTTACAATATATTTACTATCTATATATTTATATGCATCGCATTACCTACAGAGCATGCTGATCCTGCTTCCTTGTATATTTACATGTTATATGTATCTCTCCGAGGTGTTTGATTAACAATGAAAGGCACGAGTTTTCACCCAAAAACCTGCACATATTCCCAGCAGTAGCTGGTTAAAGTATTGCATGTTGCTTTGCATACACACAGCCATTGTGAATTCCAAACAAAACATGTTTGTTTTATGCACAATATAATCTAAAGCAACTTTTCAATATACATCATGGGGCAGATTTACTAAGGGTCGGATACCATGTGAATAGGCAGGGGAGTAAAATCCTTCGAATATCGAATTAGAAGGATTTTACCGCAATTGGATTGGTCGAATGATCAAATAGGAAATATTCGATCGATAAATCATTCAAATCGATCGATTCTAATGATTTTATTGATCGATCGAATATTTTTTATTCAATCAAAAATAACGAAAGCCAATTCGGTAGCTTTGATCTGGTGAACTAGGCAGTCGAATAAAAATTTAAAGGGAAGTAATTTGACTGTCAAATATTCAATTTGATTTTTATTCGAATCATTCGATTCGATCGAATTTTCAAATTTCACTGGTCGAAGTGGTCTTCAAAAACATTTGAAAATTCGAATCTTTTTGAAAATTCGATCGAACTTCGAATCCTTCATGTGAATTTAGTAAATCTGCCTTAATTGTTTTGTTCTTAAAGGGCAAGGAAAGGCACAGAAATAAAATCACATTTTTACTTTCTTTAATGAAAAAGAAATCTATCTCCAATATACTTTAATTAAACAATGTGTACCGTTTTTATAAGAAACCTGACTGTATGCAATGAAATTCTCCCTTCATTTACTGCTGAGGATAGGAATTGTTCATACTTATGAACAGCAGGGGGAGCCCCTGCCTTACTTACAGCCATGCAGAACTCAAACAGCTTTGTTTTTTGATCATTTATGACGATCCCTAAGCAGCACAGACCACACTGAGCATGTGCAGTGCCAGTGTCAGACAAAGATGTATAACAAAGTTACAAGATGACAGTCCCCTGTGGCCAACTTTGAAAGCATAAATCATTTGTTTGATTAGGCTTGTGGTGCAGTAAGTTCATGTTTATGTTTAGTATACAAAATACAGCATTTCTAGCCCTATTCTATTTTACACTTTCCTTGTCCTTTAAGGTTATTAGTTGTGGTTGAGAGCAGTATTCATTTACTCCTTGAAAACTTGTGGAAACAATGTAGTAAAAGTCAATTCTTCAGATCTATGAATCGGTTGCTTCTGTTGCATTGTTTCAGGAGCCAGAACTAGTTCTACCAGTATACTACATGGGTTTTGCAGAACCAGAAATAGTAAAAATCGCACTGGTGTAGTGAGCATGGTTGATGGAAATGAAGTAAGTGAGAAGGAATGAGATCAGTTCTAGGACTATGTGTTCCATCTCATTACCTGTAGTTATCCGAGTATTATGGAGTATATGTATAAATTATTACTCTGCATGAGAACTCCAACAAGCCATTGGCAAATAATTTTCTGAACCAAGTTGTAGCTTACTCAGCATGTGACTGTGAGGGAGGTAATGGTGTATCTAGGACAACATTCATGGCTTCTTCCACTGATTTGTTCTGTAGCTCTCTGGCTTCATCTTTCCCCTATGTGTTTATGGGTTACAGAGATTAAAGGACAAAGTGTTGTGGTTCATGGAAGGTGGAAAGAGAGAAAGATGAAAAGGTATTATAAGAAGTAGGGAGACGCTGGCAGAAGAAAGGGAAGAGTGGTGGCTTGGTTGGCCACTAATATAATCAGGCTACTTAGAGCACGACTTACAGTTAGCTTATATGTTAGATTTGCTCGTTTGATGAGGTCAAAGATCTTTGTACATTTTGGACATGCAGTTGATATGCTGAATTAGGCTTCAATGATAACTAAAGAAGTACCTAGAATTGTTGTACATGATGTTTGGGCTTCTGTACCAGCCCAAGGCAACCACAGCCCTTTAGCAGTAAAGATCTGTGTCTCCCCAGTAGATGACCCAGTAGCTCCCCATCTTCTTTTCTACTGATTCACTGATTCACATGCTCTGTGCTGCTGTCGCTTACTGAGCTTAGGGACCCACTCACACTATACAGTACACAAAGAATACATATGTCATAATATAAGGCTGATTAGTAATGAATACAGATAATTACAACATGGCAGCACATAAACCAGTACAATTAGCATCAGAATTTAATAATCAGTCCTGTAGCATCAGCTTATATTACAGACCAACCTCATTTTCCACTTGATAATTAGTGACAACCCCTAAGCTTAGCTTCTCAACAGCTGCTCAGAGTATATAAAATATGGCATTTGTAGCCATATTCATTTGTAGAGTTTAGTTCTTCTTTAACCCTTGTTTGGTCTCCAATTCAACAATCAGATTTATTACTATATATACTGGATTGTCTTTATTTTCAGCTTTGTCCAGAGGTGGAGTTATAGCATGGGAAACCCCTAAAACATCATTGATCTTAAAGCCAGGAATCTGTTCTCATTCTCCTCTCACCTCCATTGCCCTTTAATTATTAAAACGAGACGCTGATCCTGCCCTGTAGGTGTGGCACATGTTTTCAGCCATAAATTGTAATTGGAGACTATTGTTCAGCAACGTCAAAGTTAAAAATATCATTGTCCCAGGATAGGAGCCAAAGTTTGGATCTCTTGTAAAGCGCCTGATTGGTTTCCCATAAATATTAATGCTATTACCAGTATCACTGATGTCTCATCTTTTACTCATTAATCTTTTATTGTCTGAGACATCAGCTACTGAGGGAATCTTATTCTCGAAGCCATCAGTTGATTGAATATTACACCGAAATACTGATTTCTTGGTTGAGACGGAAACAGCCTAACGTTAGTGTGTTTTAATTTTCTTTAAATCCTAGCAGCCTCAGTTAAACAACACATGAAGGTAAACATAGTCTAGAGGGGTTCTCAAACTGTGGTGTTAGAGCCTCTTGGGTTCCTGTAGCATTGTTGAGAGCCTCACCCTGAAGATATGGGGACAATGCCTATTTTCTTTCCTAGATACACTTGAAAGCCCAGCTTGACTGTGAGATTTGGGGTCATCACTTACTGATACATGAATGGTTCCGTATATCTGTAACCTTGTTATAAGCAAAGGGGGTTCTAAGTGGTGTGTAGTTTGACTTAAAAAGTCTGACAACCATTGGCCCTGAAGAAAAGAGAGGACAAATACAATTGGCTTTATTTTTGCTGTTGTATTAATTGTATTTGAAGTGACGTTTAGACGTCAGACCCTGTGTTTATTCCAAACATTGGGGTTCTCATATGTAAAGTTATTACTCCAATTATTGATAATTGATTTGATAGAGTGGTTTTCCAATATATATAGTTCAATGTAACAAAAAGGGACAACGGTTTCCCATGCTAAAACCCCTTAGCAAACAATACAATATTTGCTCTTAAAATGGGTGATCTGTAAATGCTGCCTTCTGATTGGCTGCTATAGGTGACCAGACCTGAAGGAAACTTTGCACTTTTAATGACTTAACTCCCATGCAGGTGTTTGGTGCAAAGTCAGATCGCAGTCATAAAAAAGTAGGAAAATAAGTCTACAACCATCTGATTTCTAGGGCAGCAGGGACTATTGGGATGGGATCATTAGTAGTCTTATCATTATGTCTTTATCATTTCCATCTCTTTTCCTTGAAAATTGCTTTCTAATTGTATGAATTTTCAGTGGTGTGCACATTTTCATGCTGTCGGAATCATTCCGAGCCAGTTGGATCAGAGACTGTTGAATCAAGAGAAGCTTAGGGCAGTCACACACACAGAGGCTTTTGAGCAGCACAATGTTCTCAGCAATTCAATCACTAAACACTTGGAATATCCCCAAGGTACTTCCCTTTATTCTCCATGGGAACTGAGAATTATATGGCACCAGTGATTAACAATTGCCCCAAAACATTAATGACTTTATATTGAAGCACTTGATTATTCTTCTAGAGTAGAGTTTGCCCATAATCTTCAATAACTTTACTAGATGACTACATCCCTTTATTCTTCATGGGAACTGAAAATTATATGGCACAAGTGAGAAACAATTGCCCCAAAAAGTTGATGAATTCATATTGAAGGAGTTGATTATTCTTTTAGTGTTGCCCATACTGTGGCTATGACTTTACTGGATGAGGACTGTGGGCTAGATATGGGGCCAAGTCTGAAGACCAGTTATTGATATAAATATTTTGAAAAATAGATGACTAGATCCCTTTATTTTCCATGGGAACAGAAAATATATGGCACAAGTGAAAAACAATTGCCCCAAAACTTTGATGGCTTCATATTGAAGAAGTTGATTTCTAGAGTATAGTTGCCCATACTGTGACAATGACTTTACTAGATGACTAGATCTAGATTTTTCTTCTCCATGGGAACTGAAAAATATATGGCACAGGTGAGAAAACAATGGCATTGTCAGTTGTCCTTGATTCCAACAATGATGGAAACACCCAGCAGACAATTAGTTTTGAGGTTTTTTGCAGATCATCTATACAATATCAATTTAGTGTGTGTGTGCATGTAGACTAATGGATATGCACCGCTTACACAAAGGTTCACATAGGTTTCTGGACCCGAGCTGGACATTGCATGGAATAATCAGAGCCATCGGTGAATAGCTGCACTCTGTTTTGGTAACAAGGGTTAGATCATAGATATGGAGAAAGACGACCTAGAACTATATATAGGCAAAGCACAGAGAAGCTTTCTCCCACAATTCTCCAATTCCCCCTAACTGGTGCAATGGGGAAGGGGGTGGCTTGAGTAGTTACTCCACGGCTTCTTTGCATAGCCGTTATATTCCAGGATGAGCATCTATATCTTAGTACATTTATATTTTATAATATAAGTGACAGTTAGTTATTAGTCTTATTGCTAGTACAAAGTTCAATTAAAGGGGAATTCAATCCCTTGGGCGCTAACCTCCTCCCCCCACGTAGGCCCCGCTCCTCCTACCCCCCAGCCTACCTCCCCCGCGGGCAAATGCCCCTAAGTGGCTACTTACCCCTCTGTGCAGGTCCCCTCTGTGCAGGTTCTCGGGCGCCATCTTCTTCAGCAACGTCCTCATCCTGGATCTGTCGGCGATTGGCGGCCATGCTCAGTAGGACGCATTTGCCTGATTGTACTACTGCGCATGCGCCGAAATTTCACGAAGTTCACCAAAATAGCTTAGAAGGTTTATTAGGCAAGCGAGAAATTTCACCTGAGCATGTGCGAGATTTCAGAGCTGCAGTTGGCTGTGAAGATATAGGTAGGAGGAGTCAGTGAAATCCAAGATGCCTGCCTCAGCTAGAACTGCAGTGGAGATTGGGGAGATTTTGCAGAAGGTATAGTGAGCTGATGATTTACATTATACAAACAATTCTAATTTCTTGAACTTTCACATAGTGTTTTTGTAAATGATTTTAGTTATGATTGTTGCCCTTTAAGATGCCATTAAGAGAGACTGGGCCATGCACATTGGGCACACCCATTTATTCCACTCACCCCTCCTTTCATGCTCAATTGATTTATCTAACTCCCACCACCTCCACTGCTCTTACTTTCCTTCCCATCTCAACTCTCTCTCATGCAATCATTTCTGGGAAAATCCCAGGGGCCCATGATTCTATTAAGCATGGACGTCAATACTCCATGTACGTCAATCAGGGCTCTCTCCATAAAATAACATTACCATTGGTGACAGGTAAATCGTTAGGACAGTAAAGCGTCTGTGTGCCATAGACATGAATATGAACAAGTGGAAAGAAGACAATACTATGGCCACTAGCAGTGTCGGACTGGGACATCAGGGGCCCACCCAAAAACCTTACACCCACCTAGACATTTTAGACCAGGGGCCCACTCTCAGTACTATTATTCTTCCTCTACTCATTCAACCTCTATTCTCCTAGTGTACTTTCTTTACATACTATAATCTATTACATCTATTTAGCCTCTAGAAATAGGGAATGGCCATGAAATAGGCCAAATTATCAGCATGAGGGCCCACTAACACCTGGGCCCAACGGGACTTTTCCTGGTATTCTGGTGGGCCAGTCCGACACTGGCCACTAGTAATGATCCAGACCACAGAGAGGCACTGCATGAAATAGATTGTCCCAACCACTGTTTATGCTGCAATGGGAGTGGCCTGGTACAGGTGACTGACTGCACTGTGCTGACTGGCAGTCTAAAAGCAGTTGAAGGACGAGGTTACTGCAGTTCACATGAGAGCAGACTATTTTCAGTTTGTGGCCCTGAAATGATAAAAGGCAGGAAGAAGAAGCTAATCATATCGGACCCTTATCATTTAAACAAGATACACGTCTTAATAACCCTCATTTCTTTATCGGGTTTACATGCCATTTAAAGAATCTCTATAGGGAACTTTTTTTAAGTAGGGATGAGCGAATCTGTCCCGTTTCGCTTCACCAAAAAAAAATCACGAAACTGCAATGGGTGTCAGAATTTTTTTAGGTACGACAATTTTTCTTACTCCTAAAGCTAATGCATTAAAGTCAATGCCAGTTTTTTCTTATGATTACTTTTTTCCCCCCAAAATGCATTAAATTCAATGGGAGTTTTTCCTTGTGGGAAATTTTTTGTTTTTAGTTTTTTGTCCAAATGCATTAAAGTCAATGGCTGTTTTTTTTTCTGATGGCAACTTTTTCTCCCCAAATTAATTAAAGTGGACCTGTCACCCCAAAAAAAAATTCAAAATCATATTTTATCACATTAGTCAAGCAAAATGAACATTAATTACACTATGTAAATTATTTGAATCTTGTTTTCTTCAGTCTGAGAACTCATAATTATAGCAAGCAGGCAGGAGCCATTTTGTGGACACTGTTATTAAGACAAGCCTTGCACCATCTCAGAATCTTGTTTGTGCACCAGAATGGGGGACCCGATGTCTATCCCCATGTCCTGGTTACACAATTAAATGGTAAAGAGAACTGGGGGAATGTGTGGGGAGCAGTGGCATCTAGGAAGTGCTGAATGGAAAGTGAAAGTAATTGTCTGCCCCGCCTCTATGCCTAAGGCATAGAGGAGTGGCAAACAATATTTGATTGACAGCTGAGATTTTTAAATGAGCTTAAAACCGCTATGAACGCTTTAATAAAAAAATTTAATTGGATTTCATGTTTCATTTGAAAAGGACTTTTATCATACAGATTTTTGTGTCTGGGTGACAGGTCCACTTTAAAGTCAATGGCTGTTTTTTCTTATGGCAATTTTTTGGTCCAAACGCATTAAAGTAAATGGGTGTTTTTTCTTAGACCATTTTTTCCCCCCAAATTAATGAAAGTCAATGGGCTTTTTCGTCTCTGTGATGTTTTTGTCCAAATGCGTTAAAGTCAATGGCAGTTTTTTCTTATGACTTTTTCCCCCCAAATGAATTCAAGTCAATGGGTTTTTTTTGTCTCTGCAATGTTTTTGTCCAAATGCATTAAAGCCAATGGCAGTTTTTTCTTATGACTTTTTCCCCCAAATGAATTAAAGTCAATGGGCTTTTTTCCCTCTGCAACGTTTTTGTGACTTTTTTCTCATGGCGAAGTCTTTGTTCAAATGCATTAGTCAATGGCCGTTTTTTCTTATGCCGACTTTTCCGCCCCCCAAATGCTTTAAGTCAATGGGCATTTTTTCTTATGGCGATTTTTGCCACCAAATGAATAAAAGTCAATGGCTGTTTTTTCTTATGGCAAATTTTGGCCAAATGCATTAAAGTCAATGGGCATTTTTCTCATGGCGACTTCTTTGTTGAAATGCATTGAAGTCAATGGCCGTTTTTTCTTAAGTCGACTTTCCCCCCCAAATGCTTTAAAGTCAATGGGTGTTTTCTTCTTATGGCGATTTTCCCCCCAAATTAATTAAAGTCACTGGGCGTTTTTTCTTATGGCAACTTTTTTCTCTGTGACATTTTTGTCTCAGTAACTTTTTAATTGTGGCAAATTTTTGCCAAAGTTTCACAGACCAATTTGCTATTTTTACGTCATGTTTTTACCTTGCTGTCTGACGGCAGATTTGGGCATCGATGTTTAGTACAAGAGGAGCTGAGTGGGTGAGATTGTAAGAGCGTGGTCACAGGACTGGGTTTGATTCCTCTTAGGAAGGATTTTTAGTTATTAGTGATGCTTCTCCAGCAGATCGTGACTCCAATCTGTCAGACTCTATTTATAGTAAAGGAAATCCAGTCTTCAACTGATCTAGCACCGGAATGTTCCTTTTATGCCAGTGATTAGAGAGGGTAATAGAGGTACCATGGTTTGTATTTGTCGACAAAAATAGAGGAAATGCTCTACTATACCAGTCGCTCTTGACAAAGGGCAGGAGCCAGAAACGTTGCCAATGTTTTGGCACAAATAAACACTTTTCAACACTTGTGTGTTTGTGCAATCCCATGTTTTGTTCTGAGGCCCCCTCCAACAGATAAAAGAGGATTCTTCATAATCGCTTCGCTTCAATCAGGAGCCAGCAGGGGCTGCACCCACCCTTAGGGTAAGGTCACACGACAGATTTGGGGAGATTTAGTTGGCTGACGACTAATCACGACAATCTCCCCGAACTGGCTTTCACCTGCTATAATGAGAAAACGCCAGCGCAATGGCACTCGTGTTGCTTCGATATCCAAAGCCACCCGAAGTTTCCTCCAGAGGCGACTTCGGAAATCAAAGTGCCTTGCTGCTGGCGATTTTTCATTTTAGCAGGGGAAGGCAGTTTTGGGGAGATTGAGGCCCAGAAGAAGAGGTGATTAGTCACCAGGCGACTAAATCTCCCCGAATCTGCCCATGTTCCCCTGCCCTTATGTAGGAAAATCCTAATTTGAATTTGCAGATTTGTATCATAATCACAGGGAAAGCCTCTGACAAAGGGCAGTGGCACATCGGAAGATTTGTTGGCCATAATTATTTATGCACAACAAACCTCCCAAAAATGCCTCTCCATTGCCAATAATTGAAGTCACTGACTTTATGCCCCACTTATCCCTAAATCGCTCCAAGTTGCCTCCAAAGGAAACTTTGGACAAATCTTCCAGTGTGCCAAAAAAAAGCATATGAGTCGGATTCAACATTGTAACTGTTGCTGTTTTGATGGTGCCCCATGATGATCTGATCTGTGTGGGTGCAGTTAACATGTAGATACAGCAGGGAGAATGATGATAGGGTGTCATGCTGTGATGATCTCAATCTCTGTGGGTGCCCTGCATCGGCAGCTCCCAGACTGAGAATACACAGTATATGAGTATATTTTGCAAAGGGGTGGTTCCATCCTGTGATTTTCAATGATGCCCCTTCTGGGTTGGGCCGGCTGCACGGTGGAAGTTCTGTGACCCAATATGTTTAGCCCATGCTCAGCTTCTGTACCCCGTGGTATAATGCTCAGAACCACTGCATGCTGGGAAATATCCTAAGATGTTTGGGTGCTTGTTCACCTTTGAGTAAACTTAGCATGATGTAGAGAGTGATATTCTTAGACAATTTACAGTTGGTTTTCATTTGTGGTTTTTGAGTTATTTGGATTTTTATTCAGTAGTTTCAGCCATCTGGTTGCTTGGCTCCAAATGACCCTAGCAACCACGCATTGACTTGAATAAGAGACTGGAATATGAATAGGAGAGGGACTTAATAGAAAGATGAGTAATAAAAAGTAGCAATAACAAGTCTGTAGCCTCACAGAGCATTTGTTTTTAAATGAGGTCAGAGACCCCCATTTAAAAGCTGGAGTCAGAAAATAATTAATAAAACTCTAAAAAAAAAATAAACCATGAAGACCAATTGAAAAGTTGCTTAGAATTTCCAATTCTGCATTATCATAAAAGTCAACTTAAAGGCGAGCCACCCCTTAAAGAGCACTAATCATAGCCAAAATCACATATTAACAACCTGACCAGTACAACCTAAACATGTTTAATCAAACTACCTAAACAGCAGTTTTTAAAAAATCCCATACTTTGTCAAACGGTTTCTCTTACTGAGGGAGTCCATACTGTGACTACAACATGCAAATGAGTTCACGAGCATGCTCAGATTGTAGCACTGTCCTGAGTATTCTACCCAGAATGCCTAGCTTTAGTAAACTCTAGAAGTATCAAGAGAAGTGCACACAGCAACTTCCACAAGGTGGCAGCACTAACACAGAAGTTTGGCAGATTTCAAAATAGCTTAGAAGGTTTATTAGGCAAGCAAGGAATTTCAACTGAGCATGTGCGAGATTTCAGAGCTACAGTTGGCTGTGAAGATATAGGTAGGAGGAGTCAGTGAAATCCAAGATGCCTGCCTCAGCTAGAACTGCAGTGGAGATAGGGGAGATTTTGCAGAAGGTATAGTGAGCTGATCATTTACATTATACAAACAATTCTAACTGTTTTAAAAATCGGATTTCTTGAACTTTCACATATTGTATTTACTTAGTAAATTATTTTAGTTATGATGAAAGCCCTTTAAAGGTCTACATGTTTCTTCATCGTCCCCGCTGTGATGTGTCCAGGGCTAAGTATAATGTGCAGTGCTATCTTATGGCAAAGCAGCGATTAATGTGTCCTTTATATGTTTAACCCCTTACAGGATGCCTTCCATGCATTCCATCCAGACAAGATGTTTGTCAGGAAATTTCTGAAGCCGCTCTACGTCGGAGAACTTGCTGAGAATGAACCCAGCCAGGACCGGGACAAGAACGTGAGTAACTTACAACTCATTGCTGACATGGGGGGCATGGAATCCTTGTGGGCCCTCAAAGGTTCCCAGTTGGGGTGTAATTAAAATGTGAAGGGCCCCAGTGCCAGGACAAATATATATAGGTCCAATATATGACATACTTGGTCCTGACCTCAGCAAACTCAATAAAGTCCTGACCTCTGATATTCATTGCAAATAAAAAGGAATAATTCTATCCAATCAACATTGCTTTGCTCATCTAATTCACAGAGGGGCAGGTAAATCTGACACAGTGCCCAGTGTGTCCATCACTGTAGAGAAGCCCCCTCCTTTGCTTCATGATTGGTTGCTTTTATTGTTCTTAGTCTGCCAAAAAGCAAGTGCAGCTCCTACATTATTCAGAGCATTAAGATAGTGATAAGTTCCTGCCCCCGCAGTAACCCAAGCCCCAGCGTCGGGTATCATTACATGTCTGATTGTTATGGGCTGGATAAAGCACTTCATAACAGAGCTGCTTATGTATAAGAAGGGCAGGATAAAGGGGGGCCATGTATTATACAAACCTGATTGGCTGTGACTAAAAGCTTGGAAAGTAGAGTTACAGCTCTAGGGACCTAGAATAAATATATTTTTACATCAAAATACATCAAAGGTTCTAATGCAAGTTTAAGGCACTAGCTTAAACATAACATTGACACTTTTTTTTCAGAACTGTACTTGTACCCATATATCCTCATTTGAGACATGTGCACCCCCCCAGCAGGTATATATTGATGAAGGGAACCCTGGAACTAATACCATCCTGGAGCTGCTGATTCCCTTAGTGGGTTGCATCAGTTTAAAGGGATGGTTCACCTTTAAGTTAACTTTTGGTATATTATAGAATGGCTAATTCTAAGCAACTTACTCTTTGGTCTTCATTTTCTCTTTTTTTATAGAATTATTTGCCTTTCAAATTGGGGTCCCGGACCCTATCTAAAAGTAAATGCTCTGTAAGGCTACAAATGTATTGTTATTCCTACTTTTTATTGCTCATCTTTCTATCCAGGCCTCTCCTAATTCATATTCCAGTCTCTTATTCAAATCAGTGCGTGGCTGCTAGGATGAATTGGGCCCTAGCAACCAGACTGCTGAAACTGCAAACTGGAAAGCTGCTGAATAAAAAAATAACTCAATAACTACAGATGATCAAATATGAAAGCCAACTGTAAATTGTCTCAGAATATCATTCTCTACATAATAATAATAGTAAATTTGCCCGCATGGCCAAAAAATTGGGGACATCTTCGGGTACCCGACCCAATGCAGGACTCCACATCATGGTGCCAAACAGGGAAAAAGAGATACAAATGAAATTTCAAAAGATAATCAGTCCCATTAAGCAGGGCACTATTGGCAATGCAGGAGACTAAAGGGTTTATGCTAGAAGGTCTAAACCAGGGGTCCCCAACCTTTTATAAATTCTAAAAACAGTTGGAGAGCAACACAAGCATAAAAAGGTTCCTTTGGGGTGCAAAATAAGATATGACTTTATGGTAGCCCCTATGTCTAAAGGAGGCTCGTTTTGAGGCCATAGGAGCCAATGGGTTGGTGAGCAACACTAGCCACTGTTTGGGTATCACTGGTCTAAACCTTCCCTCTTTTCTCCCCATACAGGCACAGCAGGTGGAAGATTTCCGAGCACTACGGAAAACAGCCGAGGATATGGGACTTTTTAAATCCAACCCGGCCTTCTTTGTTTTTTACTTGTTCCACATCCTACTGATCGAGTTCCTGGCCTGGTGCACCCTCCACTACCTTGGTACTGGTTGGATACCCAGCATAATCACCGTTCTGCTCCTCACCATTTCCCAGGTTATGCCTCCACTCCCCAAATACCCCTGTGCCTTCCCATATAACAGATGCATTCCTCCTCTTGTTAGAAATACGTACGAATAAGAGTAACCTATGGCTTTTACCTGACAATAAACCTACCCAGTGTTCCCGGTTCCTGGAATAGTACAAATATCAGCTGACTTTAGCATA
The DNA here is from genome assembly GCA_024363595.1 of Xenopus borealis. Taxonomy (NCBI): domain Eukaryota; kingdom Metazoa; phylum Chordata; class Amphibia; order Anura; family Pipidae; genus Xenopus; species Xenopus borealis. The sequence continues at coordinate 14,134,702 of CM044437.1, read as the reverse complement.
AAACTCCCTTTTTATAATAAAATGTCTCTTTAATGACTGCAATTCAAGGAATGTCCAGTCATGGTGATACGTAAGGGCCCTAATGGTTTTGTATGTTTGTTTCTGGTACTTGAAGCCCAGAGAGTAGCGCTCCAGCAGTGTTGGTGCTAGATCTTTAGACTCACTTGATGTGATATGAAGGGAAACTTTTGTATTATTTATAATATTTCTACCAGAAACATCTTGTAAGTAACCACAGAACAAAATACTACCATGGTCTGTAGAAGCGCTTATGCCAATGGGCATTTACCCAGCCTGCAATTTTCTGCCCCCATATGTGCCAGAACTATTCAGAGACTTCCAATATCATTATACGTTACCATAGAGCAGTGATCCCCAACCAGTAGCTCGTGAGCAACCAGTGGCCTCAAAGCAGGTGCTTATTTTTTAATTCAAGGCTTGGAGGCAAGTTTTGGTTGTATAAAAACCAGTTGCACAACCAAACAGAGCCTCAATGTAGGTTGAAAATCTTCATAGGGTCTACCGAATTGCCAATCACAGAACTTATCTGGCACCTCAAAAACATTTTTCATGCTTGTGTTGCTTCCCAGCTCCTTTTACTTTTGAATGTTGCTCACCGATTCAAAAGGTTGGGGATCCCTGCCATAGAGGGTGCCTGTTGCTTTCTCTGCGTCATTCCATAATTGTACATTTTGTTCCCCGCAGGCCCAGGCTGGCTGGCTCCAGCATGATTTTGGGCATCTGTCCGTCTTCGAGAAATCAAAATGGAACCACTTTGTCCACAAGTTTGTCATCGGCCATCTAAAGGTAACTGTCATGTTAGCTGACATGTGTTTAAAGGGCCATTATACCCTCCAATGCTTCTGCAGAACTGCACTTTCAGGGGAAATGGTATTATGATGTCTCTCTGTATAAGTTTTTTCTGCTCATTTTGGGCCCAGACCATCAGGCTGTGGCCTCCTATAATCTCATGACACACCCCATGATCTAATAGACCTTGTCCACTTCTGGCTTCTTGTAAGGGAACTGTGGTAGACTCCATTTCTGGGCAACTGACTTTGGAGGCTATGTATGCTTACTAGGGATGCTCCTAAACCAGGATTTGGTTTCGGATTCTGCCTTTTTCAGCAGGATTCTGACCAAATCCTTGTGCCTGCCATGCACAATATGGCCAGGGCAGCAAATATGTGATTTTTTATCACAAAACAAGGAAGTAAAAATTTTTTTCCCCTTTTTCCTTTCACAGACCCCAATTTGCAAATGCTTGGTTCTGTATTTGGTCGGATTTTACACAAAGGATTTGACCGAATACAAAATAGTGGATTCAGTGCATCCCTACTGCTTACCCAAGTTTTTAAAGCCATCTTTAAAGTAGGGATGCACCAAATCTACTATCTGGGATATGTCTGAATCCTTCATGAAAGATTTGGCTGAATACCGAATCCTAATTTGCAAATGCAAATAAGTGACAGGAATGTAAAAAGTGGAAAAAACATGTTTTACTTACTTGTTTTGTGACAAAAAGTTGCATTATTTACCTTCCCATCCCTAATTTGCATATGCAGCTTCGTGTCGGCCAGACACAAGGATTCTGCCTAATTCCTGGCCAAATCCAAAACTGAATCCTAGATTTGGTACATCCCTACTTTAAAGAAAGTAAGGAGGAAAGCAACAAGTAAATACTAATATGTTCTATATTGCATGGTTCACTTAATGGGCAATGGTTGTTTGTCTACAGGGAGCATCTGCAAACTGGTGGAATCACAGACACTTCCAGCACCATGCAAAGCCCAACATATTCAGCAAAGATCCTGATGTTAACATGGTCAATGTGTTTGTGCTTGGAAACACTCAGCCTGTTGAGGTATTTGTCACTGTTGATAGTTGGCCAAGGAACCTTCTGCAAACTTGTATTACTGGATTAAGGAACAGAGAAGAGCAGCAATAGGATTAAAGGAGGAAGCAAAGTAGAAAAAGGGGTGGAGTGCAAGCTTGAATAGATATAGGTCAGCAAACAGAAGCGTTTCATTAAAAGGATACTGTCATGGGAAAACAAGTTTTTTTCAAATCAGTTAATCGTGCTATTCCAGCAGACTTCTGCATTTAAATCAATTTCACAACAGATTTTCTTATATTCAGTTTCAAAATCTGACATGATGCTAGACATTTTGTCAATTTCCCAGCTGCCCCTGGTCATGTGACTTGTGCCAGCAGTTTAGAAGGGAACTGCTTTCTGGCAGGCTGTTTTTTTTCCTTCTCGATGTAACTGAAGGAGTCTAAGTGGGACATGGGTTTTACTATTGAGTGTTGTTCTTAGATCTACCAGGCAGCTGTTATCTTGTGTTATGGAGCTGTTATCTGGTTACCTTCCCGTTGTTCTGTTGTTAGGCTGCTGGGGGGAGGAGGGAGGGGGGTGATATTACTCCAACTTGCAGTACAGCAGTGAAGAGTGATTGAAGTTTATCAGAGCACAAGTCAGAGCAAAAATGTTTTTTTTTTTTTAGTTTTTCATGGGCATAACTGTCAAAATCAACTAGGAAATTGTTAAAATTCTATTTTTTTAAAAAAAATTAGATTTTCGAGATTTATCATCCCTTTTGAGAACCTTGAATTTGACTATTTGCCACCTAAAACCTGCTGAATTGCATTGTTTAGTCAATGGAAGACGTCCTGGGATCAATTTGGAGTTGTTTGCAGCCTTCCTGACAATCGTGTTTTTTCAGAGGAAAAACTCGATCCGAGTTTTTAAAACTCAAATCGAATTTGAATCGAGTTTTCGGGTCGATCCTGTTCACCCGAGTTTAGGAAATTCGATTTTTTTAAATACATTTCAAGTTCATGGGAGTTTATGGTAGTGTTTAAAAACTTACATGAATAAATGTGCCTATAAATAAACCAAACAGACTGGTTTTGTTTCCAATAAGGATATATATATATATAATTGGTATAATTATATGGTGGAATCAAGTACAAGGTACTGTTTTATTATTATAGAGAAAAAAAGGAAATCATTTTTACAAATTTGGATAAAATGGAGCCTATGGGAGATGGCCTTTCCGTAACTCTGATATTTCTGGATAATGGGTTTCCAGATAACGTGGGGTATAATGCTCTTTATATAAGCCTAGGATGAGCAGGTTAGATGAAAGGTGGGAAATGGAGGAAGAAGAGCACAGGAAGGCACTTAAAGTCCAGGATTGTGCTGAGTTTCTTTTTCTAACACTAATTTGTTAGTGTTAAATGGAATGTTCTATGAATGCTTTATAGATTATGTATAGATAGACATGGACATTTCTATATGAATTATTCAGCTCACTTTGCTTTTCCTATTCACAGTTTGGCAAGAAGGGGATTAAGTATTTGCCGTATAATAACCAACATCTTTATTTCTTCCTGAGTAAGTAAATGCATTGGCTCCACGGTTCAAGTCTGTGTGTACATTTGTTGGAGGGGTCTACCTAGCTTTAAAGGAGAATTCATCCCCCCCTAGTTGGTAAGTCCATATCTGCCCTCCTCCCTGTCTCTCCCCTGCACAGCGTTACCCCTGAATCCTTCTACCTCCAGAAGTATCGTCCAGAAAAGCAGTGTGAGTGCAGCGGAGCTCCCAGCCGCCATCTTTGTGAATGGAACAGCGGCTTGGCACTTGCGCAGTTGTAGCAAATTTTCGGGTTTTGACCACTGCGCATGCGCCAAAAGAGACGGGGAAGCGCCGAAGAGGAGAAAGAAGACGGAAAGATAAGAAGATGATGGCTGGGAGCTCCGCTGTGCTCACTCTGCTTTTCCGGCTGATATTTCTGAAGGGAGAAGGATTCAGGGGTAAGACTGTGCAGGGAGGGGGACCAACGGAGGGGGGCAGATGGGGACTTAACTTCAAGGGGCGTTGAATTATCCTATAAATGCATTATTAAAGGGGCCATGACATGGATATTTAGGAGAATTGGTCACAATCACTCCCAGGATACATCACCTTATAATCAAGGGTCAAAGAACACTGGGAATTGTAGTTCAGCAGCATTATCAGATCTGGGGTTAAGAAATAGGCATCGCCCAGTGTAAATATATGTGCTATCCAGCACAAGTAGTTCTGCAACATATCATGACATAAATTCAATGAATAACCACAGTGCATTTCTGTTTTGCCAGTTGGCCCGCCTCTGCTGATTCCTATATATTTCACCATCCAGATCATAAAAACAATGATATCTCGGAAAGACTGGGTGGTGAGTGCTAATCTTGTTATTATCGCATGCCCAGCAACACTTCTACTCTGTAAACATGCCCATATGATGATATCTGTTCTGTATGAGCACTGGTATGGTTATTGTAGCCCACCAATCCTGAACAATGTCCATGTACTATAGATATTGGCCGATTGGACTGGTTTGGAAATTTCATCTGCCAATGCTCCATGTTGGCTAGTGCATAATGTATTGACAGATGAGCAAGTGAAGAGGAGTTGCAGCTGTTTTTCCAAGTGTTGGTGCTCTTTGTAGAATAACAAAGAACAATCCAACTGGCTCTGAGATCTGTGCCTATAAACCATCACCATTCCAAGTAGCCCGTAGTACCCTCAAAAACACACACACGCAGCAACCAAAGCTTGGCTGGTCTAAGTTATTGGAGAGAAACAAATTTGTGCCTGATATTAAATAACCCCTAAATAATTCTTCAGGCTGAAGCAGTAGAATTCTAGGGTGAAAGAGTAGGACTGGTAATATTCTGTTTTTTGTTCTGTTTCCTTCAGGATCTGGCCTGGTCAGTATCTTATTATGCTCGATTTTTCATCATGTTTGTTCCATTCTTTGGTGTTTTGGGTTCCCTAGCCCTTCTCAATGCTGTGAGGTAGGTGATCAGATCTGACCGAGAAATCCCTCTCTCTCTCTCATGCTAAACATATTCAAAATGACTTGACCCATGGGTGATGGAGAAACTGGCATGGTCTATCTTGTCCTCTTGAGTTGGCAGGGCCATCATGAAATGAGGCAAGTGATACCTCAAGTACCAGAATTAATTAAATTGGGCCTAGAAGTCAGCATAACAAGGTTCTAGGTACCCTGTTTTGCTGCCTTTATTGGCTGCAGCTGAATAAATCACATGGGACGCAAAGAGATCTTTTTGGAAGACGATCTGAGAAATTCACCCAGACTGTAGAGCAGTTTCCCTAATTGTGTGGTCCCAAGGCTCCCAAGTATGGGGGGGGGGTGAGCTCCAAATAAAGACAAAATTAAGAGTACATGCCTACTCTGTTGGGTTGGACCAATACCAGTAACGCTCAGACCGTAACCTGGGGGTTATGTAATAAAAGGCAATATATTTGCCCAGGAGCAGTTACCCATAGCAATGTATCAGAAGGTAAAATTTACTGGTCCCCTGTTTAAAAGCAAATATCCTATTGGTTGCTATAAATTTAGTGCCTTTTATTGCATATGGGACGTTGGTTATATATCCCCAGAATGAACCGCCTATGTGTTTCAAGCCTCTCCATTCCCCATTGCTCCAGTTTGCAGTGCGGTCAGCTCACCTTTTCTATCTGGACATGTAAATATAACAATTAAAGTATGATTGCAATTTGACCCTTCTCCCTTTGCAGGTTCTTTGAGTCCCACTGGTTTGTATGGGTGACACAGATGAATCATCTCCCCATGACTATTGATCATGAGAAGTACCAGGACTGGCTAAACACCCAGGTAAGTCCATAGATGCCATAATGAGGCACAACAATAATTTCTAAACTGATATACATGTTATTCATTTCAGTCTGTTCAGGTGACGCCTAAATGATTGCGATGGGGAATAATAACAAACCTTACTTTTTATGTATACATTTCCCAAAATACCCCAACCACACTCCTCAATATGCTTATCAGGAATATGTGCAGGTGGAGTCACTACCAGAGAGCTAGGGTGAACTGTTTTGTGCCAGACATGGATGACCTAGACAGGAAGTCAAGTGACCAGACATGGATGACCTAGACAGGAAGTCAAGTGACCAGACATGGATGATATGGATTACCTAGACAGGAAGTCCAGTGACCAAACATGGATGACCTAGACAGGAAGTCAAGTGACCAGACATGGATGATATGGATGAACTATAAAGGAAGTCAAGAGACCAGACATAGATGACCTAGACAGGAAGTCAAGTGACCAGACATGGATGATATGGATGGCCTAGACAGGAAGTCAAGTGACCAGACATGGATGACCTAGACAGGAAGTCAAGTCACCAGACATGGATGACTAAGACAGGAAGTCAAGTGAACAGACATGGGTGATATGGATGACCTAGACAGGAAGTCAAGTGGCCAGATATGAATGATCTAGACAGGAAGTTAGGTGGCCAGACATAGATGATATGGATGACCTAGACAGGAAGTTAGGTGGCCAGACATGGATAATATGGATGGCCTAGACAGGAAGTCAAGTGACCAGATATGGATGGCCTAGACATGAAGTCAAATTGCCAGACATGGTGGCTGCCAATCCTATTGAGTTACTTTCCTTTTATTACATGCTACACTGTTTGTTACTATGTGTAATTGAAATGCCAGGGCCCATGTTGTATCTTAATATGACCTTTACCAGATACCTAGGAGTGGGGTCATAGTGGGGATTATCGGTTTGGGTGGGGCCCTCTCAAGGGACCCTGTGATATATATATATTACTTTCCTTGTCCTCTACGTACTAGCACTGGTGTGGGGAGGAAGCATACTATTGTGCCTGCATTCTCTTCATATTTAATGAACCATGTGACTACTGTATATCTTAAAGTTGGAGTAACTTATTCCTTATAATCATTCCTCACACTGTGTATAAAGCTTATGTTTATTGAAGATCAACCCTTGTTTATTTGCCTGTTTTGTTCTTTCTGCAGCTGGCCGCTACTTGCAACATAGAGCCGTCATTCTTCAACGACTGGTTCAGTGGGCACCTCAATTTTCAGATTGAGCATCAGTAAGTTTCCTGTCCCTCAAGTTCAGCCCCAAAACTGCAAGTCGATTGGCCAATGAGTCATTAAAGAAGTTGTAAATTGAGCAACTGTTGCAGTGTGACTTTCCTTGCTTTAGCCTTTAAATTGCACTCACAAAGTCATTCCCTTTCTCTCTCTCACTGTACAGTCTGTTCCCTACCATGCCGCGCCACAACTACTGGAAGATCTCTCCCCTGGTCCGCTCTCTATGCAGCAAATACAATGTGACTTATGAAGAGAAGTGTTTATATCACGGATTTAGGGACGTCTTCAGGTAATGACATCAGTCCTGGTTGAAGAACTAAGGCTGCATGGTGCCTTCATGCATTACTTGCCATGACACCTTCCAGTCTCTAAAAGGCCAGCCAGGATCAAGGGGTCTAAGAGGGCTTTTATGAATCCTAAAGGGATGCTGTCATTGGAAAACATGTTTTTTGTCAACATACATCAGTTTATAGTGCTGCTCCAGCAGAATTCTGCACTGAAATCGTTTTTCAAAAGACCAAACTGATTCTTTTATATTTAATTTTGAAATCTGACATGGGGCTAGACATATTGTCAGTTTCCCAGGTGCCCCCAGTCATGTGACTTGTGCTTTGATAAACTTCAGTCACTCTTTACTGTTGCACTGTAAGTTGAAGTGATATCTCCCCCTCCCACCAACAGAGCAATGGGAAAGGAACCAGATAACAACTCCCTGGTAGATCTAAGAACGAAACTTAATTGTAAAAATCCAAACCCCCTTGAGAAACCCCTTGAGAGTAGGAGAAACAACTGCCTGCCAGAAAGCGGTTCCATCCTGAAGTGCTGACTCTTGTTGGGTTAGGAATGACATTCTACAGGATAGAGTGAATTCTTTGCAGTGTAATTCAGAAATAAGAACTACACCATAAAAATCAAGACATAATCCCTTGAATGTCTTCTTACCAGACCTTTTCTGTTCTTTTCTGCTCCTGTAGGTCCCTCAAGAAGTCAGGCCAGCTGTGGCTAGATGCCTACCTCCATAAGTGACCCACTGCTGGATTCACCTCACCCACCCAGGGAGGTCCCTGACCTTCTACTAACACAAGTGACACCTACAATGAATGGATATTTATATTTAGATGTTTAACAAGCTGCTTCCGATAAAGGTCAGGGAGCTCTCTGGGGCCCTGTTAACAAGTTTACTTCCCGGACAGCCAACCTTATTTTTTCAGTGTAATGTACCACAGGTTGCACAGGAAAGGACTAGGATGGCACTTAGTAGTACAATCAGCCTTAAACAAGCAAACCAATAAAAACAAGTGCTACCTAGAATCTAAAAGAAGTCTTTTTTGCAATGCTGAGCAATGAGCTAGTGTTGTTTAATTACAATCCTACTGTACTTGTCTTAGTTCCCTATTGTAAGAGAATGATCTGGACCCTCCTTAAATCTCAGACAGCTTCAAGACACGGTGGATAGTTTTATCCTTGCTTGAGCCATCTGTATGGAAACTGCCATCTTATAAAGAGGCTTCATCTTATCTTAAAGAGACAGTAATTAAGAAGGGCAATATCTTACAGAACATTCCTCCTCTGTATATTTGGGTTTGTATGCTGGAGCTGCCTTATGACTTACCTCAACTAAAGGATTCTCAGTAGACAGTAAAGCATGCAGTTACATTGCAGTGCAAGGAGAATGCTTCAATTTAGGCAACTGGTATGCCAGTTCCCAGCCCAATATATAAATTAGATGAGAAGTCCTTGTGTTGCCCTCTAAAGTATTGAAAGGAAAATGTAAGGTTGAACATAATGGGGCAGATTCACACTGGTCTTTATATGGACCCAAAATTAAGCCCGTCCTGATTGATATCTGATTTTTTGGATATTGATCATCAAGACTGGAAAATCACATTGGCCAAGGACTTCCTCAACAGTCCAAAGCACTCCTTGGCTGACGGGATTTTCCAGGCTGTCCGGTAAGAATCTGAAAGGCTGATGGATCTCAGGTGTTCCCTCTCTGGTCTGATTGTAGTTCTAGGAAGTCAAACTACTGAATCAGCCCAATTTGGCACAATGAATAGGTGGCCAAATTGGGCACAATTCCACTTGTTTGCCAGCCAAGTGTATACGGTTTGTGTTAGTGACTTTTGTACTTTTAAAGAGGCCTGTTCTTCCCTTTCTGAGCCAAGCGGGTGAAGCAGATATTTAGGGTATGGAGAAGTCAGGGTAAAAAAAGAAAGAGGGATAGGGAAAAAATAGGCAAGAAGGAACAGTAAGTAGGGGAGTGTGCTGAGGCTGATGAAATGAAAAAGGGAGGAAAAAAGAAAGGTAATGCAAGTGACTAATGAGAGAAAATTAAGAAGGATTGAAGATAAATGTCTTTAATTCTGTGCTACAAGGTATCTTACTGTTTGGTAAATGAATCATGTCTTTTTTCTTTCTATTACATACAACCTCCAAAACCTCCCTATTGACCTTGTCCTATTGAATAGGGCACCGTGTTGGAGGAACCCATTTTTGCATCAGCTTCCTATGGGATCATACTGGTGTGGACCATCGGTCTGACTGGTAGAACCTGGAACCCTGCTTCCCCATAGAACCTTAACTCTGACAGCTGTATAAGATCATTCTCCCAGATCCTCCCTATTAACCATGTTTTCATTTGTTTGGTTCCATGATGTTTTCTGGATCAGATCCGCTGTTTCAGCTAGTCACAAATAATGAATGTAAATTATTTTTGTATATGTTTTTTTTCCAATTAGAATAAAAATAGAAGCAATTAACAGAGTGAAGGAGCTGAGGATTCTGTACTCTTCCTCTAATGAATTCTTTTGAGACTGCTGGCTTTAGGTACAGAGCAGATGTTGACTGAAATCATATTACTTCTGTCTACTGCACTTACTGGAAAAAAAATTAATTTTGAGACAATTTCAACAGGCTCCTTGTTTTTATTCACTTTTGATATTCCATCCATCCAACACAAATGGAGTTGTGATTCTACAGAGTGAACTCTTTGTGTGGTAGATCTGGATGCTCCATGGAGTTCAGACACTCTACTACAGTGGTCCTCAAACTTGGCAGTCCAGCTGTTAAGGAACTACAAGTCCCACAATGCAATGATGGAGTCTGACAGCCACAGTCAGGCAAATGCATTGTGGGACTTGTAGTTCCTTAACAGCTGGAGGGCCAAGTTTGAGGACCACTGCTCTAATATCAAGAAGCTCCATAAGGAATTCACAGAAGATCTATAAATTCCATAGGCTTAGGCAGTAAATCTGTGGAGCTTCCAAATCTCCTGTAGATTCACAGGTGAAGAGTTTGCTGGTGAATCTTAAAGACATCCAAAAGTTTCATAGAATTAGAAATTCATCCCTGAATGTACATAAAATCAGAAATGTCATAGGGTTAGGAGTTCACCTATCGATCTGCAGGAGATATAGAAGCTCCATGGTAACCCCATAGAGCTTCTCTTCTGAATCTCTTTTACATTCAGCTGTGAATTTAAAAGAGATTCAGAAGCTTCATATGGTTAGACATCCATCCATGAATCCACAATACATCTACAAATTCCATAGGAAGTTTATCTGTAGATCTACTGGAAATCTGGATGCTCTACAGGGTTAAGACTTACACTTGTGAATCTTAAAGAGATCTATAAGGGTATCATAGGGTTAGAAATTAATCCATGAATATACAGGAGATCTAGAAATTCCATAAGGTTAGGGGTTCATCCATGAATGTATAGAAGATCTAAAAATTCCATATGGTTAAGAGCTCCACTTGTGAATATGGATGCTCCACAGGGTTAAGAGTTTACTTATGAATTTTAAAGAGATCTGTATGTCATAGGGTAAGAAATTAATCCATGAATGTACAGAAAATCTAGAAATTCCATAAGGTTAGGGGTTCATCCATGAATGTATAGAATATCTAAAAATTCCATCTGGTTAAGAGCTCCACCTGTGGATCTCGGTGCTCCACAGGGTTAAGAGTAGGGATGCACCAAATCCACTATTTTGAATTCGGCCGAACCCCTGAATCCTTCCCGAAAGATTTGGCCGAATCCGAACCCTAATTTGCAAATGCAAATTATGGGTGGGAAGGGGAAAACATTTTTTACTTCCTTGTTTTGTGCCAAAAAGTCACGTGATTTACCTCCCTGGCCCTAGGTTCGGCCAGGCAGAAGGATTCGCCGAATCCTGCTGAAAAAGGCAGAATCCTGGCCGAATCCCGAACTGAATCCTAGATTCGGTGCATCCTAGTTAAGCGTTTACTTATGAATTGTAAAGAGATCTGTAAGTGTCAGGGTTAGAAATTAATCCATGAATGTACAGAAGATCTAGAAATTCCATAAGGTTAGGGGTTCATCCATGAATGTATAGAAGATCTAAAAATTCACTTGTGAATATGGATGCTCCACAGGGTTAAGAGTTTACTTATGAATTTTAAAGAGATCTGTATGACATAGGGTTAGAAATGAATCCATGAATGTACAGAAAATCTAGAAATTCCATAAGGTTAGGGGTTCATCCATGAATGTATAGAATATCTAAAAATTCCATCTGGTTAAGAGCTCCACCTGTGGATCAGGATGCTCCACAGGGTTAAGAGTTTACTTATGAATATTAAAGAGATATGTAAGTTTCAGGGTAAGAAATTAATCCATGAATGTACAGAAGATCTAGAAATTCCATAAGGTTAGGGGTTCGCTGGATGCACCACAGGGTTAATAGTTTACTTGTGAATCTTACAGATCCATAAGCATTATAGGGTTAGAAATTCATCCATGAATATACAAAAGATCTAGAAATTCCATACTGCTATAGAGGTTTATTTGTGGATCTGGATGTTCCACAGGGTTGTGTTCACTTGTGAATCATAAAGGGATCCATAAAGTTTCATAGTGTTACATGAATGTACAGAAGAAATTCCTCAGGTTCACCCGTGTATCTACAGAAGATTGTGAGGGTTTTATAGGATGCCTATGTGTTCAGCAAAATACTGGCAATAGAGCTAGAATATCAAGTTAAAACTCAATACAGTGGAGTTAGTGGCTGCGGCCAACTGTGCAAGAGCATGTGTAGTGATAGGAGACCTGGTCCTGGCTCCCACAAAGCAATAACCATCGTGGAATGGGAACTGGATCTGATTTGGCAGGGGCATGGCGATGGATAAGGACCAAGTCATCTTCTAATGTTCTAGTGTACCTGGCATTACATGTGATGCAGTCAACTGCCAACTCTGATGAGCTACTCTGTATTTGCCCAACAGACTCTAGGCACATGTGGAAGCAGGCTTCTGGCTAAAAAAAAAGATTTGCAGGTTTGTCCCCTTTAACCGTGCATTGTAGGCCATTAAAAAGTCACAAGCTTTTTCTAACAGTTTTGCTTCAACCAAATTTAGCTGGACTTCAACTCCTCCAATGTTCCAGCATCTCAAAGATCTTGGGGTCTCAGTTTCATAACTTTAATTTATCTCAGTTGATGGTATAGGACAGGGATGCCCAAAAGGTAGATGGGGATCTACCAGTAGACCTTTAGCTGGTGATCAGTAGATCGGTCGGCTGGTTGATCGGGCTGGATGGAAAATTTTGATCGGATGCCTTTGAAAGCTCCCTGAACATCGGCCATTGTTAGTGCTGAATCGTCAGATACAAGTAGAATTCTATTGTTTCTACCTGTATATTTGACCATTCAGCTCGACACGTGTGTGTTGAAACGAACGATCTTTCTTAGAAAGATCTTTTCCGAGAAAGATCGTAATTGTTACATCTAATTGTGCTACTTGAATCCATTCAATCAGCTTGCCTGCTTTCAATAACAATTAAACTTCTTCTAAAGGAATGTTTTTTTGCACACTGAAAAAGGCCGGAGCTTTGCTCACAGTTTTATGGGGGGAAAAAATCTTTACTAAAACCAGACCTTTGCACCCCAAGCCCCAAATTAAAGTGTCACAGGATTCTCCAATAAAAACCCCACATACCAGTGTTGAATATGGAACTCCACTAGCTGCATGCCATTAGGATGTTCCCAGGCTGTGAAGACCTTAAGCTTCACAAACACATAAATCTGGATGGATAGAGCTCATGTCAAAAAGGGGATTTTTCCCTTTAAGAAGGGATTGTATATCAGTGTTTGAGTCTCTGAAAAAACAGAGCAGTGCATGGATGGGCCTGAGATGTGTTTGTTAGAGTCAGTGTGACCCAGGTAAGGACTTTATCCTATAACAATCAGGCTGCAGTAAAATGAGGACACGCTGATGGCCAAGCTGTGGGGTGATGAGGACTAAAGTCCAGTTAGGGAGGTAGAGTCCCCTCTTATCTGCCAGATAACTGTGCACCTACACACGCTGCTCAGAACCTGCACATAGATCTCTGGACCTGCAAATATTGCTCTGTATCTGTCCAACCACTCTGCTCCTGCACATCAGGCTCTGCCCCTGAACATAGTGTTTAGCCCTTCAAATAATGCTCTGCACCTGCTTCTCTGTCACAAAATGAGTAAGGATCAATTTGTTGATGTTACCTTTGCTCACTGTACTCTTGATCATAAACAATCCCTTCATTTTATACTGCTAGGCACCCATACATAGCGCACTGTACCTACATAAACTATTTATTAACATGGGGTCTAAATTGCACCAGTGCAGTTATCCATAACAGACAATGACTTCTTTTGACCATACCAAAACAAGTTAGAAAATCCAATGGCGGCTATAGGCTACTGTAGTGGTGTCTACACAAAATAATACACAAAAACACCATTATACTGTACATATACTGTAATCTCCCAAACCATGACAGCAGAATGGAGGTGGGCCAAAGATCCAGTACAGAAGTTCTCCAGCATTTTGGTCTTTCCATTGCCCATTTAGCCCTGTATCAAGAGCAAGGAGAGCTGAGCTACACCATGTCCAGATCAGTTGGACAGCTATACCCCTTTGCCAGACCACCTACCCAACCCTACCTACAATGGGTCACCCTTTTTCCCAACAAAACAAGTGATGCCAGTGTCAACCAAAAGCAATGTCACTCATTCATATTAATGAATATTAAAATATGCATAGGGCGGGCAGAATATGGCAGACCCAAGAAGCATAGGGCAGGCAGAGTTTGGCACACCCAAGAAACATAGGGCAAACAGAGTATGGCACACCCAAGAAGCATATGGTAGGCAGAGTACGGCACACAGGCAGAATACGGCACACCCAAGAATCATAGGGCAGGCAAAGTATGGCACACACAGAGAGCATAGGGCAGGTAGAGTATGGCACACCCAAGAAGCAGAGGGTTGGCAAAGTATGGCACACAGACAGCATAGGGCAGGCAGAGTATGGCACACCCAAGAAGCAGAGGGTAGGCAGAGTTATGGCACACCCAAGAAGCATAGGGCAGGCAGACTATGGCACACCCAAGAAGCATAGGGCAGGCAGAGTATGGCACACAGGAAGCATAGGGCAGGCAGAGTATGGCACACCCAAGAAGCATAGGGCAGGCAGACTATGGCACACCCAAGAAGCATAGGACAGGCAGAGTATAGCACACACGGGGAGCATAGGGCACTTTCAATCTGTGTCTGAGATATGAACAGTGCAGGGGTTTAGGGGTGTGAAAAATAGAGATTTTACAGGTGTAAACAATGTCCCCCTGCATTGTTCACACCTGTAACAAGTGTGACCAGTGCAGGTGCTTACTGTCTAAATTTAAGTTGTAAACAATGCAGGGGTCAGTTAATCTCTGCAGTGATACCTTTTAAAGGAACAGTTCACTACAAAAATAAAAACTGGGTAAATAGATAGTATGTGCTAAATAAAAAAATGTATCTAATATAGGTAGTTAGCCAAAAATGTAATGTATAAATGGACTGGAGTGACTGGGTGTCTTACTTAATAGCCAGAACACTAATTCCTGCTTTGCAGCTATCTTGGTTTACACTGATTGGTTACCAGGCAGTAACCAACCAGAAACTTGAGGGGGGGGCACATGGGACATAAAAATTGAGCTAAATGCTATGGATCAATTGCAAACTTACTGAACAGTTATGTCCCATGTGCCCCCCCTTCAAGTTACTGACTAACTAAGAGTTAGAGAGCTGAAAAGCAGGAAGTAGTGTTCTGTTGTGTTGACATCCACTCACTCCAGCCTTTATACCAGGGGTGTCCAAACTGCGGCCCAAGGGCAAAATGCGGCCCTGGATGGATATGAATGTGGCCCAGCTTGATAACGTCATGTTGCAAAGGATATAGGAGGAGGGGGAACTCTGCCCATTGCTCATTTAGTAGTAATAATAATAATAAGTCTATTTAATATCCAGGTGTCCCATATTCCAGTGTGTAGCTCCATCTGGTTATCCAACTGGTATTGTAGTTCTTTTTTTGTGCATTTTCTTTACTTTTACAAATCAAAGGTGTTTGTTTATTTCATGTGTGGCCCCCAGACAATTTTTCTTCTTCCAACTTGGCCCTCAAAGCCAAAAGTTTGGACACCCCTGCTTTATACGTTACATTTTTGGCTAACTCTATTAGATACATGTTTTATTTTGCATAACCAATCTTTTTACCCAGTTTATATTGTTACCCTGAACTGTTCCTTTAAAGCTTACACAAGGTAAGCAGTCACAGCAGGCAGACTTTTATGAAGGGGGCCACACAAGGAGGGGGAGGTTGCGGGCCGCCAGCTGGACAGCACAGCCTTAAAGCATCAGGAAGTCACTTAAAGTGCAAGGAAAGGCAAATAAATAAATTTACTTTCCTTAATGAAAAAAAAACCTCCAATATACTTTAATTAAAAATGTGTACCGTTTTTATAAGAAACCTGACTGTATTCAGTGAAATTCTCCCTTTGTTTACTGCTGTGGATAGGAATTGTCAGACAGTCCCTAACTGGGAAACAATCATACTTATGAACAGCAGGGGGAGCCCCTGCCTTACTTACCAGCCATGCAAAACTCCAGCAGCTTTGTTTTTCAATCATTTATGACGATCCCTAAGAAACCCAGACCACACTGAACATGTGTATGTAGTCTAGTCTTGCAAAAAAGATGTATAACAAAGTTACAAGATGACAGCCCCCTGTGGCCAACTTTGAAAGCATAAATCATTTGTTTGATTAGGCTTGTGGTGCAGTAAGTTCATGTTTATGTTTAGTATACAAAATACAGCATTTCTAGCCCTATTCTATTTTACACTTTCCTTGCCCTTTAAAGGACCAGTAACATCAAAAAATGAAATTGTTTTAAAGTGAGAAATATATAATTTAGTGTTGCCCTGCACTGGTAAAACTGCAGTGTTTGCTTCAGAAACACTACTATTGTTAATATAAACAAGCTGCTGTGTAGCCATGGGTGCAGCTATTCAAAGGAGAAAGGCTCAAGTTACACAGCAGATAGCAGCTAAGCTCTGTAGGACATAATGTTATCTGTTATCCATTACTTATCCTGTGCCATTATTCAATGCAGATCTTGTATTTGGATCAGCGCCTATGGCAAACAGAGAGACCAGGGGCCGTATATGGTGTAGTATTTTACAGTTAGGTCTGGGTAAGTATAAACCCCGTGTGGATATATAATTTCATGCACCCAGGGGGACAGTGTTTTCCTTCCCAGTAAAGTTTACAGGGTTCCTTCACCAATAGGGCAAAAGTGCCTACTTACAAGACGCCTTCCCTAGACTGCATGTAGTGTAGGACTCTTGCTGTATCTTCTCCTCCCAGATATTTTAGCTCAAATATAAAAGCATGGAGATTGCATAGTATAATATTGTTTATTAAAAAATTAGATAAAATTGCACTCACATTTGTTTAGGAGTTTCAGTCACATTTCATCAAGATTTTACATCACAGCATAGGTAGAGGTAGAGGGTTGTAGTTCAGCCGGCCTGCACAAGATCTTTCCTTCCTTCCTCTTGTTTCCTACTATGGTGTCTGTGGATGTGGCTTGTACTCCTTGCCTAACGCGTTTCGCCCAACTGGAGAGATATTATTTGTCTGTCATTTGCACCAGAATATTTGTATCCAGTAGTCATGAAGTGACTAGTGACTAGTGAGACTTCCACTTTTGTGGCAGCAAGCTGTGATGCTTGCTGTGATGTAAAATCTTGATGAAATGTGACTGAAACTCCTAAACAAATGTGAGTGCAATTTTATCTAATTTTAAAAGAATTTTTTTTTAATAAACAATATTATACTATGCAATCTCCATGCTTTTATATTTGAGCTAAAATATCTGGGAGGAGAAGATACAGCAAGAGTCCTACACTACATGCAGTCTAGGGAAGGCGTCTTGTAAGTAGGCACTTTTGCCCTATTGGTGAAGGAACCCTGTAAACTTTACTGGGAAGGAAAACACTGTCCCCCTGGGTGCATGAAATTATATATCCACACGGGGTTTATACTTACCCAGACCTAACTGTAAAATACTACACCATATACGGCCCCTGGTCTCTCTGTTTGCCATAGGCGCTGATCCAAATACAAGATTGGAACTTTTTTACCCAAAGACAAAGGAGAGTGGGAAAAGGATCGGCAAGAGAAGAAAAGGATTTAAAGGACAAACTAACATTTCCCTTTTTTTTTTTTCCCTTTAACAAATATTATTCAATGCAGATAGCAGATAAGCTCTCTAGAACATAATGTTATCTGTTATCCATTACTTATCCTGTGCCATTATTCAATTTCCGCCATTGCTACATAGCAGCTTGTTTATATGAACTATAGTAGTTGAACAGGACAACACTACATGATATTTTATTTACTTTAAAACACTTTATTTTTTGGTGTTACTGTTCCTTTAAATACCTGTTTGTACCACCAGTGACCCCTAGTGGTTATGAATGAATGCAACAGAAAAAAAAATCCTCCCATTAGCAATGCCACTACATGCAACCAAACAAAGAGCCAAAGAAGAGTACAAATGAAACAAAACTCAGTTTTCCAAAAACCAGATGCAATTTAATATACACCCAAAATGATGATATCGTGGATACGAGAGGTCTGGTAATAATTGGAATAATACTGTCATACTAATATTGCAACCATCCGACATACTTGCAGCATATAAACACCCTTCATTCAACCTTACATTATATAGTCAACTTGCTGTGTCCTGCAATTCGTTTGTGCCTATAATAAACAGTTAGGCATTAGGGCTCAGCTCTGTGTGTGTGCAAACCAATCATGTCGTTAGGTGGGAGCTACCACATTGCTTGCATCTTCTGTTATAATGACAGGTAAGTGACATGGCAGCTTTCTCTCAAACATATGAATGAAGCCATGCACAGCATAAGCAATACCTTCATAGTTTAACTATATATTTAAAGCAGAAATAAACCCTCCAGAGTCAAAAATCCCCACTGCCCCCCCTCGCTTCCCCCTGCACACTCTTTCACCAGAACTGTGTCCCTTTAGAAATACTGACCTGCACATGCAGAACAGCGGAGCACAGGGGCGCCATGTTCGTCAACCTCGTGCTTCTTCCGGATCCTCCTCTTGGCGCTCGGTAAGTTAAGGCTCCGACTGCGCATGCGTCATATATGGAGGTGTTGGTACTTGCTCAACGAAGAAGCCAAGGCTGATGAACATGGTGTCCCTGTGCTCTGCCAGGTTTAGGGTTGCCACCCGCCCGGTATTTTACCGGCCTAGCCAGTAAAACACCCGTCAAGGCCGGTATTACAAATTTACCGGTAATGTAGCTGCCGGTAAATTTGTAATACCCTTAAAAAGACCCATCTGCCAGCCCCCAATCCCCTATTTACTTACCTTTTGTCCCCTTCTTGAACGCTCTGTGTCGTGGCCACGCCCCCCAAAACGACATAGACCCGCCCCTTTTGATGTCATGCACAGCCCCTTTTTGGCCCCGCCCCCCACTGGCCGGTAACATTTTTTTTAGAAAAGGTGGCAACCCTACCTGCGTTGTTCTGCATGTGCGGGTCAGTATTTCTAAAGGGGCATAATTCTGGCATAACAGTGTGCAGGGGGGAGGCGGCGGGCAGTGGGGACTTTTGACTGTAGAGGGTTTAGTTCTCCTTTAAGGCAAAATAAATAGGCCTCCAGACATTTATAAATAGCATGGTGTTCCTTTCTGGTGCAGGACAGGTAGGATAATGTGAGTATGGCTCCTGTGGCTCTCAATTCAATTCAGTTCAATGTAACTGAATGTGTCTCAGGGGGACCTGGATTTTACTATTGAGTGTTGTTCTTAGATCTACCAGGCAGCTGTTATCTTGTGTCAGGGAGCTGTTATCTGGTTACCTTCCCGCTAAAAAAAGTCTATTATTATGAAAATGGTTTATTTACATGAAGCGGGGGTTTTACGTATGAGCTGTTTTAGGCAATATCTTTTTACAGACACCAACATTGTTTGAGGGGTATAGTTTTCCTTTAATAGAACCAAAGTGAATCACTGTTTACAGAATGGAGTATAAAACGATTACTAATGTCTTACTTGGCTCAGTTTAAATAACCCATAGGGGAAGGCTGGGCTGGAAGCACTTAAGTGTTGGCAGCGGAACCGAATTGCCACAATGATGTACAAGGCATTACTTGCAATAACAATTCTACATCAAGGTGCAGGGCGAGAGGAAGGAAGTCACAGTGTTAGAAGGATCCATCAACAACTGGAGAGTGAGACCATAGGGGCATTGTGCTGTATCTACATGGGGCTTGACGCGGCACTTCACTTTTAAAATGTAGCAGCTAAAGGGCTATGGTTCCGGAACCCTTATTCTAGATCTGAGACAGGCAAACAGTGGACAGAATTTCCTACAAGGTCTGCCAGCGTGAGGCTGGGAGTTGCAGAGTTCAGTATCATCTGGGAAGGACACAGGTTGGACAACTCTGTTCTAGTAGGTGGCCATGGTAGTAGCTCTGTGATCTACTGGAGGGATATACTCCCCCTAGTGGTGCTTTCATAAATAACAGCCATTGGTCTCTACGATGAGGCGTCAAGTCTCTGTCTCGTATAGCTGGTGATGTTTAAATGTAAACAAATGGGGGGGCAGGGGTAACACATGCACATAAGGGTTCAACAGCAAGTATGTATACACATAGCAAATGAGTTTCTTCTATCTTCATGTGTGTTTACACACACGCTCCTGTAATACTAAAGAAGTCTGACATTTAGCAAAAACCCTGGAGAACTGACCCTCAATAAAGTTAACGGTTGTTTTGGAAAACATAAAAACCTTGGTCTGTGCTTTTTGGTTACATTCTCTGAACCCACAGCTGACATACACTCTCTAGGATATTGTGATTAGCCCTTACGGAGCCACCAGCACTGCTATGACTCGTTGACGTAGAAACCCAGTTTGGCCATGGACATCTCCCTTCGAAGCCTCATGATCTCCCAGAATATCAGTTCCGCTGGAATAGAGAAGAAATACGGCCGGTAAGTGTTGTTGTCCAGCAATGAGGAAATAAACATCGCTCTATGTATGGTAACAAAAGAATTAAAGGATAAGTAAAAAAAAGTGAATGTAAAATTGACGGCTGTACTATTTTAAGAACTTGTGCAATGTACAGTCCTAATTTATTATATATTTTAATTCCAAGATATTAAAGGGGTGGTTCACCTTCAAGTTAACTTTTGGTATATTGTAGAAGGGCCAATTCTAAGAAACTTTTCAATTGGTCTTCATTATTTATTTTTCATAGTTTTTTAATGATTTGCAATTTTCTTACGTTTCTTTGCAGCTTACAAATGGGGGTCACTGACACCATCTAAAAACAAATGCTCTGTAAGGCTACACATGTATTGTTATTGCCACTTTTTATTACTTATCATTCTATTCAGTCCACCGCCTATTCATATTCCAGTCTCTTATTCAAATCAGTGCAGGGTTGCTAGGGTAATTTGTACCCTAGAAACCAAACTGCTGACACTGCAAAATAGAGAGCTGCTGAATAAAAAGCTAAATATCTATAAAACCACAAACAATAAAAAATGAAAACCAATTGCAAATTGTCTCAGAATATCACTCTCTACATTATACTAAAAGTTAACTCAAAGGTGAACAACCCCTTTAAGGGATACAAGTCCTGTTAACATGAATGAATTGTGTTACAACAGCGCCACCTGCTGGTAACTTTTTCAAGCAGTCAAGGAAGTTGTCAGGAGAAAGAAGGAGCCTGCTTCCGTTAGGAAAGATTTGGGAAAGGTTTCAATTTTTTTTCCTAAGCCGAAGAACATCTGAGCAGCCTATGTATCCTCTAATATCTTGGAATTAAAATAACTAAATAAATAAAGAATGTACATTGCACATGTTCTTAAAATAGCAATTTGTTCTGGTGCAGTGTAAGTTGGCATGAAAATTTCACCTTTATGTGGCTGGACCTGACAGTAAGTTGGTAAAGGCTTAGCAGCACAGACAGAGGGATAAATGAGAAAGAAAGAGGCTGCTCTGATGTTTTCTGCATTATTATGCAATAATTAGAATTTTTTCATAAAACTTTCCTAAGCAGAAGGACATCAGAGAAGCCTCTTTCTTTCTCCTGACAACTTCCTTGACTACTTGGTGGTCAGACTGTTTGGAAAATGAGCAGCAGGTGGCGCTACTGTAACACAATTCACTCATGTTAAAAGTACATGTATCCTTTAATATTTTGGAATTTAAAAAAAAATTAAATAATGAATGTACATTGCAAAAGTGCTTAGAATAGCACCCTCATCATTTTTACATTCACTTGTTTTAAAGCTTTACTTATCCTTTAAGCCATATCTCTCTCTCTCAGGGCAAGGAAAGGGAAAGACACTCATGGTTTTAAAGCCTTGCAGTTCAATATGAACATGATACCAGGTTATTGTTTACATCATGTTAACCGCATAATAGTTCAACTGTAAATTAGAAATTCTAGTTACAAGGGCTGATTTTTGGGTAGAGCAGCAAGGACATTTGTCCTGGACCTAGGGTTGCCACCTTTTCTGGAAGAAAATACCAGCCTTGAGGTCACTTACTGTCTTGGCGCACCAGGCCCTGCTTTATATAACGGATGTAGGTGAAGAAATTACACACGGCTGTTATCTGCAGGAAAGGGGGAAACATTATTATAATAATAAATGAAATAAACAGGCATACTTAATATTAAAGGGGATGTAAACACTTTATCTCTTCCATTGTGCTCTCCTAAGTAGGCAGCCTAAACTTCATTACAACTGAAAGCTACTGCTCCAGTGAGGATTCTGCCATCTGACACAGGGGTCCCTAACCTGAGCCGGTACAGCGGCAAAAATGTTTACAAGTACTGAGGGGTCGGGGAAGTTTGGAGGGGGTGGGCGGGGGGTTGGAGGGATCGGAGTCCAATTCTGGTCACGGACATCCAATTCGGATGCTCCAGCATCCAATTCTGGGTGCCGCAAACCTATTGGGGTGCTCCAACATCCAATTCTGGTCACAAGTATCCAATTCAGGTTCTCCAACAACCAATTCTGGTCGCCGGCATCCAATTTGGTTGCTCCAACATCCAATTCTGGTCGCTGGCATCCAATTTGGTTGCT
>CM044437.1:14094743-14110957 GCA_024363595.1 Xenopus borealis | reverse complement strand
ATCCAATTCTGGTCGCTGGCATCCAATTCGGTTGCTCCAACATCCAATTCTGGTCGCTGGTATCCAATTCGGGTGCTCCAACATCCAATTATGACCGCCAGCATCCAATTTGGGTGCTCCAACATCCAATTGTGGTCGCTGCAATCCTATCTGGATGCTCCAACATCCAATTGTGGCTGCCGGCATTCAAATTGGGTTCTCCAACATCCAATTCTGGTCGCCAGTATCCAATTCGGGTGTTCCAACATCCAATGAAGACCAACTGAGAAGTTGCTTAGAATTGGTCATTCTAAAACATACTAAAAGCTAACTTAAAGGTGAGTTCAACCCCGCCGGCGCTAAACCCCTCCCACTGGCCTAACTCCCTAACTTTGTGGCACATTTGCAGTAATACCAACCGGCAAATGCATCCTACTGCGCATGCGCCACCATCGCCAATGGAAGAAGACGTTGTGGCCAAAGATGGTGCCTGTGAACCTGCATGAAGAGACCTGTAATATACAAGTTAGGGGCAATAGCTGTGGTGGGGGGGGAGTTAGGCCGAGGGGGAGGAGGGAGTGGTTTAGCGCCGGTGGGGTTGAATTTCCCTTTAAAGGTGAACCACCCCTTTCAGTGACAGGAAAAAAGAGTCTTACCCTGTACCGGCAGGATGGCGAGATGAAGTAATAATTTCCAGAATCTCCCAGATTGATGCGATGGCGGCAGGAGCGAGACAGGCCACTGAGTGCACATTTCCTGCAGTGAAAGTCAGAGAATATAAAGTGAGAAATTGAACAAGAAGAAGAAACCATTCCAGCAAAGGAAGAGACCACTGCTTGCCCTTTAAATAAAGTGTTGCCAATATTAGACAACTATCAGCTGCACTGAATTTTGAATCAGGCAATCAATAGAAATAGCAGCATTACCCAGGGTGCAAGTGCCATTTAAGCAAGCAATATGGGTCATGCACCCCCTGAAGGAGAACTAAACCCTAAAAATTAATATGGCTAAAACTGCCATGTTTTATATCTTATTGCACCAGCCTAAAGTTTCAGCCTGTCAATAGCAGCAATCATACAAAACTTCAAACTTGTCACAGGGGGTCACCATCTTGGAAAGTGTCTGTGACACTCACATGCTCAGTGGGCTCTGAGCGGCTGTTGAGAAGCTAAGCTTAGGGGTCGTCACTAATTAACCAGCAGAAAATGAGGTTCCCCGTAATATAAGCTGATGCTACAGGGATGATTAATAAAGGGATGCTGTCATGGGAAAACATGTTTTTTTCAAAACGCATCAGTTAATAGTGCTGCTCCAGTAGACTTCTGCACTGAAATCCATTTCTCAAAAGAACAAACAGATTTTTTTATATTCAGTTTTGAAATTTGACATGGGGCTAGACATTTTGTCAATTTCCCAGCTGCCCCTGGTCATGTGACTTGTGCCAGCACTTTAGGAAGGAACTGCTTTCTGGCAGGCTGTTGTTTTTCCTTCTCAATGTAACTGAATGTGTCTCAGTGGGACATGGGTTTTTACTATTGAGTGCTGTTCTTAGATCTACCAGGCAGCTGTTATCTTGTGTAAATGAGCTGTTATCTGGTTACCTTACCGTTGTTCTGTTGTTAGGCTGCTGGGAGGGGGGTGATATCACTCGAACTAGCACTACAGCAGTAAAGAGTGACTGAAGTTTATCAGAGCACGAGTCACATGACTGGGGGCAGCTAGCCCCATGTCAGATCAAAACGAAATTTTCAAAAATCTGTTCGCTCTTTTGAGAAATGGATTTCAGTGCAGAATTGTGCTGGAGCAGCACTATTAACTTATGCATTTTGAAAAAAAAAATTCCCATGACAGTATCCCTTTAACTTAAGGCTTCAAGTCAGGGGTCTCCAACCGCCGGACCGCAAACACTCCTGAACTAGGCCACTGAGCCCAGCCCACGTGGCTTGCTGAACTGAACACCTGCGCGTGCAAACTTGCCGCTGGACCACCCCCCCTCGACTCCCCCAACCCCACCCCTGACCCCATGTCTGGACTGGGATTCAAAATAGGCCCTGGCATTGCAAGTACACAGAGGCCCAAACAGCCCCCACCAGCCTATTGAATAGTGGCTGTCTATGGGACCTTACAGCAGAGAAAGAGAGAGAGAGAGAGAGAGATAGATAGATAGATAGATAGATAGATAGATAGATAGATAGATAGATAGATAGATCGATCGATCGATCGATAGATAGATGACCATCAGTTGGATTATGGCTCAGAGGAAAAAATACATTTATATATTTTGCAAGTTTTTGTTGCCATTTATACATTTCCTTTGCAAACAAATAAAAGCCTTCTTCATCCACATTAGTTCTGTAGTTACTGGGTTAAAGGCAGCCCTAAGAAGCCATTCTCTTATTAGTTGAAGTCGTTAGTGAATTATTTAAGGCAGAATTATACTTCTTCTCACTTACGTTACAACCTCCACCCGACACCCGCTGGAAAGGAGAGAGAGAGAGAGAGAAAAACATGGCCGAGGTCACGCTATGAATTGTATATGGGTGTGGTAACTCTGGGGCCTAAATGGCACAGTTGAAGCAGGAGGGGGTTGCATTACTGTATGTGGAGTGGGAGAATAGGCCCTACAGCACTTGGAATATCGATATTCACATTAAAGGATTAGTGAACATAAAATTAACAAGGATACTATTCCAAGCACTTTTGCAATGTCATTATTTATTTGTTTTAATTCCAAGATATTAAAGGATACATGTACTATTAACATGAATGAATTTTGTTACAACAGCACCACCTGCTGGTCATTTTCCCATCAGTCTGACCATCAAGTAGGCAAGGAAGTTGTCAGGAGAAAGAGGCTGCTCTGATGTTCTTCTGCTTAGGAAAAAATTAGAAATCTTTTTCAAATCAGCCTCCTTCTTTCTCCTGACAACTTCCTTGACTACTTGTTAGTCAGACTCGTCTAAAAATGACCAGCCGGCGGCGATATTATAACAAAATGCATGTTAACAGTAAATGTATCCTTTAATAGAATCCTTTAATATCTTGGAATGGAAAAAAAAAAACGAAATAATGAATGGACAAGTTCTTAGAATAGCACCCTCGTTAATTTTACATTCACTTGTTTTAAAAGTTTACATTTCAACAGCTTCAACAATTATGTTGTTGGGGCCCATGTCAACTAGGAGCAGTTGCACATGGAGAGATTCAGAGTGTTTTGTCCCTGTCTCTGCAGTCATTACCAGCTCCATGGATAGGGGACAAAATAGTTACTTTTCAAGGTATACTGCTTGTCAAGCAGCTGTCACTCAGAAATGCTGATTTCCTATTTTGTGGCCTAATTCATTCCATAAGCACAATTACCTGGGTCCCCCTCGTTCCACAGCGGAAGCTTTGACGACAGGCAATATCGGTTGTACCACTGGTTCCACAGACAGCATGTTGCCTTCCACGGCAGTCAGAACCTGATCTGAGAGCTGCAGGAATAGAAGAGCCATGATTCCAAGCCTTAGCACAGGATGGAGGCTGATGTGCATGTGTAGCTATTTTTATTTCACTTTCTTTCTGAAAACAGCACGTTATGTGCAATAATAATGTAGGCAGGTAGGTGCATCCAGGGCAAGAGTGCCAATACTTTACTAATGCGAGGTCTACTTTTAGTGATGTTGTCCTATTATGATCTACATCCATAAAACCCTTGTTAGGATTCTGTTCCATGGAAAATATTATTTAAATATATTGATTTAAGGGAAAATATATATTGTTATATTTAAATGACAAGGAAAAAATAGTCTAAAAAATGTTTATAATATAGTTAGTTATACAAAAATGTAATGTATATAGGCTGAAGTGATGTCTAACATAATAGCCAGAACACTACTTCCTGCTTTTCAGCTTTCTTCTTGATTTCCACTGATTGGTTACCAGTCAGTAACCAATCAGTGACTTGAGGGAGGGCACATGGGTCATAACTGTTGCTTTTTAATCTGAGCTGAATGCTGATAATCAATTTTAAACTCACGGAACAGTTATGTACCTTGTGTCGCCCCTTATAGTCACTGACTTAAAGTTAGAGAGTTAAAAAGCACAAAGTTCTGTTTTGTTAGACATCCGGTCACTGCAGCTTTTATACATTAGATTTTTGTTTAATTAACTATATTAGAAAAAATTATATTTTGCACTTACTGTACTATCTATTTACCCAGTTTTTTTTTTTACATTGAGCTGTTCCTTTAAAACAGGGAGTCCCCAACTTTTTTTTAAATAGTGAGCCACATGCAAATATAAAAGGTTTTGAAGAGCCTAATAAGCATGAAAAAAAGTTCCAGGGGGGCTTCCAAATAAGGTACGTGATTGGCTATCCGCGCAGACTTTCTTGCACCTAAGGCTAGTTGGAGCAGCAACACAGAGAGGGTGGTGAGTAACATGTTGCTCGTGAACCATTGGTTGGAAGGTGGGGGGGGGTCATTGCTTTAGAACATTCTTTTTTTTCCAGGTACATACCTCTCTTTTGGCAAAATCCAAGCATGGCTTAATATCTTCTTGATAGATATGGGAGAGGAAAGGGCAGTATCTTTCCAGCGTTGGGCTCTCCTTCCAAGCCAGGAACTCAGAGTAGAGGAGAGTATCCACCTATTGGAAGAGAAGAAATGGCAAATGTTCCTGTTAATAATTTCTCAGATCATCATTTCTGGTTAGTGGCTGAACTCTTTTTTTTGGTTGGTGTAAGTTTTATACTAGAATGAAATCTCTAATTACATATTTGGTATATTGCTGTTAAACTTGAACAAAAGCAGCTCTGACCCATTTTCTACATCATGTTTGTTTATCCATTCTGTCCAGCCATATCATATGAAACATTTGAGGGCACCCCAACTGATGATATTATCCCTGACAGGTGTTAAACATCTTGAAGGTGGTTCCATCTGTTTGAATTCCCTAATACTGTCCTTTCACAACAGACAGAAGTTCATGGTGGAAGGGAATGCAGACATAAGCAATAACAAGATACTGACTCTGATTAAATAATGGCAACCCCCTTTGTTTCAATGTTCATTTTCGGGAAAAAAGTTGATCTCCATAGATCTGGCACTAATCCCTGCATAATGAGCTGCTTTGTAATGTGTAGGTCGGGCCAGGATTCTCAACAGGCAAAAGAGCAAAAATTACACTTTGTATGGTAAAGAGTTGAGGAGTCATGAACCAGGGTCTGAGATAAGATAGAAACCCTTTACAAATGCCACAATCTACGGGGGGTTTTATATCAGGAATACAATGCTGCCATTTTTTTGGAAGACTCAGTAGACTCGGTTCATATCAAAGGAATCTTGAGAGAAATCAAATGAGCGGCAGTACCTGTCGGGAGAAGAAGGAAGAAGAGTCATCAGGAAGAGGCCATCCTGGTTCGTAGGTTATATGGACGACCTTCCCCGGGACAATACAGAGAAGTAGTGAGAGGAGAGAAGGAACTGCAGAGAACTGAAAGATGAGAAGAAGAAAAGAGGGCAGAGGAGAAATGAGAGAAACGAGAACACAGACAAGGGGAACATGAAAAACAGAAAGCAGCAAAAGATGTAAGAGTATGGGGTAAGAATGGATGTGATACCAAAAGAATGGAAAAGTAACACTTAGATTATAAGTGTTCAGATTCCATCTGTTGTTGTTGGGGTTGTCAGTGGTACTTTGGGATATTTACCATAGCAGGTTAGAAATCCTATTGAAATACCAATGCAAAGCTAAATATACCATTGGCATAAACAGTCATCAGCATTAGGCACCTGCTCTTCTCCAGGAAATACAAATAAATATAAGTATGAACGGTAGCCAGTGGATAATAATGATGGCGGCTTGAAGTGCCAAAGCAGCTCTAGATATGTGTAATAATTCATGAACCAACAAAAGTCAATGTTCTGCTACAAAGAATTTTCATTGGTACAAATCCATCCTATACCATGTTCTTACCCCTAAAAACAACAGGGATCCGTTGGAAGGTACTAACACTTGAGGGAAAGGTAGGAGGTGACATTGTGGTCCCATCGTTCATTACTTTGGAAAAGGCAACTTTCAGCATCAGACCTCAAATCTAGAAGCCAGTTATTAACTGGTACTATGGGGCATCTACAGACCAGCTTTGCTGGCACTTCTAATCTCCCAACTCTCTCTTTATCTCTTTAATATATGTAATTCCCAAAGGAAAAACCAGAGGGCAACATGCATTAGGCACAATGATGGTTGCTGGGCAAACAGGTGAGAAATAATGGTCATGAAAGGGACATACAGAAGAAAGGTTAGGGACACAGCAGTACAGAAAGAGACAGACATTACATTTGGCATTTGGATGTTGAATAAACTACTTTTTTAAGACCCAGTGGTCCACAGAGTCATGTCAAAGGTCATCACTAAATAAAATATATTTTTACTGCTTAACAAAACTGACTCACCTCTTTGTTCTCACTAGTGGTTGGCTGGGCTGGTGGGGCTGGGGACACAGCACAGCCTGCACTCTTGTTGCGAGCATGGCCTTTGCGTAGTGCATTTTTGGATGGACTCAGGAGCTGGGGGTGTAGGTCTCGGTTTGGAGAAGATGGCGTTGACGTGATGACAAGTGTTTTTAGAGCTGTGACTTCAGCCTGCAGCATGTCTATCTAAAGCAAGTGAGATGTAAAGACACTAAATAAAGGTCAGAAAGCAGATCTATACAGGTAAGGGGTCAACAAAGCCCTACAAATGTTCCAATTATTTTTGCTTAAGGTAAAATAAAAGTAAATTGTTGGGTAAATGAGGCAAGTGATGTACATTGATGCATACAAGGGATTCCTTTAATACCAGATACCTGTTGCTACCAATAGTTTCCTAAAGGATACACAAATGTATGTTGTCTTATTGGACATCCAAAGTAGATTGGTCAGACTTAATACAGTTTGGCCATGAACACAGAGAGATGGCCAAATGATACTGATCTGGTAGATCATTGTATTGAATATGCATTTAAAACAATGGCCAAAGACCCCCATACACATGCTGATGGCAGTCGTTAGTTAGCTTGGTTGTTTGCTATGCCAATCAGCACTGTGATGTCCCACCAGGTTACACATGTCCCAATGATCTTTACAGTATGCCAACAGAATTGTGTGTGGCTTGCCATAGTAAGGGCCATATCTTAATAGTGAAAGGGGCAAATGATAAGTTCCCAGGGAGGCATCATTAAGGAAAGATACTAGCAATTCAACATGGCTGAGGAATCAACACATAAGCAATATCTGTGTTTCAAAGTGCTTGGAGAGTTCCCTAACTGCAAGGGATATTATACTGGCTGCCATATTTAGGTGCCATACTGAGACGGTCCAGCAATTGGAGTTAACCAGTATCCCCCCAATCTCCAGGCACTGGATAGACTATATTTATGTTGCTGGATAAGCCCATTAATACAGTATCAGCATTCAGCCAAACGTAGTTACCTTCCCAAGAGCCTCGTGCAACTGCTTCTCTGACGCGACCTGTTTGGTGTTGGCTTCTCGTACCATTTTGTGTGCTTCCTAAGAAAAAAAAACATGGAAATTTTGTATGAAAAATACAGCACTTATATTCCCATTACCACATTAACGACAACACAGTCATGCACAGCAAAGTAACTCAACGTTGCCTGAAATAAGCAAACTGAAAATACGGGTGGTTATGTTTTCTCTTTCTCTGCTAAGGTATTTGATTGTATTTGAAATTATATCTCAGATGGGATGTGTGGCATTGATTACAAAATATGCTTCAATAAATGTTCCTGGGATTCAGTCAAGGAGCAGAACTTCACAACAACGTAACCCTGTGTCCATTTAAAGGAGAAGGAAAGGCATCCTGCACTTGGGAGGTGGCAAATATTAGGTACCCCCAAATGATTGTATTGACTTACCTGAAACCCCAGGCCGGTGCTCCTATCAGCGGAAAACTGCACAGGCCTGGGGTTATACCAGATTCTGCGCTTAGTCAAATGTATTGAGCTCAGTAGCAGCACTTGTCAGAAGCAGGAGCCACTCGTCTGAAATGTAAATTAGTTAAACAGGCACAAGTGCCCTTTTCCTGATGCTTGACTAGTGTCGGACTGGGCCGACGGGACACCGGGAAAAAACCCGGTGGGCCCCCAGCTCTTGTGGGCCCCGCCGGCCCAGATCCATACCCAGAACTGCAAACAAACAAACTTCTTTCTAATTCGACCTCCCTTTGTCGAGAGGTTGCGGCAAAAACATTGCATCCGTGCCCTCGTTTGCACATGCGCATAAACGTGGCACAGTCAGTGTGTGAATTCGTATTTGCACACACAGGGGGGTAGAGGGGGGCCCTGAGACAGCAGCCCTGGTGCCAAGTCTGACCCTGGGCTTGACAATTGCTGTAGTGTTAAAGAAAGCAACAAGCAGGGACACAGAAGGGGGGGCTGAGCAACAAGCAGGGACACAGAAGGGGGGGCTGAGCTGAGCAACAAGCAGGGACACAGAAGGGAGGGCTGACAACAACAAGCAGGGACACAGAAGGGAGGGCTGAGCTGAGCAACAAGCAGGGACACAGAAGGGAGGGCTGACAACAACAAGCACTATGGGGAAGTTAGGGCTGAGCAGCAAGCATGGATGGAAAGGGAGTGTGTTTAAACTTATAACCAGCCAAATTTTGTGAAATTAACATGGTAATTAGGTGTGGTCACAAATTGCCATGCGTTACCATGGTAGATCTCCTGATGGGGGCCATGTGTCCAGAGTAGATCCCAGTGTAACAAAGTCTGGACACCCCTGTTCCAGTGTATAGCTCTATCTGGTTATCTAGTATAGTTATTTTCTGTGCATTTCCTTTTCGTTTACAAATCAAAAGTGTTTGTTTATTTCATGTGGGGGCCCCAGACAATTTTTCTTTTTCCAATGTGGCCCAGGGAAGCCAAAAGGTTGGACACCCCTGATCTAGACTGATACAGAAACCCAATAGAATATACAGAACCAATTCACCTAAGTCTGGAGAAGTTTGCACCAGCCCTTGTAAGTCTAAGCAACCAATCAGCAAGGTAGATGATTATTGGTCATCTGGTTGAAAAGCAAATTTCTGATGCAAATGTTGCCCCTTTATTAACATTATGAGTCAGATAGGCATGGTTTACTGACAAATAGATGTGTGGGTAGTTCTTCTAGTAATGTGACCCAACACAACAGCCCTGCAGGAATAAAGAGATAAGCAGCAATGGCAGCAGAGCTTTTAATCATGACACAACAGTTTCCTGAGCTGTTCCATCCATGTGGCAGACAATAGGCCTTTGATTTTAGCTTGCAAACACGGGATATGTGAGGGAAGCCACAGAGAGTTTACTTCATCAATAAAAGAAGGCGTAAATCCTGTTGTTCACCCAGTTGCTCATCCACCCTTTACATAGTTGTTGCTGAACCACAAAGCCCAGCATACTTTAACACATTATCAAGTTAAAGGCATGCTTGGAGCTGTAGTTGAGGTTGTAATTTTAAAGCAATATTGCTCATTAAAAGTTTCCCCAGCCAGTGGCCCATTAAAATGTAGAAGAATACTCCAATTGGAGCAGTAACGGAACTAGGTGGGGGCGGGCCCTGGTGCGGGCCGCGCCCCCCCACCCTAGTCCGTGTTTGATTGACGCGCCGCTGCAGCCGATTCCAGCTGGCTGCAGCGGCGCAAGACTGCCGGGGGGGGGGCCCCTGCGGGGGTGCGGGCCCTGGCCCAGTTGCACCGACTGCTCCCCCGGTAGTTACGCCCCTGAATTGGAGTCGTAGGAAATTCAGACATGTCGACTAACCTGCATTCTGTAATAATAAAACAGTAGCTTGTACTTGATCCCAACTAAGATATAATGAATCCTTATTGGAAGCAAAACCAGCCTATTGGGGTTATTTAATGTTTACATGATTTTCTAGCAGACCTAAGGTATGAAGATCCAAATTTATGGAAAGATCTGTTATCCAGAACACATCAAGTTCTGAGCATTCTGGATAACAGGTCCCATACCTGTAACAATGACTTTGTAGCCTTACAGTGCATTTATATGGGGTCAGTGACCCCCATCTGAAAGCTGGAAAGAGTCAAAAGAAGGCGACATATAATTCCAAACCTATGATAATAATAAATAAATAAATAATGAAGACCAATCGAAAAGATGTTTAACCAGTGGCGTAACTACTCCCTGGTGGGCCCTCCTGTCAGGCCCTTACCTCTATAAATCACCCTGGTGCAACTGCACCCCCTGCACCCCTGGTAGTTACGCCACTGTGTTTAACATTAGCCATTCCATAACATACTAAAAGCTACTGAAAGTGAATCACTCCTTTAGGGCTTAGCCACACTTGGCGATTCTGGGAGATTAGTCGCCTGGCGGCATGACACGCGAGGAGCTTAGCTTTCCTGAGTCGCTCGAAGTTTCCTCGTGAGGCAACTTCGGAAAATGAAGCGATTCGTGTGTCATGCCACAGATGACTTTTCATTATAGCCGGCATAAGACAGGGGGAAGCAGTTGGGGGAGATTGGTCGCCCCAAAGAAGAGGCGATAAGTCGCCAGGCGACTAATCTCCCAGAATCGTCATGTGTGGCTGAGCCCTTAAAGGACAAGGAAAGTGTAAAAAAGAATAAGGCTAGAAATGCTGTATTTTGTATAGTAAACATAAACATGAACTTACTGCACCACAAGTCTAATCAAACAAATGATTTATGCTTTCAAAGTTGGCCACAGGGGGCTGTCATCTTGTAACTTTGTTATACATCTTTGCAAGACCAAGACTGTGCACATGCTCAGTGTGATCTCTGCTGCTTAGGGATCATCATAAATGATCAAAACAGCACAAGTCTAATAATATTTGCCAGAAGCCGATACAGCAAGACTGATTAATAATCAGAATATACAGACTGCACTGGGTCCTGTGTTGTCATGTAATCTAATGTGGATTTTATAGTTTTTCTATTGTTTAATACAAACTTTCTCCAACTCTGCAGAACCAGTGGCTGCAGCAAAATAATCCTCCAAATAGAATCCCAGTTTATCTGTTTAAATCTGGCTCCATTATCATTGTCCCTGCAACTAGAGTTGGAAACATTAAAGGGGGATGTAAAGTCAAAAATAAAATCCAATACAAATCTCTACACAGTCACCGACTGCTGTACAGGGAAACAAACAAAGCTGGAGTTCTGTATGGCTGGGAAGTAAGGTGGGGGCTCCCACTGCTGCTCATGATTGTTTCCCTGCCCAGCATTTAGGGACTGTCTGACAATTCCTATAAACAGCAGTAAATTTTCACTGCATACAGTCAGGTTTCTTATAAAAACGGTACATGTTTTTTTAATTGAAGTATACTGGAGATAGATTTCTTTTTCATTAAAGAAAGTAAAAATGGGATTTTATTTTTTTGCCTTTCCTTGTTCTTTAAATGCAGTTGCAATTTCTAGATGCATCCCTGAATTTTCAAGGGATTTGTTAATCCTGCATTGGAAAGTTATCTAAGCTGTCAGATGCATTCAGACCACCAAGTACCGTTGGTAAGGCGCGGCCAGGGCAAAACAGGGGCTTGGTTGGGGGCATAGTGGGTGTGGCCAAAACACACCCGGGTCTGAAAGGATCTGGCTCCTTTGTCAGAGTAAAGCTCCCCATTCAGGGGCCAATATAAGCTGCTGATAGACTAAATTGGCAGCTTATTGGGCAGTGTATGGGGCCCTCCTATGGCTTCCCCTGATCAATATCTGGCTGAAAGTTGGCCAGATGTCAATTATAAAAATTAAAAACGATGACCACATTGGTTTGTAGATTCTGCCCTTGTCATTGTCATCCTATCATTGGGCCCTAGTGCCCACGATTGAATCAGCCCAATATCACCAACCTCAAGATGGGCAAATCGGGGAGAGACCTCTGAATGTATGGCCAGCTTAAAGGGCAAGGAAAGGCAAAGAAATAAAATCACATTTTTACTTTCTTTAATGAAAAAGAAATCTATCTCCAATATACTTTAATTAAAAAATGTGTACCATTTTTATAAGAAACCTCACTGTATGTAATGAAATTCTCCCTTCATTTACTGCTGAGAATAGGAATTGTTCATACTTATGAATAGCAGGGGGAGCCCCTGCCTTACTTACAGCCATGCAGAACTCAAACAGCTTTGTTTTTTGATCATTTATGACGATCCCTAAGCAGCACAGACCACACTGAGCATGTGCAGTGCCAGTGTCAGACAAAGATGTATAACAAAGTTACAAGATGACAGCCCCCTGTGGCCAAATTTGAAAGCATAAATCATTTGTTTGATTAGACTTGTGGTGCAGTAAGTTCATGTTTATGTTTAGTATATAAAATACAGCATTTCTAGCCCTATTCTATTTTACACTTTCCTTGTCCTTTAACAGTGCCATTTAGGTTTCCTAGTGAGACCTTGAGTACAAGGCAAAAGTGTATTGTGGCACTAAGTGGGTGCAACTGGCAGGGCTGTACCAATATCAGGCTTGGGCACGTCCCCATAGAGTACCTCAAACAGACTGGCAGTCAGCTCCTCTAGCTCCTGTTCCAGCTGCTCTCTGACTTTGGACAACTTCTCGCACTCCTCATCTCTCAGCTTCAGCTCCTGGGAAACAATAGGATAATTAGATGGAATACAAGAAAGAAGCAAATCCAGATATTTATGTATGGCATGTTTAGATGTTTTTATTAGTTGTTTCTAATATTAGCTCTGATGTTTGGGTTGCTGAGAGGTGCAGTTCAAGAATAGCGAGATGGCTGCTGTTGGGACATTGATTACTGTCATTTTTCCCTCTGCAGAAAGAGACCAATTGCCTAAATTCCTGGACAATAGGACTTTAATTGTTTATCCCATGAGCCTACAATTTTCTGAATTACGATAAATATATATATGTGAGTGTGTATAGTGTATATACATATAATACACAAGAGCCCTGAATATCCTGTAAATAATATCCTTAAACCATATATTTCCCTGTTATTTATCCTGATAAAAAGAGAGGATCTGACAAAAGTCAGTAAGTGCTTATTCAAAAAAAAGGAAAGAAAAAAGAAAACCCCCCTTAATATCTATAAGGTAATCTGTGATGTATGTATAAGAGAATTCAATCGCCGATTCTTCCAGACCAGTCAATAAATATAAAGTGCTAGTGCAAGACAATTTGTATCAATATTGGACAAATTGATAAGTGCTAAGTGCCAAATATAATCTGACTGTGAACCAAGTGGTAAAAATTATTAAATCATGATTTCATTAAAGTTAATAATCAATTCATTTCCAAAAATTCATTATTAAAACTCCAATAAATTAATATAAATTATTATACTATAAGTAGCTCCTTGTTGTAAATTAATTAATAAGGTGCTTATTTAACCTGGATTAAAATATTCAAGAAAAGAAGAAAATTGATAGCTGGTGGAGAAGTCCCATAAAAACTGTCTGTTAATTGGCTATCTTTGGGACCCCACAAGAGGGAGAAGGCCTCATCACAGGGACTGTGGTCTCAAATATTAACTAACACTAAGTATCAGAGAGCTGAACTAAAAGGCCACAAATCCCTGTGTGCATGGAGAGAAAACAGGTAAAAGAGGAAAGATTTTAGGAACCAGGTGGATCGCAGACTCAACACGATCGTTATTAGTTTATAAAAAGAAGGAAGATCAATTCCCCAAACGTTACTCTAAAATAGCTATTTATCTTCATTTTAACTAATAGCTATTTTAGAGTAACGTTCATATTTTACAAGAGGGGGTACTTTATTCACTGTATTTGAATGTATATTCAACCTTTTAAAGGGGTGGTTCAACTTTAAAGGGATACTGTCATGGTTTATTAGTTAATAGTGCTGCTCCAGCAGAATTCTGCACTGAAATCCATTTCTCAAAAGAGCAGATTTTTTAAATTCAGTTTTGAAATCTGACTTGGGGCTAAACTTTTTGTCGATTTTGTAGCTGCCCCTGGTCATGTGACTTGTGCCAGCACTTTAGGAGGGAACTGCTTTCTGACAGGCTGTTGTTTTTCTTTCTCAATGTAACTGAATGGAACGCAGTGGGACATGGGTTTTTACTATTGGGTGCTGTTCTTAGATCTACCAGGCATCTGTTATCTTGTGTAAAGGTGGCAACATATGAAGAGATCCG
The DNA here is from genome assembly GCA_024363595.1 of Xenopus borealis. Classification (NCBI taxonomy): domain Eukaryota; kingdom Metazoa; phylum Chordata; class Amphibia; order Anura; family Pipidae; genus Xenopus; species Xenopus borealis. The sequence continues at coordinate 14,096,853 of CM044437.1, read as the reverse complement.
CTCGTTTGGCAATGTCGCCAAACAAGCAGATCTCTCCCCAATTTGCCGACCTAAGGGTTTCTGACCAAATGCTGGACCATGATCGGGAGACTCAAATCCAAACAAAAGTCTAGAAATCACAGCTACAGGCACTTTGTATATAATTGTGTATATTTTAGATAACAGCTAATGCATATATCATGGGCAATGCCTGTAGGGTCGCCTCTTCACCCCTTTAGGGTAAGGTCACATGGGCAGCTACGAGGAGATTTAGTCGCCTGGCAACTAATCGCCTCTTCTTCTGGGCAAAAAATCCCGAATCGCCTTCCCCCCTGCCAAAATAAAAAAATCTCCTGCGGCAATGCACTCGCGGTGCTTCGATTTCCAAAGTCACCCGGAGTTGCCTGACGAGGAAACTTCAGGCGACTTTGGAAATACTGGTGTTTTCTCATTATAGCAGGTGGAAGGCAGTTCGGGGAGATTTTCACCCAGAAGAAGAGGTGATTAGACGCCAGGCGACTAAATCTCCCCGTGGGACCTTACCCTTAAAACCAAACACATGAAATCCACAGCTAATTAGCAACTCATTTAGATGCATGATGCATGCCTGCACATAAAGGTCCTTAGACATGGGCGTTTGTACCTGCGCTACCCTGCGTCCCGTTTTGTTCAGCCGCAGGGGAGCGAAGGCCTAGACGCTCTCAATTCTTTTGAATGAGGTTGTACCCACTGTGGTGTTTATACAAATGGCCTGCAGGTGGCACTGTGCATACATAGGACTTTCTGTACAACTTGAAAGTGAAAGTAAGTCTTAATGCTGTTATGTATAGGCTGCATGACCTGCTGATAAATCACTGTTATACTCTCCTCATCCTCGGCTACCAATAGGGTTGCCACCTGGCCGGTATTTTACCGGCCTGGCCGGTATTTTTGCTGGTTGATCCCAATGTTATGAATAGGAAAAAAAGCTAAATATATAGGAAGGCCGGTATTTTTTTCCTAAAAAGGTGGCAACCCTAGCTACCAAACACAACACCCACACAGACGCGTCTAAGCACAGAATGCAACCTGCGTTGTACCCACATAAGATGCGTGTGGGTACAACCTCATTCAAAAGAATTGAGTACGCCAACCTGCGTTTGACGCTTACAAGTGTCTGTGTGGGTACAATCTTATTCAAGGGCCCTAAGGGTAGACCTACACGGCAGATTCTGACATGATTTCTGTGGATCCAACGATGGGCAACAAAATGGCCACGTTAAGTCGGATACAATGGGAACAAGGTAAGTAATATAAAGTCGGATGGTGTCGCAGCGTTGAGCCAACGCGACACGACTGGTGGATGAAAACGCTACAAGCTGCGTCTGCATCTGATAGTTGTGTCAGACTGCGGCTTGATGCAGTCGATTTGTCGCCCAGCGTTGGATCCGCCAAAATCATGCCAGAATCTGCCGTGTAGTTCTACCCTAAATCAGTTCAGTCTGCAGCATGCAAATAAATGCATTGCTATTTAGCTGTGCCTAACCTATGAGGATTCCTGCTGTAGAATTATAGTAGATATACATATGTGGTGCTAAGTGAGACATACAGAACAGTTTAGAACATATAAGGGCTCTTACTCATGAGCGTTTTCCCTATTCCCCCCTGCTTTCCGTTTTGCTGGCTTCAGCCGCAGGGGAGTGCAGGAATAGACGCAAGCAATTCTTTTCAATGGGGCTATACTCACACAAGCACATGTGGGCGCCGAACGCAGGAAAAATGCAGCATGTTGCGTCCAAACCTGCATTCGATGCCTACATGCGCTTGTGTGAGTATAGCCCCATTGAAAAGAATTGCTTGCGTCTATTCCTGCGCTCCCCTGCGACTGAAGGCAGCAAAACGGAACGCTGGGGAGCTCAGGGAAAAACGCTCGTGAGTAAAAGCCCTAAAAATCAGTTTGTGAGTGTCTCCTTTCTTATTGCTTTGAGTAGTGTCTCCATCCAGCAGTGCACAGCCTCAGACAGGAAGAGCTTTCCCAGCTCCCAGAAGGGACTGTTTAACATTTGTATTGTGATTAAGGGTGGGAGCGTTTATCTATTCTCACACACCTCGTTAAAGCATGCCTGCACCCTAGACAAAAAAAAAAAACAGG
>CM044437.1:14079394-14093342 GCA_024363595.1 Xenopus borealis | reverse complement strand
GCTATATGTACTGTGTTCTTTTTTTAAATAAATATATATATATATATATTTTTTTTTTTAAACTGAGATATCTTGTGAAAAAAATTCAACAGTGCATGAACAGCCTGGCTGCCCACAGGGAGGTATATAAATGTATATATAGATATATACACATATATCTATAGATTAAACTGAAGATTTAATATATACACTCTCAATTCAGCAACAGTTAGGACCTGCAAATGTGTGTTTTTCTATCCTTCTAAGGGCCCTTATACCTGCGCTCCCCTGCATTGCGCTTTCTTCCCTTCAGCCGCAGGGGAGCGCAGGAGAAGATGCTCGGGATTATTGTCAATGTGGCTGTACTCACACAGACGCATGTATGCGCCAAATGCAAGTAAAATGCAAAATGCTGCGTCCCATCCTTCTTTTGTCGCTTACATGCGTCTGTGTGAGTAGCGCCACATTGACAATAATTTAGTGCGTCTACTACTGCGCTCTACTTCGGCTGAACGGAATAAAACGCAGGGGAGCGCAGGTATAAAGCCAATATGTAAGGGCCCTAACTCAGCAGATGTCAGAATGCTGTTTAAGGCTACAAATGTATTGTTGTTACTCATATTTCTATTTAGACCCTCTCCTATTCCCATCCCAGTCTCTTATTCAAATCAATTCTTGGTTGCTTGGGTAATTTGGACCCTAGCAACCAGTTTGCTGAAATTGCTGTTACAATTATGAAAGGGGAAAGACGGCTACCTTCTGCAGGGGAGGCAAATGCCTTTGGGCAGTCTGGCTCCAGGTCCTCCAGGTTTCAAGCTGACCACTGTTCAGAAAGTATAGGATCCGGTATCCAGAAACCATTATCCAGAAAGATCCATTTATGGAAATGCCATTTCCCATAGACTCCATGTTGTTAATTTTTTGTATGTTACAGAACAGCTAATTATAAGCAACTTTTCAGTTGGTCTGTATTAATTATTTTTTTTTTATAGTTTTTTTCATTATTTGCCTTTTTCTTTCTTTCAAATGGTTGGGGTCAGGGGGGGGGGGGTCACTGACCCCATCTAAAAACAAATGCTCTGTAAGGCTACAACTTTATGGTTATTGATATTTTTCATTACTCATCTTTCTATTCAGGCCTCTCCTAGTCATTTGGACCCTAACAACCGGATTGCTGAAATTGCAAACTGGAGAGCTGCTGAATAAAAAGCTAAATAACTAAAAAAAAACACAAATAATAACAAATGAAAACCAATTGCAAATTGTCTCAGAATAACATTTTCTATATTAAATTAAAGTTAACTCAGAGGTGAACAATCCTTTTAAAAGGATTTTAATTTCTATAGCCCTTCTCTTGCATGTTTGCCTCTCAATGTATCAAATGAAGCTGCCATATTGTGTCTGTTTTAGCTAGATTCCAAGGGAAGAGCAACATCTCGTTGTGTCATGTATAACAGGAGAATGAATGCTTCTGCTAAACCAATCAATATGAAGGCAATGATTGAACTCTGCCCATATAAAGGAGGGTTGTTTCCAAGACTTTTATGTCCTCCCAGATGGTACCAAGACTTCTGCAGAAGGGCATCAGTTAGAAGAAAAAAAAGATAAAATTACAATATTTTGAGCAAAAAGAATCCAAGGTGGCCACTACAAAGGGAAATAGATGGGGTCACCTTCTGGGCTCTCTGCAACTCTTCCCTAAGGATCTCAGAGCCTTTCTCTCTAATTTCCACCGAGGAACTGCGCAGGCGGGAGAGGTCATACTGCGTGATTTCCCCAGAATGCTCAGCGGGAGGTTTAGAGGGATCGGCTTTGGGAGGGGTGCACAGCTGTGGGACACCATCCAGCATAGGGGCCTCCCTGAGGGCAGAAAAAACACATGTCACTGATTAAAGGAAGCGTTTAATAAATGTCAGACTGTTGCACCAATAATTCACCAGATGGACAACAGGCCTGGGAAAAAGAGATTTAAGCAAGACCAACAAAGTAGCCCAACATAATCCTATGCACACTGTCTGGGTTGTAATGTTGCACCTTCCAAATTGCATCCAGCCTTGATGATGTTGGACTACAGCTCCCAGCATGCTTTAAACCATTATAATTAAACTCAAGAACACTATTCCAGCATTTGGGTGCAGCCACACCGCCACGGAATGTTTATGTCCCCTTTCACTGTGCCGATGTATAGTTAACGTGGCAGTTAGTGATGCTGGTGTTATGCCCAGTCTAACAACAAGTGGAAAGCCACGGGTTGGGTATCACTGCCAATGGGGTATAAATATTGCCAGATGTACCTCTTGGGCCCAGCATTCCTGGAGGGGGTATAAAGTGATTAAGGGGGGTGTGCTGCCCTCTAAAATCACTTGTAAAGCTTGTTTAAAATGCGTTGGGTTCTTATAAAGAGGAGCAGAGCATCTCTCTCAGTAATGGAGTGCAGCTGTTTTTTACTGCAAAGCAGAGAGAGCTGGGACCTTGTAAAGTGCCCAGGAACCAAACCCTAAGGGGTCATGTTAGGGTGGGACAGCAAGGGATCCTTTATCCTGAAAGTCAAAACAGGACCTGGCATCAAGTACAGAAAGGCCCAAACAGGCCCCATATAAAGCAGGAGTCTATGACAGCTTACAGCAACCCCTCGGGCATCTGCCAGACTTTCCATATTGCCACAGAACTGTCTCCCCACCACCACACACACACTGAATCAAGATTGTCCCAGTCACACACAGGTCCCCTGGAATCAAAGAGAAGCTTCTCCTTACCCTGCTGCCCCCCACATCCTAGCAGATGTCACTCTCTCCTCCAGGCTGCCTCAGGGTAGGGGGGAACATCCAGGAAGAATCCAAGATGGGACGGGGAGAGCCGGTGTGGGCACAAGAAGGGGCGGTAGATGCAGCTGAGCAGCCCAGGGAAGAATGGAGGGAAACAGAGACTGTGGGGCTGATGTTCCAGCACTGAGTTTTCCTGCATCCCACTCAACTATGTGCCGCTCTCACTACTCCTCCTTGTCACTTCCTCCCTCCCCCCTCACTCTGCGGCACTCACAGAGGAAACACTTCCAGCTGCAGGCAGGGGGGAGCAGGCAGGGGGGAGGGCAGGAGGAAGAGATACAGCATACACACCATGAGAGAAGGGCTGGGAGTTTAAAATCAACTTACACAATAGCCTCGTGCCTGCCTGGCACTAGTGGCCTGTCACAGATAGATATATTTATGCCAGCTTCCCAGTGTGACTTTATTTTATATCACCTTGTTTCCAACGCATTTCGATCCTATTGAGATGCAATGCATTGGGAGCGAAACGCGTTGGAAGCTTGGTGATATAAAATAAAGTCACATTGGGAAGATATTGCAACTAGTGTGTATCCAAAGACATTGGCTACACAGTGATATAAAATAAAGACATATTGGGAATATATATATATATATATATATATATATATTTACACACACATTTAAAATATTCAGTACAGAATCTTTATCTGTCTATATATTACTCAATAATTATCTATCATCTATCTTTTTATCAATAAATCTTTCCTTCTCACTCTATCTCTCAATCTATCCATCTATATATCATCTATCTGTAATCTATCTTTTTATCATCTGTCATCTATCTATATTTCATTTATTGATCATCTGTCTATCTATTTATCAATCCACTAACTATCAATCACATATCTGTCTATTAATATATCTATCTATCTATCTATCTATCTATCTATTTAGCTATCTACCCATCTGAAGGTTGCCACCTCACCCCTTTAAAACCGAACACATATGGAATACACAGCCTGCATGGCTAATTAGCAATTCATTTAGATGCATGATGCATGGCTGCACATAAATCAGTTCAGTCTGCAGCATGCATCTAAATGTATTGCTAATTAGCCATGCAGGCTGTGTATTCCATATGTGTTCGGTTTTAAAGGGGTGAGGTGGCAACCATAATTTTGCCCATCATCTATCTCTCTATGTATCATCTATCTATCTATTTTGTATGGTAATCCTTTTGTAATTTGTTGTAATATTTAACTAGTATATATTAATTTTGCACAGTCTGAAAAAGTTGCTCAGGATGCATTTCACTGCATGTTGTACATGTATAACTATGCATGTAACAGATGAATCTTATCTATCTTCTATCTATCTTCTATCTATCTATCTATCTATCTATCTATCTATCTATCTATCTGTCTATCTATCATCGCTTTGAATATCTGTCTATGTTTCTGTTTATCTAGTCACATATACCAGTGACAGTATGGGGGGCATGCACAAAGAGTATTCTATTCTGCATTGATTTTCTATCATAACAGCAGTGTCCATACCCCTCTCACCCCCCCCCCCCCCCCCCCCCCCCCCCCCCCCCCCCCCCCCCACTTCACTTCTCTACACATGGCCAGGGTCATATGACCTCCATCTGTTTCTCATTGCAAGAGTGTCCACCCTTGGATGGGTCACATGACTGTCATGTGATACACCCCCAAAGGGCGTATTGTTATTTTCTTTTTCAATGAACTGAATGTTCCTAAAGTCACTTGTACAAGAGTGAAAGAGAAAAGGGAAATTTCATATTGAAATAGAGGAGGGAGGGGTTGACAGTGCAGATACACACTTGCTTAGAGGAAGCAGAAACAAAATGTGATTCCATATTTAGTTAAACACATTTAAGTAGATTATTCAGCAAAATTATCTTAATTTTCTTTGTGTTTATTCTTAAATCTCATGGGTGCAGGCTGCCAGGCCTGGACGGGCAATCTGTGGGTTATGGCAAATGCTGCTTTAAGGTGCCATAGAAAGTTGGTTTTTAGTGGGTTGGTGACAGGAGCCCAAGGCAAGCCGGCGTGCGCATGTGTAAGGTGGCGCTTGCATGCGTTCACACGCATGCTCAGGGGGGCAAGAAGACAAAAAAAAAACCACAGCGAGTTGGGCACCAAACTGGAGGTAGGTGAAAGAGGAGGTACGTGCCTGGCACCCCCCCAGCTTTGCGCCCTAGGCACATGCCTATTCTGGCCCAGCCCTGGCTGGTGGTGGCTGTTTGGGCCTGAAATGCCAGGGTCTATTTAATTCTCAGTCCGGACCTAGGGTTGCCACCTTTTCCTGAAAAAAATACCTTCCTATATATTTATCTTTTTTTCCTATTAATAACATTGGGATCAACCATCAAAAATACCGGCCAGGTGGAAACCCTACCTGACTGCCATATGGAAAATGAAGAATAAACACACATGCAGGTGCAAAATTAAACTATTCCATAGTGGTTTAGCCAGACTACATCTCCCAGCATGCTTAGCACATTAAAGGTCAGTCCATGAGCTGTATCCCACCAGCCACAGAGATGCATTCACAAAGCAACACTGCACATATATCAGTATGTTAGATAACATCATGATGGTGCAGCAGTGGCACTAATAGGGATCATTCATGCTTGATATGCATTTGTGTTCGGTAGCTGAGGATACAAGGGCCTTGATAAAGGCTTGTAGCCGAAACGTTGGGGTTTCTCACCAGTGGCCGGCGTATCTGCTGCTTGTAGGTGTAACTGTTTGCCATTTGTTTCATTTGTTCTCCTTTGGGGTATGTATTGTCTTATTCAAATTGTTACAAATTGCACTATGTGTATATTGTACATGTGGATTTAAATGTATTTTTGAAAATTATCAAGTAAAGATTTTTTTATGCATACACCCGTGGATTTATGTTTATTGTGAGTGTGCATCCCCATTTGTATAAATGATTTGGTAGGAGGACTGTAGTAGGTACATTCCTTGGTTTGGCACCTCTGCAAATAATTCTAAATTTGGAGTATTTGTGATCACTAATTGATAACATATTAAGGAGTGCCCTCCATTCATGTTTTTTCTCTGACCAAAGGCAATTGCCCCCCTGCAGGAGGTAGCCATCTTTCCCCTGATGTAACTCCGAAAAGAGTCATGACATAACAGGGGTGGGCCGATGATGTAATGGATGACGGCTCAATGGAGTTGGGTGAGGGGCTATGATGTGGAGATCAGCGAATGGCAGGGAATCCTGCCTGATTTTCCTCATTTGTAAAACAATGCAGGCAGTTTTACCCAGACAGCCTGTTTTTTGTTTATTTTTTGAAGGGCTGTCCAGATCAAAACCAGACATGTGGCAACCCTGCAGCAACGAAAAGAGTGACAAAAACTTGAGCCGTGAGTAGCATGGCTACACTTTTGGGCCATTTTACAACATTTGGCAGGTTATGAAAATAATGAACACATTTCTGGGAGTTTTAGTGTAATGACAGTTTCGCTATGAAAGTGAATTGCCCTTTAAAGGAGAATTCAATCCCTTTTATTAAATCCCCCTCCCAACTCCCCCTCCCCCGGCCTACCTGGTACCCCTAGGGTTGCCACCCGGCCGGTATTTTACCAGCCTAGCCGGTAAAACACCAGCCAAGGCCGGGGCCGGTATTACAAATTTACCGGCAATGTAGCTGCCGGTAAATTTGTAATACCACTTAAAAATGGCCCTTGCCTTGCCTTAAGTCCAATAATAACTTAGCTTTCTCGCATCTTCATCCCATCGCGTCTGTGGCTCCGCCCCCTTGACGTCACGCCCCACCTTCTTTGATGTCACGCCCTGCCCCCTTTTTGGACCCGCCCCTGCCGGCCGGTAATAATTATTTCAAAAGGTGGCAACCCTAGGTACCCCAGGCAAATGCCCCTAATTTTTTACTTACCCCTCCGTGCAGAGTCTGTCCTCGGGAGTTCATAGGTACCATCTTCTTCATGTAGTGAGCAAAGTTTTGCCGCATGAGCAGTAATCATCCAGTCTGAAAGTGAAAGTGAAAGTGATGAAAGTTTCCGAAAAATTTGTCAGAAACTTTAGTGATTTTCGGGGCATGCGCAGTTGTTCAGGTAGGCTGGGGGGGAGGAGGGAAGAGGTCTTTTTAGGGTAGGGGGATTTAATAAAAGTAGGGATGCACCCAATCCACTATTTTGGATTCGGCCAAACCCCCAAATCCTTTGCAAAAAATGTGGCCGAATACCAAACCAAATCCTAATTTGCATATGCAAATTAAGCGTGGGAAGGGGAAAACATTTTTTACTTCCTTGTTTTGTAACAAAAAGTCATGCAATTTCCCTCCCGACCCCTAATTTCCATATGCAAATTAGGATTCGGTTCAGCCAAGAAGAAGGATATTTGACTTGAATAGGTCCCAATTATCTCTCAAATGGCCTTACATCTAGTAACCTAGCGCCCCCATGTGACTGAACGAAGGAATGGATCTTTATTGCTCACCTTATAGGGTGGTTAATCTTGTTCTTACTAATCTAAAGGGGAATCCAAACAGGAAAAGATTTAAAGAGCAAACAGTTTACGCTGAGTAGAGAGAATGTTGCCAGGAGCTAAACCCACGGCTGCTCACGGGCGCTGGGGGGGGACAACAAAGCTAATACTGCACACAGATTAGGGGATCACAGGACCAGGGAAATGGGTTGGACAATTTAACAGCAGATCTCAGGGGGGAAACAGAAGGACCAGTGGGACACAAGAGCCGTGCACAACTGATCTGAGTCTGTGAGTAACTTTATCAGCCTGAGCCTTCACTTCTTTTATAGCAAAAAACACACACACCTCTCCCTAATATACAAAGCTCAGAGATGCAGCTCCCATCCTCCCTATTACTGAGACATTAGGGGTTCCTCTCATACCTATCCCTAATACCCCGGCACCAGGGGTTCATCCCTACCAACTCTCTAACACATAAACGCTCTAACACATAAATACTATGATCCACATTCTCTGTTACACACAGACCCAAGGGGACACATTCTCATGCCCCCTAATCACAGATCCCAGAGTCCCAGCTCATTATTACTAGCACTGTGCCAGCCACCTCTTTATTGTGTAACATAAGGGATTCAATTCAATGGGATAAAAATTTTGCTAATGCAACTCCAGATTTTCCAACAGACCTAAGTGGAGTTTTCATGCGATAAACCATGAGATAATTTTTCCCACTGAACTGAATCTCATCAACTGGTTCCCATCAATTGTAATCCTGCATATTTTTGCCAGTTCAGCATGTAAGAATGGGTGTTAGATATATCCCCACACGCTTTTATATAGCTGAAGAAATGTTTTATTGAGCAGGGTTGTTCTTGGAACCTAGCTCTGATATGCTGAACTAGAGATCTCAGCAGCGCTGTAAACCTTAAAGGGCAAGGAAATCTATCTCCAATATACTTTAATTAAACAATGTGTACCATTTTTATAAGAAACCTGACTGTATGCAATGAAATTCTCCCTTCATTTACTGCTGAGGATAGGAATTGTTCATACTTATGAACAGCAGGGGGAGCCCCTGCCTTACTTACAGCCATGCAGAACTCAAACAGCATTGTTTTATTGATCATTTATGACGATCCCTAAGCAGCACAGACCACACTGAGCATGTGCAGTGCCAGTGTCAAACAAAGATGTATAACAAAGTTACAAGATGACAGCCCCCTGTTGCCAACTTTGAAAACATAAATCATTTGTTTGATTAGGCTTGTGGTGCAGTAAGTTCATGTTTATGTTTAGTATACAAAATACAGCATTTCTAGCCCTATTCTATTTTACACTTTACTTGTCCTTTAATATGTTGGACTAAGCCGGTGTAGGTGGAGCAATAATGATTTGGAAGGTTCAGCTCCTTATAAATAATAAAAAAGAGAGATTTTCCAATTTTAATTTAATTCGTGCTGTTGTACCCTGTGCTGCTGCTGCCAGGAGGCAAGACAACGACCAGCCATCCATCTGAGAAGGGATTGGCCTAAACAACAATCCTGATTATACCCTCATCTGTATTTCTAGGACTTATTTTTCCATATATATTGCAACAGTGCCTTCCGCATCATTAACTAATGATTCCAGCCATTTAGCGGCCAGCAGTGCCTACGCTCAATTTACTTACAAAAACACAGCTGTTATTCCTGCGAAGCTTTGCCAAAGCCACTTTGCTTACAGCATTTAGGAGATTGTGTGTGCCCAAATGAAACCAAGTCTGGAGAAAACACTGTTTAGAGAGCCCACTTAGTCAAGAGCAAAGGGAGATGATGCTCCATGGCGAGTGCTGCCTGCCAGAACTACATTAATCAGCTCTGTTATCCACAATATGGAGATATTTGATCCATGCAGGGTTTCCGGTATTACAAGCAGATCAGATGAGCGGTATTACAGTAGAGTAGCAGACACTGCAAATGTGGTGCCCCAGTAAAGAAGGAGCAGCTTTATTATATGGTTTGTCCTACCTGGCCACGTTTTGACCTGCAACTCAATATGTGTGCCTGTTTTTTTTTTTTTTGCATTTTTGTGGTGTTTATACAAATGGCCTGCAGGTGTCACTGTGCATACACAGGCCTTTCTGTACAGCTTGAAAGTGAAAGTGAGAGTTACTGCTGTTATGTAATGGCTGCATGAACCTGCTAATAAAGCACTGTTATACTCTAATCATCCTCGGCTACCAAACACAACAAAAGGCGACAAGGATGTCGTTGTGTTTGGTAGCCGAGGATGATGAGAGTATAACAATGCTTTATTAGCAGGTTCATGCAGCCATTACATAACAGCAATAAGTCTTACTTTCACTTTCAAGCTGTACAGAAAGTCCTGTGTATGAACAGTGACACCTGCAGGCCATTTGTATAAACACCTTGTACCTTTCAAATTTGCACTGGGGCTCAACTTTTGGAATTCTGAAAATGGCCATCTGTATGCAGCACTCCTGTTATAGACCTGCAGTTAACCATGTAATACCTGCAAAGCAGTTGGATTTCAGGAAGGAAAGTCCCTGATCCCCTGACTGTGCTGGTGGTCCATGGGCACCCTGCCTCGGTGCCCAGGTAATGTGCAGGTGCGAACACCCCTACTTCCTAAAGAAAAAGTTCCGCCCCTGGTTGATCTGCATCCAAAGTAACTTTAAGTCTGGTTGAGGATAATGCCACTTAGGGTTGCCACCTGGCCGGTATATTTGATGGTTGATCCCAATGTTATTAATAGGAAAAAAAGGTAAATATATAGGAATAGGATGGCCAGTATTTTTTTTCAGAATAGGTGGCAACCCTAATGCCACTTCCGGTTACAAGATTCCTGGGTCGGTATGTAGGTCAACCCATTATTGGGTCTGGGGAGAGGGCATAAAGGGTAAGTATATGCAGGTCAGCTGTGCTCTGCACCTTGTACTAAAGTCACCAGTGCTGGTGCAATTTTTGAAACTCTGACCCAATCCAGACTTGTGACCCAGACCTGAATTTTTACTACAAATCCTGCAACCAGACCCACTTACCACTATTTAATCGGAAGCGCTGCTGCTGCAAACCGGAAGTGACATTATCCCAAGTGCGTTTAGGTAAAAAAGGAGTGAAACTTGCTCATATTGAGACCTATGACCTGACCATCAGACCCTCTGACCCGCACCCCATACCTGCATCCGAAAGTCTTAATTGCAACCTGCAGGTCACTTGTACTGGATTTTAAATCTGGTGCAAAGTGCTTGAATTCTCCTATAACACAGTGATATACTGGGGGAATAAAGTTCTAGATTTGCTCCAGATACAGAAACAAATAGAAACACAGTAAGCACAGGTTATTAGACTTGAAGTGTAGTCATCACCTTTCAAATGAAACACACAATGAAAATATTGTGCACCTGCCCTATTACCTTTTTTTTTAATAACAAAGATCGAAAAACGCCCATATTCGATTGAATGAAAATCAATCAACCGAAAATCGATGGAACGATTCCAACGATTTTCACCAAAATCCTTTGATTTTTCAGAACTTAATTTTCAGGACAAGTTCTGTGAGGTCCCCCATAGGTTAAAATGGCAATTCTGCAGCTTTAAGCTGGCGAATAGCCAAAGTCGAAGGGTTTTTAAAGGGACAGTACTTCAAAATTCGAATTTTAACAATTGTTAAAAAATTATCAAATGTTGGGCTATTCGATAGTCGAAGTAGCCCAAAATTACTTAGAAATTCGAATTTTTTAAAGTCGAATTTTATTCGAATTTTCACTTCGACCCTTAGTAAATCAGCCCCTGTGTGTTGGAGATGAAGGTCCTCACTTTCAGATTGGACTGGCAGAATGTGTTGGTTATTGTCTAAGCAGAAAAGAAGACATTTATCACAGGGCCCTGTACAACAAAATTGTTGGGTGGACCCCTCCCACCCAGGCCCAACCCCAGATCCCGCCCACTCCACAACACAGTTAAAAGACCACACAGACATCAGTGCTAAAAAATTTAACCCCCTCACACAAAAGCTATTGATGGTCAGGACCCCCTTATAAGATATGAATAGGAGAGTCCTGAATAGAAGGATGAGTAACAAAAAGTAGCAGTAACAATACATGTGTAGCCTTACAGAGCATTTGTTTTTAGAGTCAGAAGAAGGCAAATAAATAAAAAACCATACAAAAAAAAGAAAAGCCCAACTGAAAAGTTGCTTAGAATTAGCCATTCCATTAACATACTAAATTTTCCAGGTGCCCCAAGTCATGTGACTTGTGCTCTGATAAACATCAGTCACTCTTTACTGCTGTACTGCAAGTTGGAGTGATATCACCTGGTAGCTGCCTGGTAGATCTAAGAACAGCACTCAATAGTAAAAACCTTGTCCCACTGTGACTCCTTCAGTTACATTGAGAAGGAAAAACAGCAGCCTGCCAGAAAGCAGTTCCCTCCTAAAGTGCTGGTACAAGTCACATGACCAGGGGCAGCTGGGAAACTGACAATATGTCTAGCCCCATGTCAGATTTAAAAATCGAATATAAAAAAATCTGTTTTGCTCTTTTGCTCTTTTCAGTGCAGAAGTCTACTGGAGCAGCACTATTAACTGATGTGTTTTGAAAAAAATATGTTTTCCCAAGACAGCATCCCTTTAAAAATTAACTACCCCTTTAAAGGGCACCAATCATAACTAAAATCATTTGTTAAGTAAATACACTAGGTGAAAGTTCAAGAAATCCGATTTTTAAAACAGTTAGAATTGTTTGTATAATGTAAATGATCAGCTCACTATACATTCTGCAAAATCTCCCCTATCTCCACTGCAGTTCTAGCTGAGGCAGGCATCTTGGATTTCACTGACTCCTCCTACCTATATCTTCACAGCCAACTGTAGCTCTGAAATCTCGCACATGCTCAGTTGAAATTCCTTGCTTGCCTAATAAACCTTCTAAGCTATTTTCAAATCTGCCAAACTTGTGTGTTAGTGCTGCCACCTTGTGGAAGTTGCTGTGTGCCCTTCTAGTTATACTTGTAGAGTTTACTAAAGCTAGGCATTCTGGCACTGGCAGGGCCCATGCTGCTGTCAGGGAGCTGCAGAATGGGGTGAGGAGAACAGAGCCGTAGCGCCTGCATGTTTCTTTCCCCCACCTCAGGTAGACCCCCTTTCTCCTCCCCCCAACCTAACTGCACCCCTGGGGAAATGCCCCATACTTTATCATGCCTGCCAATATTTTGGAAACGGTAAGAGGGACAAACAGATGTGGAGTGTGGCAATTTTTACCACGCGAACTTCCGGGTTTTAAATGTGTAGGCGCACTGGCGTCATTACACCAGCGTGCAATGGCGCCAAGTTAAGAAATATTTAAAGGGGTCTTTAGGTATTTTGCATTGCCCATGATAGGAAATTGTTCCTGGTGCCTCTGACCTGTTTGTTCCTGAATGGCAGATGCACCACACCAGAGTCCCAGGTTATTAGTGGGTTACTAACTGGTGACCTCTGAGGGGGGAGTATGGGGTTATGGTAGTATGGTACACCATCATTACTTATGTTAACCCTAGCCCTGGCTATAATTTCCCTTTAAGATGCAAGGTACTTGTTCCTGAGTCATGCTGCACTTAGCCGAATGCTTGGGTCAGCTAAATATATTGGGGAGAACAGTGGCACAACTAGATATTACTGGGCCCCGCAGCAATTTATTTTTCAGGCCCCCAAAATGTCTAAAAGTTGACCTGTTTTACCAATATTTTTTTAACAATTATATGAATTCAGACCTCATGAGGCCCTATACCTCCTGGGCCTCCCTGCAGCCATAGGGTCTGCTTCCTCTATAGTTACGCCCCTGGGGTGAAACAGACACTGATTTACTTGAGGGTAGTTTGTCCTTTTCGATCCCAGTTATGAAAACTGACAGGCCCGGGTTGTGGAAAGGCCCCCTAGGCCCGGGCCTAGGGTGGCAGGATTTTAGGGGGCAGCATGCTGCCCAACCACACCCACATTGGTTCAGAAATATAAATTTCCTGTGTGCCTATTCCCATTGCCTTTCCCCATAGCAAATAAAAGGGATGGGAGAGAGCGACAAACGACAGCGGGCCGAGGGACGCCCACTAGGTAAATCCGGCCCTGAAAACTGGTGATCAGAAAGATGAGGATCTCTGTGCTGAGAAGCAGCCCAAAGCCCCTGGGTGTCTCAGACTATCTGATACCTGTTTTACTCAGGACTGACATGTTATTATACCTACTTACACAATAACATACAATAACCACACTTTATTTTTTATTTAATTTACTGAATGCATTTTCATAATGAAGAAGGATCCTACTTTCCAAAAAGGTCTGCTCCGTATTGTCCTACTGCCATTATAAAAGATGTCTCATTCTCTTATCACCTCTCTTGCAGTTAGGTGAGCTGCTCCGAGGCATTTCGACCATTCACCCTCCACTAAATGGACATGGCCGTCGAAGACAAAGAATGATTGGCATGCCTTAATGGTCGCTGGCTGGTCGTGACAGGAAGACAGAAAAGCACATTGTTCACCTCTTCATGCCACAGTACTACAGAGAGATGAGGCAAATGGATTTAGGACACTTTCCCATTTTAGAACATGGTTAACTACAACACACAGCCCCCACTGCCATGGGCGTCCGCAGAGGGGGGCAAGAGGGGGCAGTGCCCCCCCCCTGGGACTCAGGGCCGGAAGGGGCCCGGGCATCCGCCCAGAATGGGGAAAAGC
>CM044437.1:14056001-14068804 GCA_024363595.1 Xenopus borealis | reverse complement strand
TACAAAATACAGCATTTCTAGCCCTATTCTATTTTACACTTTCCTTGTCCTTTAAAGGGAGAGCCCGACTAATGGCTAAAATCTGTAAAAATGCTGTGTATATAATCTACCAGGGGAATGTAGGGCACAGCGAATAAACATTCAAATAAAGGGTAAGAAACAGCGTGTAGAGCTGGGGGACTCTGGGCTAAAATATGTAATATCAAACACAAAAAGTAGGAAAAAAAGGTCAGAAAGCGCCCGCGGGATTTGAACCTCCGAAGAGACTATATCTTGCTTAAGAAATCAGTGAAGGAACCGCTGAGCTATGGCTGACCCGGAAGCCTCCCTTGTCTCTGGCACTAATCACTTTCTGCCGTCACACACGTCCCTCCTATCTAGAAGGCAGGAATGTGTAACCAGAGTGAGAGCTGTAGGGGAAGTTGTAGGGAAAGGCTGTACATTCCACCGAGGCAGCGTCAGGTTTAGTAACTCACAGGAACCAATCAGATGTTTCTGCTACAGTAGAACTCATGTTTACTCCCCCTGATTTTACATATTCCCGGATTTTACTCTGTTCTCTCCTGGATTTTACGTTACGTGTTTTGCCTTTGTTTCATTCAGTCACACAGGTTCTTCTGTATATATTACCTGATTATTAGAGCAAACTTTTAACTTATTATTAGCGATCGGCGAATAAATTCGCCCTAGGCGAATTAGCTGCGAATTTCCGACATTCGCCAGTGGCGAAAGTTTCGGGGAAACGCTCACAAAAATTTGCAGCTTGTTTTGTTTAGCCGCACGTCTCGTTTCGTCGCGCGTCGAGTTCGTCGCTTCACTTCAAAACAGCACAATCTGTGCAGTGAAAAATATTTTTTTAAATAAATGAATATATTAAAATATGCCTTTTTAATTTTTCACTATTTTAAATAATAATCACAGATGTTTTTAAGAAGCTGGCAAAATGGGAGGCCTTTTTTTTCTTTTGAAAAGATAAGAGTCCAATAACAATGCAGGGCATGTGTGTAACTAAGTGAAACACGCGTGTAAATTGCTCTTCTCATTGACTCCAATGCTATTCAGCACATTCACACACAAAGCAAGATGCCATTTTTTACAATTTTTCACATTTCCATACCTCCCAACATTTTGGAAGTAAAAAAGAGCGACATAAATTTTTTTTCCATACGTCGCGCTGCAAAATTTTGACCACACCCATTTTTGTGGCCACGCCCACTAATTAACATGTTAATTTTACTAAATTTGGCAGGTTATGAAAGTTTAAAAATATTTCTCCTTATCTAAACTGTTACAAATACAATCAATTACTTATTTTATTATATCAAAATTGTTATATAAAGCATCTTTTTTGCATCTGTTAGCTGTTCTTCTAGGCTCTCTGCCAAAAGCCAATTAAGTTAGAAACTTCTTTCTTTTACTGGCGATATCGTGCAGAGAAATGAGGGACTTTCCAATACAAATGAAATGAGGGACTGCAGGTTGCGCTGTCAAAAGAGGGAATGTCCCTCCAAAAAAAGGGACCATTGGGGGTATGTATTTCACCTGGCAGTTTTATTACATTGTACTGTGCGTCAAAACTATTCTGACACCCGTCAAAATAAGCACGCGTCAACTTGGACGCGCGACAAAACACCAGCTCGACTCGTTCGTGAATTTTTCTGCCATTTTGCGAATTTCGCTGAAAATTCGCGAATTTTTCGGAGAAGCGAAACACCACAGATTCGCCCATCACTACTTATTATTACATTTCCTATATCAACGTGACTAGAAAGCTAAAAAAGGTATTTCAGATTTTCATTCCAAGCCTTATTGCACTATACATTATTTTTTTCTGCCCCATGTTCATGATAGTAGCAGTTTTACACTACCATTATCATGTTTTCTTCCAGGGAGCACTAAGATACTATACAGGCTGACTGATAACTAGGGATGCACTGAATCCAGGATTCGGTTTGGGATTTGGACAGGATTCGGTCTTTTTCAGCAAACCTTCTGCCTGGCTGAACCGAATCCAAATTTGCATATGCAAATTAGGGCCAAGGAGGGAAATCACATGACTTTTTGGCAGAAAACAAAGAAGTAAAAAATGTTTTACCATTCCCACCCATAATTTGCATTTGAAAATTAGGGTTCGTTTTCGGTTCGGTATTCGGCCGAATCTTTTGGGAAGTATAGTGGATTCTGTGCATCCCTACTGATATCAATCACTGATGCATGTGTTCTGCCTCTCTCAGTAGGGTTTAGGGACACTAACCCCATACTGTACACTGTTCAACCACACTTTTACTGGACTACAAGTCCCAGCATTCTTTAACATATTATCAGAGTTAAGGTTAATTTCTGTGTGTAAGATAACAGCAAGATGCCTGATTGCTGGGAATTAATATTCTCACTGGTGAATTATCTTGCATCTATAAATATGATATTGGTGAATAGAATTCTCATTGGTGATTTTTTTTTTATGTGTAATGAAGTTTTGGTCTGAAGCAATGTCATTGGTGAATGAGTTTACATGTGTAATTAATAGCTAGGAGCAGTAGTGGAACAGTTTTATGGCTGGCTTTAGTGGGAAGGAGTCTGCCTGCACACTAGGGTTGCCACCTTTTCCTGTGGCTGAACCCGGACAGGGGGGCGGGCCCATGACGTCGGTGGACAGGCCAGTGACGTCACGGGGCGGAGCTATGACAACCCGATCGCTGCGTCAATCAAGCTAATCCCGCCCGGTTTTCCTAATTTGGAAAACCGGGCAGGAAGTATTGACCCGGGCAGCCCTTCAAAATACCGGGCTGTCCGGGTCAAAACCGGACAGGTGGCAACCCTACTGCACACTAATGATGTAAGTTAACCTGAAACCCATTGACTGGGCAGGTTTGGGTTTCAATTAGTCCACTCATTTCAGATTAGGATTGCTGTGAGTCAGAACAGGGAAATACACTCCAACTCCAAAGTAGATTATAGAATGAGAGGACGACACAGGTACAGGTTGGGCACTGGTCCTATGATGGCAGCCAGGGCCACCATTAGAAATCACGGGGCCCCGTACAACAGTCCCGCCCACTCTACACCACAGTTAAAACACCACCCAGACATCATAGCCCCTTATAAGTAAAAAAAAAATGTGGCACCAGGACCCCCATAAAAGTTTTTTTTTTTTAATTGATGGTCAAGGTCCCCCTACAAGTTAAAACAAATAACTGGTGACCAGGGTCCCCCTATAAGTGGGGGTGCAATGTGGCTCTGACCACACAATTCATACAGACCAATAAAAGAGGTCCTCGACTCATTATCAATATATTCAAGACATTGAGACATTGTGCCTTATGCTTATGTAGGGACTCATAAAGTTAAAGTGCCCCTATGGCTTTAAATCCCTATTAGGGTTGCCACCTTTTCCACAGGCTGAACCCGGACATGGGGCGGAGCTATGACGCCGCAATCGCCGATCGCTGCGTCAATCAAGCTAATCCCGCCCGGTTTTCCTTATTTGGAAAACCGGGCAGGAAGCATTGACCCGGGCAGCCCTTCAAAATACCGGGCTGTCCGGGTCAAAACCCTAATCCCTATACTTCCTGGCAGATGCCCGTGTAGCTAGTTGTATTTTGCATAGTTGTGGCCAGAAGGTGCTGTGACCACTTCCTGTCACACTTTGGTATAGTGAGTGAGAAGGGGTGGTTCTTCCTTTTTGGCTGCTGGTGTCTGACCTCTCCAGATGTTTCCATTGAGCCTGGGTACACCAAGGCCCAGTAAAGGCAAGTTGCCCTAGACCAGTACCTCTAGAGAGATAAGTCGGAGACCTGAGGACCCCGTAAATAAGGCTAGTAAGTGACAGGAATGTAATTGTTATAGACTCTCTAGGAGAGTAAAGGTGGCCATACACAGGCCGATAAAAGCTGCCGACAGACAGTGGCGGAACTACCGGGGGAGCAGGGGGTGCAATTGGGCCAGGGCCCGCTGGCAGCTTGCGCACTGCCGATTACCTGGCGATTCGGCGATTTCAGTAAAAATAGTTGCATACGGAGGGGGGCAGGGGGGCCCCCCTCTAGTTATGTTACTGCCGACAGACCAAGTTGGCAGCTTATTTGCCCGTGTATGCGGCCCTCCAACGGGCTATCCCGATCGATATCTGGCCAAAAGTCAGCCAGATGTCAATAGGGCGGGACTAAAAATCCCGTCGGATCACGGCTGCATCTGTTCGTTGATGCGGTCCCGCAATCCGACCGCCCACATGCCTATTCTGTCTACCCTTAGTTCTGGACTTCACCAACTTATTAGGCTGTTGCTCTGAGCTCAGGGTCAGATTAGGCCAGTAGGACACTGGGAAAAAAACCCAGTGGGCCTGGATTTTCATGGACATCACCAACCCAGACCTGATCCTGCCCTCCCCCATTGCTTGACCAATCCAGATGTGAGCCAACCCCTTCTTTCTCTGAGTAAGTATAAGGATGATGTACACATGGGGGGAGGGGATGGTGGTGGGTGAGTGAGTAGACACCCTAGTTTGTGGAGGTCCCTTGGGTAGCAGCCCCAATGTGCCATGCACACCAAAGTCTGACCCTGTCTGGGCTTACCACTTGGCATGCCCCTTCCATTCTTATATTTACTTTTTATAGTGCATTGATTGAATACCAGGGTATTGACCTTGACTCCAGTCTCATTGTGGCCCATATGGACCAGCATGTCCTTGTTAAAAGAATAAATTATGTATTACCAAACAAAATTATGGAAATAATTTTTAGATATTTTTATTATAGCCCAGGGTTCATCATTGTTTTCTCTTTCCTTTGACATTGCCCTTTAAAGGGACAGTAAATTCTACTGTATTGCATTGCTCAACCACACTTTACCCAGTTGTTGTGGATAAGGGATAATGTAAGATAACGGCAAGATTTCTGAAATAGTGCTAGTAATCAGCATTCTCATCGGTGAATGCATTTATCTTGCAAAAAGGCATGAAGGTTGTCTTGGCCCTTACCGGTGCTTGTCATACTGAGCAAGGCATCTTCAACATGGTGTTGGGTGCAGAGTCAGACTGGAGCTTGGGGGGCCCACCTGGTTCCACAATTCTGGGGGCCCCACACGCATACACGAACAGTGGCGTGCACCGCACATTTTTCTCTTTCAGCTGGGAAAGAGGGGAGATGATGTTGGCCCCTGGTTGGGTGTATAATCATATCATTGTTATAAACCTCCTCTGATGAAGCACCCAAAGGTGTAAAATGCGTCAGGAGGGTATAGCTTACATGAGGTATGGAGACAAGGGTGAGACGCTGCCATGTGGTATGTAACGAATGAATTTATTTATCAATATTTTTTAATGAATTTGGTGAATTTGCACAAATAATTGCCTGAAGTGAACATGCATCTTCTGTTCTTGATTAATTGCTTTATACACAAGATGGCATTGCAACTTTGGGCATATAGCTGTGGCAATATAATGCTGGGAACATGACATTATTACATGCTGACTGTGCAAAGTTACGTGGCTTAATATGGCATTATTACGTCTATAATATAATGCTGGGCACATGACTATCTGCATGTCAGCAGTCCAATCATTTGGGCTGAAAGCTTCCCTCAACAGTTTGTCAACCTTCCTTAACCCAGATGGGCTCAATAAGAATTCATGGTGTTTTATGGGAATGGATAGTTCTTGGTGACATCTATGGCTTTACCTATATTAAAGTGAGGAAACAAGGCGTCTTTGTGGTACATAGGTGTGTCCCCTGGCATTCCCCCTCCCTTGCTAAGTATAAACATTATAGTACTTACTGGAATAATTTACTGCTAAAGGAAAACCTTCTGGTTTGGACACTTACTCATTTTCATGGAAAACAGGGGATACCAGGAGCAGCCAACTGAACACATAGTTGAAATACCCCCTGAAGTGAGTGGTAATAATGGCTACAAAAAAAGCATGGGAGGAAAAGCCATATTGTAGAATCACAGGAGAAACCAGTGTATATTGTATCTTGGCTCCTCATCAACACCAGCCCACAGTCGCAAGCACAGGTACCAGAGACATTCATGGCATGGTCGGTGTTCAACTTCTTTTTCATGAACATATTCTGCCTGGGACTATTAGCCCTTACTTTCTCAGTCAAGGTAAGGAGATAACAATACAGACATGTTCCCATACAGATGGTTTAGGGCAGTGATCCCCAACCAGTAGCTCACAAGCAACATGTTGCTCTCCAACCCTTGGATGTTGCTCCCAGTGGCCTCAAAGCAGGTGCTTCTTTTTGAATTAATGGCTTAGAGGCAAGTTTTGGTTGTATAAAAAACAGATGTCCTGCCAAACATTCTCTCCTGTAGGCTGCCAGTCCATATAGGGGCTACCAAAAAGCCAATCAGAGATCTTATTTGACATCCCCATGGACTTTTTCATGCTTGTGTTGCTCTCCAACTCTTTTTTAAATTTAAATGTGGCTCACGAGCAGAAAAGGTTGGGGACCCCTGGTTTAGGGTAAGGCCAGACAGGAAGATTCGAGGAGATTTGTTGCCTGGCGACTAATCACCTCTTCTTTGGGGCAACAAATCTCCCTGAACAGCTTCCCCCTGCCTTCCAGCATCTTTAATGAATAATCGCCTGTGCCTATGTGTTTTCCAAAGTCGCTCGAAGTTTCCTCCTTAGGCAATTTCGAGCTATCTCAGCGCCGCGTGTGAATAGGCGCAGGCGATTATTCATTAAAGATGCTGGAAGGCAGGGGGAAGCGGTTTGGGGAGATTTGTCGCCTGGCAATTAGTCACCAGGCGACGAACTCCCCGAAGCCTAGAGCACAATTCATGTCATTAGAGCACAATTCATGTCATTTCAGTTATCAGCTTTAGAAAATTTCTAAATACATTAACAAGTCTCTAGTTAGTAAAGTATTTTATTTATTTGTATTTATTATTGTACTGACCCCGTTTATACTATAAATGTAATTTAACTTTTAGCTAACTTTTAGCGTCGGAGCGGGTCGAGGAGGGGCCGCATCACAGCGCTATTGCGCTCGCTGCACTACATGTATGTATGCTGGGTTTTCATTTGGAGGGGTTGATTTGATGGACTTTGTCTTTAGGCCTTCAGGCTCCTCATCATGTTTGAACTTTACATGGCTGAATATTAAAAACTAAAAGATCTATCTATCTATCTATCTATAGTCTATCTATCTATCTATAGTCTATCTATCTATCTATCTATCTATCTATCTATCTATCTATCTATCTATCTATAGTCTATCTATCTATCTATAGTCTATCTATCTATCTATAGTCTATCTATCTATCTATTTATCTGTGCATTTATGTATCTATGTACATATACAGGGCCGGGCCATGGCGTGTTGGCGCCCTAGGCAAGTCGTCCTGTTGGCGCCCCTGAGCAAAATTTCGCTTGCACACACACATTCTGTCGCTAGCGCGAGCTGGCGCAAACGAAAAAGTAAAATAGTAAGTGCAGATCGCCGGCCAGGGCGGACCTGAGTGGGGTTAGGCAACAGAGGAGGTACGTTCCTGGCACCCCCCCAGCTTTGCGCCAAAGGGCACTCCGCCAATGGTGCTTCTAGGACACACACAAAATGTATTCTTATTAGCAATTCCATTGTTTGACAGCAGGGAGCGCTGCTGTATTTCGTGTATCTACCTTGATTGCTAGGGAATCTGCGATTTCCATTTCAGATATTATATTAGTGATAACAAATTAACAAGCCAAAGTGCTCCAGCGCTCTCCCCTGAGGACACCCAAGCTGTTGGGAATGCAAAGAATGTTTTCTCCAGTACAGATTCTAATTACTCACCGCAGTATTGAATCTCTCTCTTAAAGTCTTTCACATTTGAGCACTTTTTCCCTGTACCCATTGCTGCTGCCGACTGCTTTAATGATGAGAATTGTCAATTATTTTCCCCTTGCTGCTATAAAAAGTACCTGTCTCTTATATGAAACATGATTAAACCAGTGCAGCATTGACAGTTTTAGACTCTACCCTTAGCGGTCCAAACTTTTGTCAGGCCCCTGTTAGCCTTCAACAAGGATAGAAGAGTATCAGTGTATCAGCCATTCTTCCATAGCTCCAAGAGTATATAGGGAATCAAATAAAGAATCATCCCAAATGCTTTAAACTGACTTTTCAGGAGTATCTAAGATACCAAATAGGATTTTTAACCCCAAATATCAGCCAAATAAGCCCCCAAGGATAGGATAATGTGCCCTGCCTTCTTTGCATAGAGAGTTAATGGAGGGTCACCACAGAGAGTGGCCCAACATCAACCTCCCCAGGATGCCTGACCCTCAGGGTCACATCTGCTGTAAACCCTCCATCCAAATTTGCTAGTTAAAAAGATATAAATGTAAGTCTTAAAGTTACCAGGGGGTTTTCAACTTGCCTCTAGGCAGAAACAGCGCTGTATGAGGTCCTCAGCAATAGTCACTAGCAGTGGAGTGGTCTACCTGGCCAAGGGGTTGCTGTGGCCCTCTAGAGCAGTGATCCCCAACCAGCAGCTTGTGATCAACATGTTGCTCTACAACCACTTGGATGTTGCTCCCAGTAGCCTCAATGCAGGTGCTTATTTTGAATTTCAGGCTTCGGGGCAAGTTTTGGTTGTATAAAAACCAGGTTTACTGCCAAACAAAGCCTCAATGTAGCTCGACAATCTATATAGGGGCTGCCGAATGGCCAATCACAGCACTTATTTGGCACCCCAAGAACATTTGCCATGCTAGTGTAGCTCCTCAACTCCTTTTACTTCTGAGTATTACTCATGGGTTGAAAAGGTTGGGGATGCCTGCTGTAGAGACTGCTGAGAGAGGAGAGGGACCCAGAAGAAGACTGATTTTGAGACTTATTCTTAATATGGCCCAGCCATCAGCTAAAAAGGGACCCCAGCACAGTGCTCTTCTGGACTAAACATCTTCAAGGAGAAAGAAGCCCCTGCTAAGCTTGGCCTTAAAGATAGACCTTGAGCTCCAAAGCCAAAGAGCGAGATACACAGGAGTTAGCCTACGCCTGTAATGTCTAGTGAGACAAATAGGATTGCCCCCATTTATAGAAACACTAAGCTCTAGATCAAGTGTGGCTCATAGTGCATCAAACAGCACATACAGAAAGAGAAACATCTAGGTCCATACAGCAAAGAGTAAAACCCACACAAACATGGAGTTCTGTTTAGTATAATAAAAGTCCAGCGTTTAGTCTCAGCTCCCTTTTCAACTCTTATCTATAAGGCTGGAATATTCAACATATTTTCTGGGGCACAGTCCAAAAAACAAAAGGGAACCAAAGTCCACAGAAGCAAAGTTAAGCCCTGAAAGGAAACTATTCAGTTGCTTCATCTCTACTGAGCCAGGAACTGCCTTGTTACCAGCTTCATAGCAGGCCAAACCAATTAAAACCAGACTAACTAATTAACTTTGTATAATCCGATAATGTATTTACTGGTACCAGTATTTCTCAGAGCTCTGACTTCATTATTATATTCAGTCTACAGTTGCTATTTGCTTTGGGCAGGAATGAGATGACTAGAGAAAGAAAGTAGACTCCATTGTTTCAGAGGCCAGAGCCAAAAACCAAGTTATTACCTGCAGATAAAATCTATAACTGCAAGAAAAAAATAATTCTCATCCAAGACCAAAAAGGGGATGGTGATGGGATATGTTCCAATTGTTAAATGTGTGTGTGTGGGGGTACAACTGTGAATTCGCCGAAAGTCGTGAAAATTTTTGCGACTTTCGTTGCATGTGCAGTTGTTTTCGGACCAGAAATTTACTAAAACTGTGTATGCAACCAAAACACTGCACAGGTTACGAGGAAGACTGAAAGAAGAAGATGGCGCTTGTGAACTCACGAGGCCAGAATCTGCACGGAGGGGTACATAAAAAATTAGGGACATTTGCCCAGGGCAACTAGGCTGGGGGGAGGAGGAAGGGGGGTCTCCCCAGGGTAGGGTTTTTTCTAGAATGGGTTTAGTTCTCCTTTAAAGGACAAGGAAAGTGTAAAATAGAATAAGGCTAGAATTGCTGTATTTTGTATACTAAACATAAACATGAACTTACTGCACCACAAGCCTAATCAAACAAATGATTTATGCTTTCAAAGTTGGCCACAGGGGGCTGTCATCTTGTAACTTTGTTATACATCTTTGTCTGACACTGGCACTGCACATGCTCAGTATGGTCTGCTTGAGTTCTGCATGGCTGGTAAGTAAGGCAGGGGCTCCCCCTGCTGTTCATAAGTGATTGTTTCCCTGCCAGAAGCACTAAATGAAGGGAGAATTTTACTGCATATGGTCAGGTTTCATATAAAAACGGTACACATTTTAAAATTAAAGTATATTGGAGATAGATTTCTTTTTCATTAAAGAAAGTAAAAATGGGATTTTATTTCTTTGCCTTTCCTTGCCCTTTAAAGGAGTACATTTTGAGACCTGCCCTTATACTGAGCTGCAAAACCCAAACTCATATTTTAGCCAAGACCATGGCCCATAACTTTCTTTCAGCTCTGCCCAATGCTGCCTGCTTCCTAATTCATTCATTTTCAATTGCAGGGATTGTTATTTGGGTGCAAATTAAATGGAACAGGTGACGGAGCTGTTACTGTTGGTGATGGGGAGCAGGGGGTGCAACATAGGAAGACTCCCAAAGAGTCAGCATGTCTGTTTGCAATTTTTAATTGTAATCTGAAGACCATAAATTGCAATTTAATCTCATTATATTCAGTGTTGGACTGGCCTTCCGGGATACCAGGAAAACTCCCGGTGGGCCCATGTCAGTGGGGCCTCATGCTGTTAAAAATTTTGCCTATTTCACGGCCATTCCCTATTTCTATAGGGAACAAAGAGGCTAGATTTCTGAGAACAAAGAGGATAAATAGATGGAATAATAGATTATAGCATGTAAATAAAAGAGACTCGGAGAATAGAGGTTGAGTTTTTGGGTGGGCCCTTGGTGTCCCAGTCTGATACTGATTATATTAGATATTTACACCAACGATTATGTTTGGAAGGACAAGGAAAGTGTAAAATAGAATAGGGCTAGAAATGCTGTATTTTGTATACTAAACATAAACATGAACTTACTGCACCACAAGCCTAATCAAACAAATGATTTATGCTTTCAAAGTTGGCCACAGGGGGCTGTCATCTTGTAACTTTGTTATACATCTTTGTCTGACACTGGCACTGCACATGCTCAGTGTGGTCTGTGCTGCTTAGGGATCGTCATAAATGATCAAAAAACAAAGCTGTTTGAGTTCTGCATGGCTGTAAGTAAGGCAGGGGCTCCCCCTGCTGTTCATAAGTATGAACAATTCCTATCCTCAGCAGTAAATGAAGGGAGAATTTCATTGCATACAGTCAGGTTTCTTATAAAAATGGTACACATTTTTTAATTAAAGTATATTGGAGATAGATTTCTTTTTCATTAAAGAAAGTAAAAATGTGATTTTATTTCTTTGCCTTTCCTTGCCCTTTAAGACTTTTGCATAGATGAAGCTTCTATTTAATTTTCATTTTCCCACTGTTTTTAATGGCAATGCAAGAAATATTTATTATAAATAAATCTGGGAATTTAAAATGAAATGAACATATTTGTGCCTTTAGTTCCCCTGGATTGTCATTGTTTATAACATTCCGCTAACCCATATTGTCAAACAAGACCGTGAAGGCGCTGACGGGTTGGTACTTACTGTGATGCTTGAACCCACTGCTGTCAGTGTAATTACCCGGTACTCTCAATATAAAATGTGCTCAGGATACTACCTCATTGTTCTCATAATGTAATAAGATGGTTGTGCCAGTACCCACAGTTCTCACAGTATAAAATGGGAAAGTACACCTTTTTATATGACAGTGTCATTTAATTTTACTGATCCCATAAATATGATAAACAAGATAACATTTCCCACTGTATGGGAGAAGTGGATGGGGTAGGATAAGTATGTTGTCATTGGTATGAAATCCTTAAAGGGGTATGAACATGATTGCATCTGGAAGAAGTAGCACAACTACCAGAGATGCATGGTGGCTCTATAGCAAGTCTATAGTTGCCCCACTACCTGGGTGCAGGGGCATCTTGGCCATGCAGTGATGCCTAGGCCACACCCCCAGTCTTGCTCCTGCTTTGCCTAAATTTTCAATTGGTCTTTGTTTTTTTTTTATTGACTGGGCTGTCACTTTGCGTGAGCAGGTGAGTAGGGATGTACTGCTCCATCCCCAGTCTACATTCACCATCCTGCACCTTGCTCTCTTCACCCACCTCCATCTGTCCTGCTGGGGAGTAAGGAGCAGAACAGGGGGGGAGTAAGATACACTATCATTGCACACAGGGTTCTAAAATGTACAGCGAATCCAGAAAAAATGTGAGCAAAATGTCATAGTTATCTATGGGGTTTCAGGGCACAATCAGAGGAGGCTGCCCCTTACAGTTGTGCAACCTACACCCCTCTGGCCTACCCAGACTGGCAATCTGTGGTGGATTGTGGCAAATGCCAAAGGGGCTGATGTAAGATGCCATAGAGTCATTATTCAGTAGGCTGGTGGACATGGGTGGATTTCCATTAAGCACTAATATAGTTTATATAAACAAGCTGCTGTGTAGCCATGGGGGCAGCTGTTCAAAGCTGAAAAAAGGCACAGGATACACAGCTGATAACATATAAGCACTTTAGTATAAAATGGGGTTCTTCAAAACTTATCTACTGTTTATCCTGTGCTTGAATGGCTGCCCCCGTGGCTACAAAGCAGCTTGTTTATATCAACTATAGTAGTATTTATCTGTTATCTACTGTGTATACTGTGCTTCCATGGCTACACAGCAGCTTGTTTATATA
>CM044437.1:14035698-14052607 GCA_024363595.1 Xenopus borealis | reverse complement strand
AAATCGCTCCAAATTGACTCGCGAGGCAGGCGCCAGGCGACAAAATGCCCCCGAATCTCCCCGTCTGGCCTTAGCCTAAGAATTCAAAGTCAAACAAGTAAGAAACTCTGAAGCTTTTCTACGACTGGAAGGGAGATGCCGTCTGGCTTCTATACCTCATCTGATTTAGGTGCTTGCCTGTCCCCCTCCTCGCTCATAAATAACATCTATCCCTATCTCAAACTTCACAGCAGAAGGGATGAAGAGGCCACGTCACAGATTTCAGCTCTTGTTTACATACAGAGACGCTGGTAAACATGCTAAAGCAGTAAACTGTAGATAACAAGTTCACTTCCACCCATTGCCCAACAGATGTTGATCTGATCCTTTCCCTTCAATTTGTTGCAAAAACATTTAACAGTTCCTGGTATCTGAGACTATTTGCGGGTATGGGATCCGTTATTTGGAAACCCGTTATCCGGAAAGCTCCGAATTACGGAAAGGCCGTCTCCCATAGACTTTTAAAAATGATTTCCTGTTTCTCTGTAATAATAGCTTGTGCTTGATCCCAACTAAGATATAATTATTCCTTATTGGAAGCAAAACCAGCCTATTGTGTTTATTTAATGTTTACATTATTTTTTAGTAGATTTAAGGTACGAAGATCCAAATTACAGAAAGATCTGTTATTCAGAAAACTCCAGGTCCAGAGCATTCTGGATAACAGGTCCCATACCTGTATTACTTTTAATGTTGTACTGATGGGCCAGGATGTGGTATGAGAAATGTGGCAGTCACATAGTAGGTGTCAGGGGATTATCTATTCCCACTCTTTTAGACTTTAAACTAGGGATGCACCAAATCCAGGATTCGGTTCAGGGTTCGGCCTTTTTCAGCAGGCGTAACTGAATCCTAGTCCTAATTTGCATGTGCAAATTAATGGAAAGGAGGGAAATCGTGTGACTTTTTTGTCACAAAACAAGGAAGTAAAAAATCAAATGGAAAAATACTTCAAATATGTTTTTAGAATTTCCACTTTAAACCATTTATATTATGCGAATAGCCATTTACACAGTCGATACTTGTTAAGGGGAAAAAATAAAAATTAGTCCTGGTGCATTTAGCATTTTACACTTTTTTTCTATTTTTAGTGGTTTCTGAGCTATTTGCAATTTCAGACTGCTAATACCTAATTGGTTCAATATAGAGTCAGCAGCCCATGGTTTAAATGATAGAAAGTGCATAGACAGTTATAGGCCAATTTATCATGCTGTGTTTGCTATTTTTATTTTACTCCTTGTGAACGGGGGCAGCTAGGCTGGAGGGGAGGAGGAAGTGGGGGGTCTATGTGGGGTTGATGTTAGGGTTATTTTTTAGTAAACGGTTGAGTTCTCCTTTACAGGCAGCTATTAGAATTGATATACTAGTGGCTAATACTCCAGAGATACTGCTGGGAAATCTGAATCACTGAGCTGCCAGACTGAAACACCAGAGACACGAACCTTAAACTTTAAACTTAGATTTTGGAAAAACAGTTAAAAATAAGAAAAAATGGAAAGCAATTGAAAAAAAAAGTCTTTATTTCTGGAGAAAACGCTGTAAACAACTGAACTGGAAAAAGTGTTTGGAAGGTGAACAACCCTTTAAAAAAAGGCAGTGAAATCCCATAAGGTAAAGCAATGCAAACCTTCATATAACCCCTAGGTTTCAGAAGTACCAAAAACGAAACTAAAGTTCCCAGCCTTATCTCCCAAACTCCACCCTTTCCACTGTCTATAAACTCTCTCCCAACCCCAAACTCAGCACAAGGATTGCCTGGAAGCAGTGAAGAACACTCTCTACTCAGTCACTACCCTCGCAGTAGAGTTCAACAATGGAGAACATCGGTTATGGGCGGCAGGTGAACGGGTCTCCTCCTCTCTATGAGCCGCTCAGGGAAGAGACAGAGTACCGAGGGGGCCCGGGGATGCAAATACAGTCCACTGTACTGACCATAAGCTCGGAAGGACCACCCGTGCGGGACCACCTGGTCTGGTCCATCTTTAATACCCTCTACTTAAACTTCTGCTGCCTGGGATTACTCGCCATGATCTACTCTGTCAAGGTGAGGGGGTGCCACTTGTACCTTATAGGGATGAGGAAAGGGCGTTTGCTTAGTGCCCCCAAATCTTAGCCACAATGATTCTTAAATGGCTTTTTGTTCCCTTTATAATAGTGTTGTTCAGTCAGGGGATGTTTAACCTGTGGCCCTGATATCTGGGGCCATGCAACATGGCTTATTTAAGGTGACACACCATGATACTAGCCTGTCAAGAATTGCTTTTACAATTTTTAAAAACTAAGGACATACTGTATAAAATCCACGTGCCGAGTGCCAGTGGCTAATGAATAATTTAGAGGAATGTAACATGGCAGCACAGGATCCAGCGCAGCCTGCAGCATGCATCTGCTTTTATTGCTACCAGACAGGCACAGTTTGGATTTAACTGTATTTCCCACAGTCATGCCACTAGTGTGTGCAAAATGAAGATTTTATGCAAAATTGGGGGCTAATGGTGGAAGGATCATATGGTGCATGTGGACTGTTGTTCATGCCCAGAAACAAGAAAACAGTGAAAGCTGGAACTGGTGGTACTTTAGCTTTTAACGAATGAGTGAGGTGGTATGGGATCTGTTATCTGGAAACCCGTTATCCAGAAAGCCCATCTCCCATAGACTCCATTTTAGCCAAATAATCCTAATTTTTAAATATGATTTCCTTTTTCTCCGTAATAATAAAACAGTAGCTTGTACTTGAGCCGAACTAAGATATATATTAGACCAGCCTATTGGGTTTATTTAACATTTACATGATTTTCTAGCGGTCTTAAGTTATGAATATCCAAATTATGGAAAAAGCCATCATGCAGAAAGCATTTTGGATAATAGGTCCCATACCTGTATATACAGGGCTTAATGCACTACCATGTAACTTTGCAGGTGATTATTATACGGCAGCCAGGTGTGTGTGTAGTGACTGGGAGTTGTAGTTTCACAAAAACCAATGTGTTATCAGTGTTCAAGTAGCGGAGGTAGGTAGTTAATGTTGTTAGCAGGGCCTGATCAATAATGGAGTGGAGGGATTCAGCTCTGGGCAAATAGGGTAACCAGACCCATCAGCATTAACTGTGTGTGTATATAGGAAGTCAAGGTGAGTTGTTGCTGCTCTACACAAGAGGAGGTTTATATTTCAGCCTATTATTTGAGGCTCAGCAATTTTAGGACCCACGTACTTATAACACAGTCATGTCCAGTTGTTTGGCTCATCATCAGTTTGGCCAGGGGAGTGCCGGAACAGGTTGGAAGTAAAATCACCAGTAAAATGAATCCTGAGCTGTAGATTACCCAATCTCTGGGATGTGATCCAACCATTACAACTCATGGAAATTCCAAGGGAAAAGGGGTCATTGGCTCTAAAGTGAGTTTTGCCCCAGCGCTACTCTACGAATCACCTCCATTTGTCCTTTGTGGAACAAAGTTCTTCCTCTCTCTATAAACAGAATGAATGAGCTACAACTTGGAAGGGAAATAACTGGGTGGATGAGGGATAACAGGATGATGAAAGTTTTTCTTTTAATTCTCATCCCCTTGTTCTCACCATTCACACAGGTCTCTGCCAACTTCCTCGGCTCATCAGACAAATACAGAGAGGAGGCACAGCCAGTGTATATAATCGGAGAGCAAAGAGAGAATTCTAACTGATTTGTATTTATTTCATTGGGGCCAAATGCTGCCCTAAAGGATAGTTCTGTAACCTGCCAGTATATGTTACACCATAGCCAATCTATCCCACAAATATATGAGGGTAAAACATTAATCCCTGTTAAATGTTGGAATGCTATAGATTGTTGGGTGGTTACATGCCCGCTCAGAGGCAGCAGCCACAAGATTCTGGGAGATCCAGTTCACCTACATTCCGAGGAGATAAAGTTCTTTCCTCATGTTTCCTGTAACAATATGGAGATGGTGTGATCTGTTTTGTTAGAACCCATTCCTGTACCCCAGAAACTCCTCCCTCCCCAGCAAATGAGTGCTCAACAAGTTTGTTAAAATATTGCCCAACCGAATAAACAGAAGTCTTTATACAGATATGGGACCTGTTATGTAGAACACTCTGGACCCGGGGTTTTCCGGACAACAGGTCTTTCTGTAATTTGGCTCTTCATACCTTAAGTCTACTAGAAAATCATTGAAATATTAAATAAACCCAATAAGCTGGTTTTGCTTCCAATAAGGATTCATTATATTTTAGTTGGGATCAAATACAAGCTACTGTTTTATTATTACAGAAAAAAAAGAAATAATTATGGGAACTTTCTGGATAATGGGTTTCCAGATAACGGATACCTGTATATGTCTGCTAGAAGAATTCATAACTCAACGAATGGATCATCCCAAGTTCCGTGAAAAGCAAAACTATTTTTATTATTAATAATGGACCCCCCCCCCCAAGTATCATTCAAGCACATTATGCTTGTGGTGGTAGATGAGCAAAGTACTAAATGGGTTGGGTGTTCACCTTTAAATTAACTTTTAGTATGATATAGAGTGATATTCTGAGACAATTTGCAATTGGTTTTTATTTTTTATTATTGCTGAGTTATTTAGCTCTTTCAGCTGCTCTTCAGCATGGGATTTCAGCAGATATCTGGTTGCTGGGGTCCAAATGAATCTAGCAGCCAGGTAATGATTTGAATGGGAGACTGGAATATAAATGGGAGAGGACCTGAATAGAAAGATAAGTAACAAGAAATAACAATAAAATTGTAACCTCATAGGGCAACAGTTTATGGGCTTCTGGGGTCAGAAGACAAAGAAGGCAAATAACTATATACTTTTTTTTAAAACGAAGACCAGTTGAAAAGTTGCTAAAAACTGGCCATTCTATAACATGCTAAAAGTTATCTTGAAAGTGAACCACCCTTTTGTATTCTAGTGCCCTTAGGAATCAAGGGGAAGTGATTCTACCATTAATGTGGTAAAGTGCTTTTACTAGAATCTAGTGGTCTGAATTCTGTATTCCGTTCCACGTGCATCTAACTAACAACCCACACTGCCCCCATTCTACCTTGGGCCAATAGTGGGGTCTGCTCCCATGAGAGAGACTCCCTGCCATAAATCAAGACAGAGCTGTTGTTATTTGCCAGACTGGAAGTAGCAGGAAGTACTCCCCCTAAGCCAGGCATAGGTAGCTGTCATGCCGGGACTGGCAATCTGTGTGTTCGGCAAATGCCCGATGGACTGCTGGGTTTAAAATGTAAATGGGCTGCTCACCTAAAAAATGCAAATTAGATCTGTCTTTAAAATGTAAATGAGCCAATCACTTAAATTTAAATGAGCTGTCCATGATAGTCATCCACAGCCAAGCCAATGCCTGCATTAGTACTCATACCTGTACTGGCATATGGGAGGAACCAGGAATTCTGAGCAACTTCAGTTATTATAGTCCTCTTATCTGCCAGGGTACATGGTCTAGCTGGGGTCAACACAAAGGAAAAGCTAGAATATACTGTAAGTATAGGGTCACTAATCCATCAGATAGAATAGTTGTGATAGAAACTAGAGGAGATATATCTGTTGCAAGGACCAGTTCCAGCACATAGAGTGTATAATATTGCTGGGGATTATATGGTAATGGACTCTTAAAATATCTATTAATAAACACTAGTTCTAGTTAACCTTGGGGTTGGAAATATATATCATGCTCTGCATGCGCTTGAATAAATGGGCTGCTTTGATACTTTTACCAGGGCTGCTTTTTCCTCCTAGTCCGGCCCTGGTAGCCGTCCACAGGGAGGCTCAAATTGTGCCAACGATCAGATCATAATGGAGGCCTATGGGTGGAGGCCGATGTGATCTTTGTCTGGTGGGATTGTCTAACCTCCCCAATAGGTATTTAGTACATTTTATATAATTAATTAGAGGGAGCTTTCATTTCTGGGGATGCTTCTTTCAAAAGTTATTGCTGATGATTGGCCAACTTCTCCCAGTGGTTTTATCTGACATTCTATTTGTTTATCTCTACAGTCACGTGATAGGAAGGTGATGGGAGACAGAAGTGGAGCCATGAGTTTCGCTGGCACTGCCCGAGGATTGAACATCACGGCCACCCTGCTGAGCATACTCACATTTATTGTTATAATTATTCTTTTGGTCACTGGAGTCATCGCTACAGTGCATGCCACTCATAATTACCCCGATCCATACCATCCTAACAACATAAACCCCTGGGGGAACTGAAAGCGTTCCTTCCTATACAGGATTCCAAGGCATTGGACGAGGAAGCTTCACAAAACCAACGCAGTTTCCAAGTCCAGAGATGAGGATGAGGCCACGTCCTGATATTTTATTCTACTATCGGCGAGACTTCTCTGTATGTTTGACTTAATACTGAACTGTTTAGATTAGGAAGTGCATTGACTGTTTGAATAAATATTTGTTTTCTACTGCAAGTACATTTTTCTAATTTTATCTGATAAATAGTATGGAGCTAAGCTTCACCAAGGTTCCGTCCTCTATATATCTTGTAACCTATGACTGTTCTGGTAGAGGTTATCTTTATTTTATCTTAAGCAAAGTTCTGTAAGCGGCCATATTCCTTCTCTTCCTTTTTGCATTTCTATAGAAAGCTGCTATGTAGTGATGGGCGAATTCCCGCAATTAGCCGCTGGCGAATAAATTCGCGAAATGCCAGCGAAAATCCGCAAAAAAAACCCGAGTTGCGTATCGTTTTTGATGCGACGCGCCGAAAACGACGCAACGCATGTAGAGAACAGCGCAAGGCGCATCAAAAGCGACGCGACGCTGCAAAAAAATGCCGCGACTCGTTTTGCAAATTTTTTCGGCGAAGCGAAACTGGGTAGATTCGCCCATCACTACTGCTATGCAGTTATGGGACCCCTTATCCGTCATTCTGTAAAAAGCCTGCAAGCTGCTTCTATATCTGCCAGAGACTAACCAAAAGGGGAGAATTTGCCAGATTTAGAGCTTTTTGCAGTCTTGTTCACTCTTCTAACCTGGATCTCAGTGTAGGAAGAATCGAGCATTTCCGTTATTAAAGGAGTGGTTCATCTTCAAGTTAACTTTTAGTACGTTGTAGAATGGCCTATTCTTAGCAACTTTTCATTTGGTCTTCATTATTTATAGGGATGCACCGAATCCAGGATTCAGTTTGGGATTTGTCCTTTTTCAGCAGAATTTAGGTGAATCCTTCTGCCTTGCCAAACTGAATCCCAATCCTAATTTGCATATGCAAATTATGGGCAGGAAGGGAATCATAACTTTTTGTCACAAAACAAAAAAAATTCCACTTTTTCCCTTTCTGTCCTTAATTTTCATATGCAAATTAGGATTTGCAAATCTTTTATGAAGGATTCAGCCTAATCCCAAATAATGGGTTTGGTGCTTCCCTAATTATTTATCTTTTATGGTTTTTGCATTTTTATTTATTTTTGCATTATTTGCTGTTATTTGCTGACTCTTTTCAGCTTTCTAGTTGGGGTGACTGACCCCCCCCCCCTCCATGATATTCCTGTCTTTCTCTGAAACCACTGCATTTCAGTAGCTGTTTGGTTTCTAGGGTCCAACTTAACCTAGCAACCAGATAGCTGCTGAAACGCCAAACTGCAGAACTGCTGCACAAAGAGCTAAAAAATTCAAAAACTGCAAAAAATGAAGACCAATTGCAAATTGTCTCAGAATAGAATTATCTACATCGTACTAAAAATTTATTTAAAGATGAACAATCTCTTTAAAGCCCATCCCAACCTTGAGTACGTTTGAATAACGCTCAATAGCAGAAAAAGCCATTCCTTAATTACTTGCCTGGAATCAGATACTTACTATAGACAATTAGGGTTGCCACCTTTTCTTGAAAAAAATACCGGCCTTCCTATATATTTATCTTTTTTCCCTATTAATAACATTGGGATCAACCATCAAAAATACCGGCCAGACCGGTAAAATACTGGCCAGGTGGCAACCCTATAGACAATAGGTGAGAGCCATTGATATGAGAGGAGCCGTCTAGTTGGAATACCTTAAGGTGGCCATACACGGGCCTATTAAAGTTGCCGACAGACAGACTCAGACAGACAGACAGACAGAGTCGGCAGTTTATTGGCCCGTGTATGGAGCCCTCCGACGGGAGCCCGAAAGTCGGCCAGATGTCGATTGGACAGGACTAAAAAATCCCATCGGATCGCGGCCGCATCTGTTCATTGATGCTGTCCAGCGATCTGACCGCCCATTGCTGATCATTATGATTAGATCTTTGGGCCCTAGGGCCCACGATTGGATCAGCCCGATATGCCCACCTTGAGGCATCGTCATCGCCAAATGAGTGGATCTCTCCGTGTATGGACACCTTTAGTCTAGGCAAGCTTTATGATAGGTCACTTATTTTGTATTCACCTTTAGATTTGCCGTCAAAATATGTTAAGTGCACGCAAGAAGAGAATCATTCTTTCAAATACATGAATATAAAACCCACTGTACAATTTGGCCAACCACATTGATGATACCAGTCAGTTCAGTTCTACAGAATCGGGTCTGTATGTGTTCAGCATAACCACTGACTTTTCAATTTTTTTGTGTGTTTGTAGAACATTTTCTTACATATTAAATGTTTAGGTTTATAATTCTGTGTGTTTCCAGTTCTTTACACAATAAACGATGACAGTGCACCATTGGCTTTATTTGGTTTCATAATATAGTGACACTGTAGTTCATTTTTTATTATTTGTGGATTTTCAGTGCTTAAAGGGGTTGTTCACCTTTGAGATAACGTTTAGTATGATGTAGAGAGCGATATTCTGACATAATTTGCAATTTGTTTTAATTTTTTATTATTTACGGTTTTTGAGATATTTCACTTTTTATTCAGCAGCTCTTCAATTTGCATTTTAAGCAGTCTTGTAACTAGGGCCCAAATTACCCTAGCAACCATGCACTGATTTGAATAAGAGACTGGAATATGAATAGGAGAGAGTCTGAATAAAAGGATCAGCAATAAAAAGTAGCAATAACAATACATTTGTAGCCTTACAGAGCATTTGTTTTAGAAGGGGACGGCGACGCCCATTTGAAAGTTGCAAAGAATCAGAAGAAAAGACAAATAACTATAAAACTATAACAAATAAATAATAAAAACCAATTGAAAAGTTGCTTAGAATTGGCCATTCTATAACATAATAAAAGTTACCGTAAAGGTGAACCACCCCTTTAAGCGTTTTGTTCACACAGTGTCTTGAATGAGAGACTGGAATATGAATAGGAGTGAGATCAATAGAAAGACAAGGAATAAAAGGTAACTGTAATAATACTAACACTGTAAGCTCCCAGAACAGTACTTTTGGTTGCCGGGGTCAGCGATGCCCAATTAGAAAGCTGGAAAGATGCAGAACAGGAAGACAATACAGAAACCTTGAGAAATAAATAATGAAGCCCTTTCGCAACATTGCTAGGAACAGAACATTCTATAATAAACTAAAGTAAATGTTTAACTCTTTAATTGTAAAAAAAAAACTTTCATCTATTCGGTTCAGTGATGCACTGAATCCATTGTTTTTGGGTTTGGCCAAGTATCGAAAGCCTTTACAATAAATATGGCTAAATAATGAATCAAAACACTAATATGAATAATCCAATTTTATCCATATTAACTAACATGACTTTAAAGAGGATGTCAACCCAAATGTTAAAATTGCTATTATCATACTGTGTCTTGTTATACAGGTATGCGATCAGTTGCCCGGAAACCCGTTATCCAGAAAGCTCTGAATTACAGAAAGGTCATCTCCTATAGACTTTTTTTTCTGTAATAATAAACCAGTGCCTTGTACTTGATCCCAACTAAAATATAATTAATCCTGATTGGAAGCAGAACCAGCTTATTTGGTTTATTTAACGTTGACATGATTTTCTAGTATATTTATGGAATTAAGATCCATATTATGGAACGAAGATCCAAATTATGTTATCCGGAAAGCCACAGGTCCTGAGAATTCTGGATAAAGGGCCCTATACCTGTACATGGAATTGTATAGAAATGATTGAGCTCTTTGTGCAGCAGCTCTGCAGTTTGGCATTTCAGCAGCTATATTCCATAAACACCTTTCAGCTGCCGTGCAATTTTATACTTTCACTTTAACTGCATTTCCAGAGGGCAGCATTTAGATTGTTTATGGCAATAGCTGCAGGGGTTCCCGAAATGAGGGCTGAGGGAGCAGGTCTGGCTTGTAGCAATAGTCGCCACCTGTTCAGTTTTCACCAGGACAACCCAGTTTTTCGAAGGTTTATTTGAGTGAAAACTACCTGTCTGGATTCCCAAATTAGGATACATGGACAGGGCTTTGAAGTTAATAGTGTGGTGATCAGGCGACAACCTTTGACATTAGGGATGCACTTAAACCCCAAATCCTTCCCAAAAGATTCAGCCAAATACTGAAACTAAGGGGAAAACATTTTTAATTCCTTGTTTTGTGCCAAAAAGTCATATGATTTCCCTCCCTGGACCTAATTTGCATATGCAAATTAGGATTCGGTTCAGCCAGGCAGAAGGATTAGCTGAATCCTGCTGAAAAAAAGGCTGAATCCTGGCCGAAACCCGAACTGAATCCTGGATTTGGTGCATCGCTACTTGACATCATAGACCCACCCTGAAACGTCACCCGCTCCTCTGCCGACATTACTCTGACATCATCCATCTCATCCCCTGCCCAGACCTCCTCACCCCAAAAGGTAGCAACCCCACTTCTAGTTGGTGCCATTCCTTACTAAAGTTGTCCATGCACTAAAAGATCTGCTCTTTCCCTGATATATCAGCCTATCAGTAAGTGTCCCAATAGGCACAACACACAGTAGGCCCCTTCTTTATGTCCTAATAAATGATTTTGTCTTTGTAATTCACTTTTGTTTGATTTTTGGGACCCCAATTCTTATTTATAACGGTGTACACTGCTTATTTTACTTTACTTTCCCCAAATGTCCATTCTGAGCTGGGTGATTTTGGGCCGATCTGATTGTTCAGCCCTTGGGCCAACGTTTGGATCATTGTCAAGAGTGAGTTTATTGTCATTTCATCCATATACGTATGCACATGGCTACCAATGCCGGTCATTTACTGTAAAACTGAACCTTTTCAACTATCTGGCTGTTTTTTGGGCAGACTGTAATCACTTTACATTTTTGAGCTAAGAGCAAATAGGAGCTGCTGCAAATATTCCTTTGCTGCCGATTCGCCTGTTGACGGTGTATTGGTGCATGAGCCATATCCAGGCAAACCTACAGCTGAAATCTGATACATCAGTGAATGTATGGCCAGCTTTAGTCACACATGACCTTGTGTGTTTTTTTACAATTTTCCTGTGTTTGTCTATACTGTAAAAAGTTAAGGTGTCTCCTGAGAACAAAAAAGTATTTTTCTTCCCTATTTCCTCATAACTAAAAATGCTTTGCTCTTGTTATTAATTTCCAGGCGATGCAGGTCTCCGCTCTCTGTTGCCCAGACCTGCTTGTACAACATACCTGAGCAGGAACACATTGTGGCTGTTTTTTTTTTTTTTTTACCACTTTTAAAATTAGACAGAAATCAGATATCTCAGGATGAAAGACTTTAACTGGCGTCCTAGATTTAGATTTGTGTCAAAAATTGGCTGCAGGGTCTCCTTCCTCAATGTTACTGGTGCCTAAGCAATGCCTGATTAATAGAGGCACCTCTTGACCCCGAAACGTTTTTTTTTTAAATATTCTTTTTTACTTTTAAGGGGGCCCTGTGACCAATTTTTTTTTTTTAACTTGTTAGGGGGGGCCTTGGCACCAATGTTTTTTTAAAAAAGGTGCCACGGTTTTCTTTTACTTATAATGGGGCCCTGACCATCAAAAGCTTTTTATAACTTGTGTGTGTGTGGGGGGGGGGTTACCTTTTTTTTTTAGCACTGACGTCTGTGTGGAGTGGGTGGGATCTGGGGTGGGGCTCGGGGGCCAGAGTGGGCAGGGCCCAGGTGCCCCAAAGATTTTGTTGTACAGGGCCCTGTGATTTCTAATGGCATCCCTGGTCTTCATACAAAACGCTCTAAATTGCCCTTTTTGCCATTACCATAAAGGGATGTGGTGGCCTTAGGCTGGAGCAATAGCCCAAGGCATAAAATGTAGCATTTCTAATTTAATTCTTGGTTTAGTTGTAGTTCCCCTTTAAAATGTAGTAACTGTGCACTTGCACTTGAACAAAACTGCACTGAAAGGGATCACCTTGCCTAGTGCACTCTCATGCCTGAAATACTCTGGAAAGTTGGAAATGGAAAGTTTATAATCCTCCTTTTATGCAAGTCAAAGTTATGTCTAAAATAGAACTAACTGTATTTGTCAACACAATTTCACTGTCCTTTCTAAATGTTTTGCCGAACATTTATAGACAAATACAAGAAATCATGCTTATAAAGAAAGATATTTTTCTCCATTAAATCACTTTTCATTTTTACCAAAAATCTTAATGTCCAAAAATAAAGTCTAGTATCTCTAGACTCTATCGCTACCAGAATGTGGCTGACATTTGCCATGTTCTGCTCTGCTATGACAAGTGGTTAAAGGCAATTTCGGGTACATTGCTGTCTTCTGTTTTCTACCTGAGCAGAGAAGTAGCCTATGGTTGCCACCCAGACAGTGTTTCAATGGCCCAGCCTTTGTAACAAATTCAATGGAAGTGTAATTACTGATAAATTAGCAATAGCCCATACTTTCCTGTGTCCCCAGGTCACATTTGTGGGCAGGCCACAAAGGTAGGGTTTCCACCTTTTTAGGGTAAAATTACTGACCAGTCACCTGTCTGTGACATCAGGGGTGGGGTAATGATGATATGGGTTTTATTATGATGTCATCATTCTTCACAGAAGACTCTAGGGAAGGAGAAAAGGGATATGTTGGGAGGGTTCTGGGCTAGGGTTACCATCTTTTGCCGAGTGGCGGACCAGGCTGGGTCGATTTGAGGGCCGGGCCGATGATGTTCAGGGGCTGAACTTCAGGGTGGTACAGATTTACCTGCAGCTATATTGCCTGTAAATTTGTAATACAGGCCTCTGAAGTCTTTTTTCCTGCCGGGTGGCAACAGTAGGCCTAGGTCGGCGAAGATCTGGAGGGTTGGCATGCCACTTGATGGCTGTATCTGTATTGGGTACTGGGGAGGGAGATATTTGACAGTCTCTTGAATCTTCCACCCGTTCAGTCCCCACTGCCATCGATCGGTGAAACCAACAACAGAAGTGGGGAGTGAGTGAGGGAAAAGGAGTGTGAATGGG
This sequence comes from Xenopus borealis, assembly GCA_024363595.1. Taxonomy (NCBI): domain Eukaryota; kingdom Metazoa; phylum Chordata; class Amphibia; order Anura; family Pipidae; genus Xenopus; species Xenopus borealis. Next base: position 14,039,297 of record CM044437.1, on the reverse strand, counting down.
GGGGGGGGATGGGGTGCAAGCAGGTGGCAGTGTGGATATGAGTGGCCTGGGGAGCTTTAGTTGAAAACTTGCTCAGCCCATCCCTAAACTGTTTCGCTGCCAAACTCTGCATTTTAAATGCTCCATCCCTTCTCCAACCGCTTACATTCTCCGACCCAACCCTAATCCACCTTTGTTCTTGCTGTTCTGCACACGCCACTTACTGTTAAGCAGGAAATACAGTCATCCACAAAAGGGGCTCAAACAGTTCCTAAAATCCTATGGCTTCTCCCACAAGGTTCCTGTAGTTGTCACGCGTAAACCCCACAGGCGAATCTCAACTAACTGGACGGAGATCCCCAGATTTTCTAGACTTGCTAACAATGAGTTAATTTAGCGATGCAGTCAATAAGGAAGATATAATGATAAGGTTAATAACAGATCCTGCTTCCCATGCGCTCATCAGGATCTGGCCAGACTCCCAACAAGCACATCCGAAGCAGAGATCTTATTTTAGCTAACTAGTAGCTGAATAGCATATTGTGCCCCTAGCTACAATAAAGAAGAGTCTGATAAGGGCTTCAGAAATCATAAACATATTAGGTAATACATATGAGAATATCCAGAGTAAGAATAAAGAAGAAGTATTAGGTCATCGAGTTGATTAGTTCCCATGATTTCTCTTGCACAAGGCTTCATTATATGGGATTATAGATCATAAAGGTGTCTTGTATACTATATTGGGTTCAACATATGACATCGGGCTAAACATTAGAACAGTTCTTTGTTATAGTTTTATATAGTTCTGCAGCAAAGTATTGCAATGAGCCATTGGGTTCAATCAAAGTATTACCATGAGCCGTACCTTAGTGACAGATTTACTAAGGGTCGAAGTGAAAATACATTTCTAATTTTAAAAATAGCCCAAAATTTGATTAGAATAGAAAAAATTAAAAATTTTTTAGCACCTTCTCTTTAAAATCCTTCAAATTCGTCTATTCGCCACCTTAAAGCTGCCAAATTGCCATTGTAGCCTATGGGGGACCTCCTGGAACCTGTCCTGAAAATTCTAGGAATTCGAAGGATTTTGGTTACACTTCGTAAATTGACCATTAGTAAATCTGCCTCTTATTGTTCTGGTGTCGCATGTGCACAACACAGCTCTGAGCTGCAGTCTACACGAGAAGGATATATTTCAATCACCTGCACCCCAGAGCAGACGCACTCTATGTCGGAGGGATTGAAAAACCACTGCTGCTGATATGTGAAACAAGGGTGTCACTTTACCAGCAATAAGGGTGCAAGTGGATCAACTTTATTCATGGTTTTGCTTGCCCACATCTGAATGGGCATATAGGCATTATGGTGGCTGAAAGATCCATATATAGAGCTGTATGTGCCAACTTTCTCCAATCAGCCTCTCATTTGGTGTGTGTAGACTGCTGCACATAAAAAGTATTGAAGGATGTAGGCCAGGGATACCCAAACTTTTTTACCCACATTCAAATGTCAAAAGAGTTGGGGAGTAACACAAGAATGAAAAAAGCCCCTTGGGGTGCAAAATAAGGGCTGTGATTGGCTATTTGGTATCCCCTATGTGGAGTGACAGCTTACAGGAGTCTTTGCTTGGCTAATAACCCTTGCTGCCTATCATTGACCTCAAAGGGAACTACCTGACACTGCTGGAAGAGGCCCCGAAATGTGCATTAAATGTGCATGTAATGATAGGTAGTTCCTACTAAAATCAATGCCAGAAGGACAGCATGCTTTAAGGTAGCCTGTGAAAAGGACAACCAAAGCTGGTTAGGGTGAGAAGAACTGAAAGGAGCCAAAAAACCTTTCACAAGCAATTACATGCAAAGAGAAGTTTTCTGAAATCAGAAAGTATTTACTTGTCTCATGCCATACACATAGCACTGCCTAGATACCAAAAATAAGAACTTTAATTCTCACATAAGGCATCATGGGCAGAGACATGAAAAACACTACTTTATGTTCCTTTGGCCAACTATGCATCCACAACCACTGGTTTATAGCACATATACAGCCTAATGGGTCAGATCCATATATCAAAACTTGTACATAACCTGTTTCATCTTGATAGATCTCATCTTGCTGGATGATGTGCAAGATGTTGGAACATGGCTTCTGAGGGAGTAAGACTTGGAGAGTAGTGAAAAGGAAAACCGAACCTGGTTATGGTAAGAAAGACTGAAAGGAGCCAAAAAGACCATCACAAGCAATTACATGCAAAGAGAGGTCTTCTGACATCAGAATATATTTACATGTCTCATCATACACATAGCACTGCCTACATAGCACTAATTAGAGTTTTTATGCTCACATAAGGCTTCATGGGCAGAGACATGCAAAGCCCTCCTTTATGTCCCTTTGGCCAACTATATTTCATTTTTTCGTATCTACGTGTATGGCATGAGACATGCAAATATATTCTGACTTTATATTGCATTGCGTTGCATTTTGTAAGGTAGTTTGTAGAGATACAACATTCCGGACATAAACTGAATTGTGCAGGATTCTCCCAGCAGCTGTTTTGTCCCTGCATTTATATCTATTGTTCCAGCCGACCAACAGTAATCCGGTTGCAAACAAACTGTTTGCCTGTCTGAATTTCCCTTATTAAAATTCAGCTATTTGTGGGTATTGCATGTGTACTCACCCTGGTGGAATTGAACAGGAAAATGCTTCTTCCTGAAAAACAGGTTTTTTTATGTTCCATTCAGGTTGCCTGCGGCAGAGGTTTCAGCAGTAGCACACGAGGGCCATGAATAGGGCTTGTGCTCAAAGTATGTTTTGTCTATTGTTTTAAATAAGAATTATATTTCTTTTTATTAAAGGGGTTGTTCACCTTTGAGTTAACTTTTAGTATAATGTAGGGAGTGATATTCTGAGACAATTTGCAATTGGTTTTCATTTTTTATTGTTTGTGGTTTTATAGTTATTTAGCTTTTTATTCAGCAGCTCTCTATTTTGCAGTGTGAGCAATTTGGTTTCTACCCTAGCAACCCTGCACTGATTTGAATAAGAGACTGGAATATGAATAGGAGAGGGACTGAATAGAATGATAAGTAATAAAAAGTAACAATAACAATACATTTGTAGCCTTACAGAGCATTTGTTTTTAAGATGGGGTCAGTGACCCCCATTTGAAAGCTGCAAAGAAACAGAAGAAAACTGCAAACCATTAAAAAACTATGAAAAATAAAGGAAGACCAATTAAAAAAAGTTAACTTGAAGGTGAACCACCCCTTTAATGTTTGCACTAAAAAAGGCCAGAAAGTCACATTGTACTTTTGTGTTCTTTAGAGCACATTTGCAACAAAAAGTCTACTTGGTGGAAGCTGAGAGGCGCACGTGAATGGGGAGGATCAGGACAGATCCACAGTTTGCACCGTGGCTTTCTCAGGCCTCACTAGAGATAAAATGCAGAAGTGAGAATGGCCTGTAGGTAGGGTACAGAGTTACAGTTGGCACTCGCACACCCTTAGAGTGAAACACGATACCTGGTGCTCTTTGGTAGAGGCTCAGCCACCTCAATCCAGTGTAGAGACGAGAAAATCCAAGGCACACAGGTTGCAGCAAGCAAGGAACACCTTGCA
>CM044437.1:14023805-14034556 GCA_024363595.1 Xenopus borealis | reverse complement strand
TGCAAGGTGTTCCTTGCTTGCTGCAACCTGTGTGCCTTGGATTTTCTCGTCTCTACACTGTAGGTAGGGTTGCCACCTTCCTATATATTTATATTAATAACATTGGGATCTACCATCAAAAATACCATCCAGGTGGCAACCGTACCTGTAGGGATGAGGCCTAGTAAGGGTTGGACTGGGGGGCCCAGGGTTCACTGGGACTGCTATCCAAGGCCGCTGTCTAGTGCCCCTCTCCGGAGCCTCTGGCCCCACTACTGTGTGTGTACATAAGTGAAGGGCGCTGAACCGCACCACAAATAGTTTTTTATTGTAGGGCCCGGAGATCAGGAGAGGGGGTCTGACCCAGCAGGTGCCTGGGCCTAGTATAGATTCACTGTGAACCCACCCCGGGCCCAACTGCACAGGCCCCCTCGCCAGACACAACCCTCCGCCTCCTCCCAACTGCTTTTCATTTGCATTTCTTCTATCAATTGGGAGGTATCAGGGAGCGACATTTTCAGTCCTACAGTCAGAAAGTGCAGGAAGCCTGCAGCGGGCACACCATACAGACCAGCTGGCAAAACCATCCAGGGGTTATGTAATAAAAGACACATACTTTGCCCAGGAGCAGTAACCCATAGCAACCAATGAGCAGGTAGGATTTACTGTTTAAAAGAAAACATCTTATTAGTTTCTATGGGTTACTTCTACTGGGAAAACTTAGCGCCACATAATTGCACCTTCCTGTGCAATTGGTGAAATTTCGTAGCTTCCCAAACTTTTCATCAAAGTGAAAAATGCTTGGGACCTGGGGCTTTCCGTGTAACAGATCTTTCTGTAATTTGGATCTTAATTCTAATAGAAAATCATGTAAATATTAAATAAACCCAATGGGCTGGTTTTGCCTCCAATAAGGATTAATTGTAGCTTAGTTGAGATCAAGTACAAACTACTGTTTTATTATTACACAGAAAAAGGAAATCATTTTTAAAAATGTAGATTAATGGAGTCTATGGGAGACAGTCATTCCATAATTCAGAACTCTCTGGATAATGGGTTTCCGGATAAAGGATCCCATACATGTACTACGAAAAACTGCGAAGTTGCCTGGGTGCAGTGACCCCTAGCAACTCATCAGCATTTAGCTTTGATCAGTCTGCCGCAGGTACAATACTGAAAGAAATTATTTGATTGGTTGCTGTAGATTACTGTACTTTTTAAGGCAGTCAGTTAGGGCCTTGAAGTAGAGTCCTGCAGCTGGTCAGGTACCCGCAAAATCCCGTGGAACCCTGCAGGTTGAATGTAGAAGCGGGTATAGAAGTGGGTAGGTGGTTCTGCGGGTTTGCTTGTTGAGGGTCGGGTCGCGGATCTTAGCCGCATCGATTTTTACGCCTTTTTTTCTGAGCCTTTCTACTACCGATGATGTCACTTCCTATTTTACTCCTTTTTTTCTGATGCAGGTATGGGTCGGGTACGGGTCCCAAAAAATGGACCCGCGCATGACGGGTGTAGTCTGCACCTCTCCCCTCTGTCCAACACAAACCCCCTTGATAAACACACCCCACCACTGGTTTGGAGAGAGATGGCCGCAGTTATTTATTCTTTTACATAAGAATAATACTTAACATGTACACACATATATAACATTATCAACTGTTTGTAAAACAAACTTTTCAGTATAGGAAAGGTGGTGACTGTGCCCCAACTGCCTGGATTGATTCCTGTACCATTCCCAACCCTAAACTGGGCTGTATATCTCCCATGAGGACCCAGGCCTATCAGGCTACTTCCCATTTTAACTTGCCCTGGGGCTCCTTGCCAAGGTACCCTCCGCCAACTATGACAAAAACCCCTACAATCACAGGGAGGGGGGTGGGATGCTGCGTCCTGCTGCCTCCATGTCCCGGCGCCAAATGAGGCTTAACCGCGCGGCTTCCTCAATTGCGCCACGCCCCCCCAGGACACAAGCCAATCAAGAAGCAGCAACCTGGAAGCAGAGCGGGGATACATCCTCTCCTAATCCCCGTGAAGCCCTGCTTCCCTAGGAGGGTCATTGGAACCCAGGACTCTACCTTGAAGGGTCATCACACCTTAATTGACCCTACCCCAGAAAAAAGTACCAAAACGATTTATATAGAGGTTAAGTGGATTTGGCATTTTAGGTATAGCCTATGTCAGGAGTCCCCAACTGTCGGTCCGCGGCCCAGAACCAGGCCACAGACAGTCCTGAACTGGGCCACCAATATTAATCCAGCGTCCCCGAATTGGATGCCGGTGACCAGAACTGAACCCCCCCTGAGCCCTCGGTCCATGCAATAAAATTTGCTGCTGTACCAGTCCCCGGACCAAAAAAAGTTGGAGACCCCTGGCCTATGGGCATGTTCTCTTTGCTTGCACAATATTTAAAAACTGGTGACTCATATATTTTGTAACCATTATATGAGCTAAGGGGTCAGTGGTTGTACTGAACACCATGAGCCAGAGCCGGGCTCCCTAGGTGACCTGGTCGGTTGTGGCGTCGGCTGAGCGCGCACATGCGTGAATTGGTGCTCAATGTGCAAGTTGGCTAATTGGTGCAAGTGCAATTAAACAGAAATAACAGCGGCAATCGGGGAGAGAGCGGAGCGGACATGGGGTAGGCAATAGAGAAGGTACGTGCCTGAAACCCCCCCAACTTTGAGCCAGGATAAGTCAGGAAATATTCAAATCAAGCGTCTCCAAAACTTGTGTTTGAATTCTGTTTGTGACAAGTGTACAAGGCCTGTGCAAACATTTAATATAACTGAGCTAACACTGCACCTGAGTGTGGAGAACCTGGCACCCAGCCATATCAGTGCACTTATGTTCTGTAACAAGTAATGTTGGATTACAAGTGGCCTCTGATTATATGCTGCTAAAATGTACCTGTTCTGAATCAGGGTCTGGTGCTGCACTTTTTGCTATCCTGCCCCCAATTTGGATATGCAAATTCAGATTTGGTTTGTTAGGCGGCCGAATCTTTCATAAAGGATTCGGCTGAATCCCAAATAGTGGATTTGGTGCATCACTAGTTAAAATAACTGAATTTTGGATACAATGTAGCTGTGCTCTGTGCACTGCATTCTGCGCACTGGACTGTATTACACCCCTAGATTAGGGTTCATTTTTTATTTTTGTGTTGACTTTTTGTTCAGCAGTTCGGAAGCACATCAGCTACTTGGTTATTTAATTTACTTATTTATTTACCCGAGCAACCAGGCAGTGGTTCAAAACAGAGACTGGAAGATCAATTAGAGCGGGACTGAACAGGAAGGAATATAAAAGTAACAATAAAACAGTACAACTGTAGCCTCACAGAGCAGCAGTTTATTTAGGGTAAGGCCACATAGGAAGATTTCGGGGAGATTTGTCACCTGGCGACTAATCTCCCCGAATGGCTTGCTAGTATCTTGCACTTAAGTCGCCTGTGCCTATCTCGACGCGATTTTCAAAGTCGGTCAAAATTGCCTCACGAGGCAATTTCGAGCGACTTTAAAAAACGTATCGCCGCGTGTGAATAGGCGCCGGCGACTTTAGCGCTAACGGGTGCAAGATACGAGCAAGCCATTCAAGGAGATTAGTCGCCTCAACGACATGGCGTTTTGTCGCCAGGCGACTAATCTCCTTGAATCTTCTCGTCTGGATGAGCCCTTAGCGTGGGGGACAGTGACCCTTATTTGAAAGCAGAAAAGTATGGGCAACTATTCAAAGTCCTAGGAATAGGCGATTGTGTAAAAGTGAACTTGGTGAGGCTTACTCAACTGCTTCTGGGAATGACAACGAACATGTGAAAATGAAACTAATATATTTAAAAGGGGATGTCCTTCTAGAGAATTATTATAGAGAATATTTTATGCAACAGCTAAGGAACAGAGAGAAATTTCAGAATTGAATCCGCCTCCCTACATCCCTTTTTCTGACTGCTTTGCTATCAGGGAGATTATCTGTACACTGATAAACTTAAAGGGATCCTGTCATGGGAAAAAAATTTTTTTTTAAATGTATCCGTTAATAGTGCTGTTCCAGAAGAATTCTGCATTGAAATCCATTTCTCAAAAGAGCAAACAGATTTTTTTTATATTTCATCTGACATGGGGCTAGCCATATTATCAATTTCCCAGCTGCCCCAAGTCATGTGACTTGTGCTCTGATAAACTTCAATCACTCTTTACTGCTGTACTGCAAGTTGGAGTGAAATCACCCCTCCCTTTCCCCCACCCAGCAGCCTAACAACAGAACAATGGGAAGGTAACCAGATAACAGCTCCCTAACACAAGATAACAGCTGCCTGGTAGATCTAAGAACAGCACTCAATAGTAAAACCCATGTCCCACTGCGTACTATTCAGTTACATTGAGAAGGACAAACAACAACCTGCCAGAAAGCAGTTCCCTCCTGAAGTGCTGACAAGTCACATGACTGGGGAAGCTGGGAAATTGACAAAATGGTTAGCCCCATGTCAGATTTCAAAACTGAATATGAAAAAATCTGTTTGCCCAATCTGTTTGTATTTATCTATACCATATCAGTATTTAGCTATGTAGCTCTGTTGCAGCTGAGACATAAGGTTGGCATGTGGGAACTGAAAAAGTTGTCCAGTTTGGCTTCTTCCCAATCAAACTGCTAGTGCACATGTTCCTTTTCCCAGTCATCAAGATCATCATCAGCCAAAATGATTCATGGGCTGGCTATGTTTTTATCATATAAAAGATCTACGTTCAGTTTTGCCACATGCTCTTTGCCAGATCAGACTGATGCACACGTTGGTCCAGGTGTCAATGATCGAATGATACAGTGGGGCCAGGAAAACCTGCTGCTTGGCCTGCCGCGCAGGCGCCCTAGACAGGCCCGGCGTACACGGTGCCAACTTAGCTCTCGCGTACGTTTGCAAGCGTATGCAGGGGCACAATAGGAAGTGAAATTCATAGAGAGTCGGCAAAGAGAGGGGGCCAGACTGGGGGTAGGTGACAAAGGAGGTATGTGCCTGGCACCCCCCAGCTTTGTGGAGTGGCTTACCTACTCGCTGGTGGGCCCTGGTGCAGGATTGGCACCCGGGCCCCCCTATAGGGCTCTCCCCCTATGAATTGCACATTGGAGTTCTCCTAGCCTCTCCAGCGGGCCCCGAGAGGGTGCGGGCCCTGGTGCAATTGGACCCCCTGGTAGTTACGCCACTGGCTTTGCGCCCTAAGCACGTGGCTACTCTGCCTACACCTTGGCCCGGCTCTGCCTGCTGGACAAAGACAATGTTAATACACTCATGTGGTCCATCATTTCCATAAGATACAGACATGGGACCTGGTATCCAGAATGTTTGGGACCTGGGGTTTTCTGGATAAGGGATTTTATCTGGATAATAATAGAGTCTATGTGAGACAGCCTTTCTGTAACTCGCAGCTCTCTGGACAATGGTTTTCCATACCTGAAGTGAAACCTACTGACCGATATCTTTCAGGCAGCCCAATCAGCAGGCCCCAGACATGTGCCAGTAAATTGCTGAATCTGTTTGAATGGAGCAATCAGTTAAAAGCTGGCCATACACAGTGCAGTATTTAGGTCCGGCGCCACCCTAAGCACCAGACTTAAAGGGGTTGTTCGCCTTTGAGTCAACTTTTAGTATGATTAGAGAGTTTGTAATTGGTTGTCATTTTTTCTAATTTGTAGTTTTTATTTATTTAGCTTTTTATTCAGCAGATCTTCAGTTTACAGTCTCAGTGATCTGGTTCCTAGGATCCAAATTGCTCTAATTACCCTAGCAACCATGCACTGATTTGATTAAGAGCAGTGGCAGATCAAGCACTGCTGTAGCCAGAAAGAAAATCGAGTCCGGAGGGGGAACGCAGCTGCGCGGATTACTCCTAATTAGTTACGTTACTGAATAAGAGACTGGAATATAAATAAGAGAGGGACTGAATAGAAAGATAATAAAAAGAAGCAATAACAATATAATTTGTAGCGTTGCAGAGCATTACTTTTTTGATGGGGTCAGTAGTACCTTGTAGTACTTTCTGGGGAAACTCAAAGGCCAAAAATATGTTTGACCTTCAGGATAACATTTAGTATGATGTAGCCTATTCTTAGCAATCTTACAATCGGTCTTCATTTTATATTTTTTAGCTGCTGCAGAAAATAACCCAGAGCAAAATAGGTTCTCGTTATAGGCAGAGAGTGATATCAGTAAAATCAGTTTCTGGGAATAGGTCAGTACTAATGAATAGTAGAGGTCAGTAAACAAGGGAAGCTTGGCAACAGGTTAAAATTTAATTCCATCTCTTACAGGGTGGCTAAAACATATCCAGAAAACTGTTATCTAGAAAGCTCTGAATTACAGGAAAGCCAGCTCCACTATAATCCACTCTAAGCAAATAATTCAGGTTTGCTTGAATGATTCCCCTTTTCTCAGTAATAATAAAACACTAGCGTGTACTCAATGGTAGCTAAGCTGCATGAATTCATATTGGTGGCAAAACAATCCTTTTGGGTTAATTTAATGCTTAAAGGACCAATAACATCAAAAAATGAAATTGTTTTAAAGTAATAAAAATATGATGCAGTGTTGCCCTGCACTGGTAAAACTGCAGTGTTTGCTTCAGACTACTATTGTTCATATAAATAAGCTGTTGTGTAGCCATGGGGGCAGCCATTTAAAGGAGAAAAGGCTCAAGTTACACAGCAGATAGCAGATAAGCTCTGTAGAACATAATGTTATCTGTTATCCATTACTCATCCTGTGCCATATAGCCGTTTTGCAATTTCCGCCATTGCTACTTAGCAGCTTGTTTATACGAACTATAGTAGTGTTTCTGAAGCAAACAGATCCGTTTTAACAGCGCAGGGCAACAGTACGTGATATTTTCTTTACTTTAAAACACTTTCATTTTTTGGTGTTACTGTTCCTTTAAATGATTTGTAGCAAAAACAAGTGCTGTTTTGGGGGTCACAGAATACATAGTATATATTCAGATAGTAAACGCCCTCTTCTTGTGTGGGCTCACAGGCTGTTGTGTTTTGATTTTATCCTAATGTTCCAGTGTACACATTGTATAATGTCATTCTCTTTCTCTTACATTGCTGGATGGAGACATCTTGTGGTGCTTTGTTATTGCTACAAGTCCTGACGTGCATGTGGACCCATGTATCCACTCACATATATATATATATATATATATATATTTAGGCTGGAGAACACACAATCAAAGAATCACAACTGCCTGGGTGCTGGTTATGAATTAATCTAAAGGTACAAAAAAAAGGAAGGAGGTCACAGGTCTTTGGTGAAAAATTCAGTAGTTTATTTCAACGTTTCGGCTCCTAAACTCAAGCCTCGTCTTCCTTTTGACGGCTCGAATTTAGGAGCTAAAACGTTGAAATAAACCACTGAATTTTTCACCAAAAACCTGTGAGTGTGGTTCCTTTCTTTTCTGTACCTATATATGTATATATATATATAATAAAGCAAGACGAACCGCACACTTAGGACTTTCTCAAAAGTGAAAAAATACAGACGTTTTATTCCACGTTTTGGCCCTTTCTCGGGCCTTCTTCAGGAATCTAACAGTGCTGTAAAATACAATACACTGTTAGATTCTTGAAGAAGGCCCAAAACGTTGAATAAAACTTTTGAGAAAGTTCATCTTGCTTTATTGTATGTATTACTAACCAGCACCATGGCAGTCATTTTGATGTTTGCTGTGCACCAGTTTTTGGGACTTTATATTTTATATATGGCATAGTTGGCCAGCTTAAATATATTGCAATAATGTATGCACAAAATGTTTCAATGTCTTAAATATATTGATAATGGGTTGAGTGCAGAGGACCTCTTGTATTTGTCTGTATGTATTTTGTGGTCACAGCCTCATTGCACCCCCGCCTAATGGTTTAAAGGGCAAGGAAAGGCAAAAAAAATAAAATCACGTTTTTACTTTCTTTAATGAAAAAGAAATATATCTCCAATATACTTTAATTTAAAAAATGTGTACCATTTTTATAAGAAACCTGACTGTATGCAGTGAAATTCTCCCTTCATTTACTGCTGAGGATAGGAATTGTTCATACTTATGAACAGCAGGGGGAGCCCCTGCCTTACTTACAGCCATGCAGAACTCAAACAGCTTTGTTTTTTGATCATTTATGACGATCCCTAAGCAGCACAGACCACACTGAGCATGTGCAGTGCCAGTGTCAGACAAAGATGTATAACAAAGTTACAAGATGACAGCCCCCTGTGGCCAACTTTGAAAGCATAAATCATTTGTTTGATTAGGCTTGTGGTGCAGTAAGTTCATGTTTATGTTTAGTATACAAAATACAGCATTTCTAGCCCTATTCTATTTTTCACTTTCCTTGTCCTTTAAGGCTTAAACAAACATAAGTATATAATATATATAACAATATCTGTAATAAACTGTTTACTAAACTAAACTGTTTAACTAAACTAACTGCAATAGCCTTGAATATTATTCTTGCCAAGGCTATGTATACAGGGTCAGACTAGTGAGAAAGACCCATTGCCCTGCAGCCCATCCCTGCTCATACCGACCCCCTCCCTTCTCGCTCACACCTTAAAGCGCACCAAGCGTAGCCAAAATCAAACACATATTAACAACCTGACCAGTACAACCTTAACATGTTTAATCAAACTACATGTACAGTTTTTTGAAAAAAACAGCAGTTTTTAAAAAATCCCATACTTTGTCACCGACTGCAACATGCAAATGAGTTCACGAGCATGCTCAGATTGTAGCACTGTCTGAGTATTCTACCCAGAATGCCTAGCTTTAGTAAACTCTAGAAGTATCAAGAGAAGTGCACACAGCAAATTCCACAAGGTGGCAGCACTAACACAGAAGTTTGGCAGATTTCAAAATAGCTTAGAAGGTTTATTAGGCAAGCAAGGAATTTCAACTGAGCATGTGCGAGATTTCAGAGCTGCAGTTGGCTGTGAAGATATAGGTAGGAGGAGTCAGTGAAATCCAAGATGCCTGCCTCAGCTAGAACTGCAGTGGAGATAGGGGAGATTTTGCAGAAGGTATAGTGAGCTGATCATTTACATTATACAAACAATTCTAACTGTTTTAAAAATTGGATTTATTGAACTTTCACATATTGTATTTACTTAGTAAATCATTTTAGGTATGATTGGTGCCCTTTAATGAAAAAGAAATCGATCTCCAATATACTTTAATTTAAAAATGTGAACTGTTTTTATAAGAAACCTGACTGTATGCAGTGAAATTCTCCCTTCATTTACTGCTGTGGATAGGAATTGTCGGAGGGTCCCTACGTTCTAGCAGGGAAACAATCATACTTATGAACAGCAGGGGGAGCCCCTGCCTTACTTACCAGTCATGCAGAACTCAAGTAGCTTTGTTTTTTTATCATTTATAACGATCCCTAAGCAGCACAGACCACACTGAGCATGTGCAGTGCCAGTGTCAGACAAAGATGTATAACAAAGTTACAAGATGACAGCCCCCTGTGGCCAACTTTGAAAGCATAAATCATTTGTTTGATTAGACTTGTGGTGCAGTAAGTTCATGTTTATGTTTAGTATACAAAATACAGCATTTTTAGCCTTGTTCTATTTTACACTTTCCTTGACCTTTAACTCAGAATGAACTCTTAAGGCAAAGGGTACATAGGGAGTATGGACTAAGTGCAGCTATACTGAGCAGATATCAGCACAAAACAAATGCCAAAGTAAATGTCTTTGTGCCAATATCTGGTCCATATAGCTGCCAGGGTTGGACTGGGCTGGCGTTGCACCGGGAAAAACCCTGGTGGGCCCCCAGCTCTTATGGGCTGGTCCAGATCTGCACCCAGACCTGCTGCCTCAATGCAGCGACCCCCTTTGTCGGGAGTTGCGGCAAAAGAATGTGCAGATAGGCGTCGCGGTGTGCATGAGCACATATGTCCCATCATGCGCCGGCACACAAGCACAGTGACGCACTCATGCTCACGAATGGGGGCTCTGGCCAGTCCAACCCTGATAGCTGCACTCAGGGCAACCCAGTGTTTGTCAATAGTGATGGGCGAATCTGAACCGTTTCGCTTTGCCAAAAATGTGAGAGACAATGAAAATTCATGGAACGCAGAACTTTTTTGACACTCAACTAATTTCTTCATCCAATGGAGTCTATGGCCAGCATTTTCACAAACTTGGCGAAAAATTAGCTTTACATTCTTTCTGGCCATTCGTTAAGGAGATATTATTCTGTAGATTATAAAATATAAAATGAAATAAAGCAATATATATGTACATATATGAAAATGCCCACTAGGGGGAAATGAAAGACAAAATGCAGGCAATACAATGTCTATAGTAGAGCCAGTAACACTGTAAAGCAGGGATCCCCAAACCTTTTTTTTTTTTTTTAAAGGTATTTTTTTTTTTATTTCTTTTACTTGTAACAGTACAATCAATAAACATTTATATTTAACATCACATGTTGTCTCTGTTTTGTTCCTTTGATGTACATATAATGTTCCCTCTGTATGTCCTAAACAAAGTTAAAGGTTGGTACATGAAATACATCAATCTCATTCCACCAGATCCCTTGGTTCTGCTCCTGGTCCTGACTCCCACCAGGGACTCCATATTTTCTCAAATTTGGTGGAGCTACCCCTAGCTTTTTAGGTGAGTTTAATTTTGGGTATTGTTTGGTTGATTAGATTAATCCAGGAGTCCCCTGTGAGAGTGTTGGGTCCCATCCAATGCATTATTACACATTTTTTTGCATAAAAAAGTAATACCC
>CM044437.1:14008099-14022056 GCA_024363595.1 Xenopus borealis | reverse complement strand
ACTGCAGTTGTAGGATTTTGTGTTTTTGCAAAGTATGCTAAAAGTCTTCCGTTTTTATCTTCTTGCTTGAACAGTCTTTGAGATTGGTATAGTAATGCCTTTTTTGTTAGTGTTGTGTTTTGTCTTTCTAGGGCGTTACGTTTTGCTTGTAGGAGAGCATAGGATTGTGGTGTGGGATTTGCTATGTGTTCGTTTTCTGCTTGTTCTAATTCCTCCTCTGCTTGTTCTATTATGTCTTGAGTTTGTCTTCGTGCTTGTGCTATGGCTCTCGTTAGTACTCCCCTCATTACCGCTTTACTTGCATCCCATAGGATTGCCTGGGGGGCAGTATTTACATTTAGTGCCCAGTATTCTGAGTATCCTCCTACATTGGCATCACGTACTACATTGCTGTTCAGCCATAGGGGACTTAGTCTCCATAACCTTGATTCTGTTGGGGTGGACCATCTAAGGGAGAGTAGAAGTGGTGAATGATCAGATAGTATCCGTGGGAGGAATTGTGCTTTGTCAATGAGAGGGAGAATGTCATTTGTCACAAGTGCTAAATCTATTCGGGAGAAGGTGTGGTGTGTGGGTGAGTGACAGGAGTATTCTCTACGTTCGGGGTGTTTCCATCTCCAAACATCAGTGAGGCTGAATGCTTCTGCCCATTGTGCTAGTTTGGTTGGGCCTGAGTCTAGAGCATGGAGACGGTCATCTTTAGGGCACATTGTGGAATTAAAGTCTCCCATAATGCAAAGGGGGGATGGAGGCAGAGTTGCTATTTTGTTGTTAATCAGATTTAGTAGTGCCTCGTTGTATGGTGGTGGCATATGCAGATTCACAATTGTTATAGGTTTATTACATAGTGTGCCTTGGAGAATAATATAACGACCATATTGGTCAGTAATTACTTGGGTTAAAGAGAAGTTGATGTTTTTTTTTTTTAACGAGTATAGCGACCCCCCTGGCGTGTGTGGAAAAAGTGGCATGGTATGCCCAACCTACCCAAGGTTTCTTGAGGGAGAGTATTTTCTGACCTGTGAGATGTGTTTCTTGTAAAAGCAGGATGGAAGGTTTGTGTTTTTTTAGGTAGTTGTGCATCAGGCTACGTTTAAATTTAGAGTTCAGACCCCTAATGTTCCATGAGATTATGTTATAGACTGCCATATTTAGATGGGTGTATGTAAGAGAACCTGATGGGCACCTTTGGTGTTTGTGAGGGTTTTACTAGAGACAAACTTAAATAGTAAATTCTGGTACTTAAAACATAACATAAACAACATTGTAACATATCCCCAAATCCCACCCTACCCACCCCCCAAACTTGGGTGGGTCTTATACCCATAACTAGTGATGGGCGAATTTATTCGCCAGGGGCGAATTCGCGGCGAATTCCCGCGATTCACCGCTGGCGAATAAATTCGCGAAACTGTAAAAAAAATTCGCCGCGCAAAAACGAGTCGCGTGTTGTTTTTTGACGCGACGTGCGCCGAAAATGACGCGGCGCGCGCCGAAAATGACGCGACGCGCGTCAAAAACTACGCGACGCATCGCGTTTGATGCACGACTCGTTTCGCGAATCGGCGAAAAATTCGCGAATTTCTCTGGAGATTCGCAAATTTTTCGGCGAAGCGAAACGCGGCCGTTTCGCCCATCACTACCCATAACTGTAGACCCTGGAGTTGGTCTTGTGTAGGGCGCGTGCCCCAGAAAACAGCCGGTTTTGAGTTCCAAATAGCCCTTGCCCCCCCCGGCCCGGTAAGCATAAAGCAAGGTAGTTTGCCAATAACAGACATATTCTTTGTATTATGCTTGTTAGTCTCCGACTTATGTGGGTGTTCCGTTTTTAGTCAATATTTTGTCTAACATCATTCCCATTTCACCCGTGTGGGTGTATAAAGGTGAAGCTAACAAGTGGTGTTGTAACTCCCATAGTTCTTACCCATTATTTTCTGGTATGAGTCCATTGCTGGACAAGGAATCGCCAGCATTCAATAGAGATTGGAGGGTTAAGAGTTCTTTACTTGGTTTATAGGATATTTCGATTTTTATTCCCGTCTTGGGCTGTTAGGAGGTTGTCTCCTTGGTCCCCTTGTATCTAGCCAATTATCAGCTTCTGCAGGGGTTGCAAAAATGTGGGTTCGTCCTCCCTCCAGAATTCTCAACTTGGCAGGGAACATCATGCTGTATTGTATTTGTGCGTCTCGCAGGCGCCTTTTGATGCCTTGGAATGATGCTCGTTGTTTTTGTACTGTTGTTGAGTAGTCTGGATAGAAGGAGATACGGTTACCATTATACTGTATATCGCCTTTTTGGCGTGCGGCTCTGAGTATGGCATCTCTGTCTCTGTAATTGAGGACTTTTAGCAGGAATGGACGGGGTGTTGCTCCAGGTGCTGGCGTTCTGGTGGGGACTCTGTGAGCCCTCTCTATTATGAACACCTCAGAGAAGATAATAGTTCCAAACATTTCTTTAAGCCATTTTTCTGTAAATTGTTCAGGCTGTTGACCTTCAGTTTTTTCTGGCAGCCCAATTATACGGACATTGTTGCGCCTATTTCTATTTTCAAGGTCATCCGATTTTTCCAGTGCAGATTGGAGTTGTTGTTGCAGTCCTCTTATCGTGTTCTGTAGAGGGGTTACTTGGTCTTCAAGGGATGACACTCTGTGTTCCACCTCTGCCGTTCTTTCCCTTACATTCTGCAAGTCCTGCCTCAGCAATGATATGTCAATTTTGAGTTCTTCAAGTTGGGCTGTGGCTGTTGTGCGATTCTCCAGTATTGCCCCTAGTACTTCACTTAGTGTTGGTTCTGTAGGCAGTTGGTCAGTTTGTGGAGAGGCTGGAGGGGATTCACTGTTATCTTTGTTTTGCTCTTGTTGAGAGCTATGTGCATATTTCTCCAAACGTGCAGCCGCATCGATTTTGGGTTTGGGTCCGTATTTCCCCATGCTCCTTTTAGTCACTGGTTTGGCTGTGTTGAAATGCTATGAGGACAGTACAATAGGAGTTTTGGCAATGTTGAATGGATTTGTAGCCGGGCGCAGCTGAGCAGGGCTTAGTTGTCAGACTTACATTTGTTTTAATAAATGGATTCTTGTGGTAAGAATGTCCTGAAGGCACACCTTTATGCAGGCTGTTTTGAGTGTGACCTTTGCCTTATTAAAGCAGACTTGTCCGGGCCCTGCACCTGAGTCTCAGGTGGGCTGGCAAATGGCTGGTCTTCCCAAGGTTCAGCAGGGAATTGTAAGTGGTATTGTCCCAGCTAAGTATGACATTGTGTAGGGCACTGCGTTGCTGGCCTTATATTAGGGTCCCCCCAGGGCTCCAGGTGCACTCACCCCTTGTTGGCTTTTTAAAACAGTTCTGGGAGAATTCGTCTCGGTTTGTCGCGGTATTTATGGAGTACCGCGCCGCGGGTCAGGCCTCAGGCGGGCTGCGCAATCACGCGAGGCCGCGGCTTCACACGCGGCGCTAGGCCTCAGTCAGATCTCCCGATCTAACGGCAGTAGGCGCCTGTTGGAGGGTGCAGCGACCGGTCTCCCCTCGCTCATGGACTGTCTCCCAAGTTGGATGTAGTTCCTGGTGCAGAGTCTGGGCTGTTTTAACCCCTGGAGCCCCGGGAGCCTCCCCAAGATGCGTGCTTCCAGCTGCCTGTCCTGGCCACGCCCCTCAGGGATCCCCAAACCTTTTTACCCATGAGCCACGCTCAAGTATAAAATAATGTTGGGCAGCAACACAAGCATGCAAAAAGTTCCCATGGGCTTCTAAATAAGGGCTGTGATTGGGTATTGGTAGCCCCCCAATGTGGACTTGCGGCCTACAGGAGGCAGTTTGGCAGTATACATGTTTTTTATGCAACTAAAACTTGCCTTTAAGCCAGGAATTTAAAAAGAAGCACCTGCTTGGAGGCCACTGGGAGCAACATCCAAGGGCTTGAATAGCAACATGTTGCTCTTAAGCTACTGGCTGGGGATCACTGCTGAAAAGCAATAGAAAACAGGCACATCAATGAGCTGCCAATCAGTCAGATACTTTATAGTCATTACTGTGCATATATTGGGATGATACCTTTTCATATAAAAACTCAACAAAAATCTTTTCCACTCCAGCCTGCAGAACAGGTATCCCTAAATTATTTTTTTCTCTTTCAGACAGGGGTCCCAATATTCAAAGACCCCCCTCCCCCGCCCATTTAACTCCGCAACAACTGAAAGGTGCCAAAATTTGCATCACTGTCCTACAACCTAAGCAGGGTTGTCTACGAGAAAATTATAAAAACAAGAGACCACCAACATAGCAATACAAAAATAACATAGAAAAGTTGCTTAAAATAAGAATAGATGAGGCGGGCTTAGCAAACCAAGAGCTGAAACCATCACTGGGGAACCACAATAAGTATGTGCAGAATGGGACCCTGTAATATAGAGAGGGAGGGGGCTGGCCCAGTCTGTGTCAGTGGTTATATAGAGTGGGGACACCTGACAATCTTCCTACTACTGCAAACTGCAATCAGATTAACTGCTGCCAGCAAGAACTGTAACTGCCTGTTCCACCTACCTACCTACCTATCATTCAATCCCACCAACCTGCCACTTGCACGGTAAGTGCCTTTCACCTATTTGCCACTTTTTCCTGCCTACTGGAACTGTAACTTTCTTCCTGGTACTCTAAGATCTCTTTCTCTCAGTCTCACCTATCTAACTGCCACCTTCATCTCCCATCTTCATCTCCCATATTCTTACCACCCCTGCACTATCATCTCTCTATATGAACTTTAATTACCTGGTTTATTTCCCCTTGGCCCCCAACCATTCCCTTTTTTTTAATCAGGACACAATATGGATACCCACTACCCACGGGAGCAGGATATCATTCAGAAGGAACCAAAGAAAACAGATTCTCCTAGTACGGTTATCACAGTGGGAGCCCCAGCCCCAATTAGGGATCACCTGATCTGGTCTCTGTGTAACACATTGTACATAAACCTCTTCTGCCTTGGATTCATTGCACTGATCTACTCTATCAAGGTGAGTCTGAGCAAGGAGAATTTTGGGAGGGCCCAGGGTATAAATTCATCAGATTTTGAAAAGTCTGGTTGCAGAGTAGGACCGAAAGGGTAATTGTTTAAAGGAGAAGTCAACCTAATTGGAGCTAAAATCCCTCCCCTTTGTTTCCCTCTCCCCCCCCCCCCCCCCCCCCGGGCAAATGCCCCTAAGTTGCTACTTACCCCTCGACGCAGGTCCACAAAGTTCAGGCACCATCTTTCCCCATGCGGTCTTTTTCCTGGATCCATCGGCGTCTTCTGGCGCATGCGCAGTAGCTCTACTGCGCATGCGTTGTGAGTCACGAAGTGAAATCGGAAAACTTTGTGACTTTCGGAGCATGTGCAGTGGAGCTGAACCGGCAAATGCCTCATACTGCACATTCGCCAGAAGATGCCGATGGATCCAGGAATAAGACCGAACAGGAAAAGATGTTGCCTGTGGGTAGATGGCGCCGAGGGGTAAGTAGCAACTTAAGGGCATTTGCCTGGGGGGGGGAGGTAGGACAGGGGGGAGGAGTGGGGACAACACAGGGGAGGGATTTTAGCGCTGATTGGGTTGACTTCTCCTTTAAGGATCATTGGGGCCAGATGTTAGACTGTAATTTCAACCAAGCTAGAGGCTAATGAGTTTTCTCTCTCTCTCAGATTGGGGTTCCAGTAGTCCTCCTATATGATTGGGTCTTATTAGGCTCTGAACTTTTCTTCAGTCGTGTACAATATCATAAAGTAGGAGTTACAAAATAAGAAGGGCCCCAGTGCAGAAATATTTTGGCCCAATTTTTTTCAGGAATAGGTAAACTGCTGAGAAGGGTTCTAGTTCAGAATTATCTAGAGGACTTGGCTATTCTTTGCAAATTTAAAGGGACACTCATTATTTTAAAACATGCTGTATGTTTCATTGTTCATGTAATAAATATAGACAGCAGTCAAGTCTCTTTACAGGCTACATGGTTCTGCTCTATGAAGGTACTTTTAGAGATCAGTGGGCCCCTAAATGTGCTGAAGCCCCAAATTCCCTGTACCTAAAATGTAATAGCAAGGCAACTTTGCTGTTAAATTGGAGGGTGCAATGGCTTTTATGGCTTCTCTTCTTTCATGGCTTATGATGTTGTGGTGGTTGAGGGTCCCATAAGGCTGTTCTGCAGTGAAAAGCACCACTATTATTTCCTTCCCTGTAATTAGAGATGTTTACTACTGCTACTAGTGTAATACAGGAGAACTAAAGCCTTGAACTGGTTATGGGGCCTGTTATCCAGAAAGCTCCGTATCTGACAGTTGTGTCACGTCGGATCTAAGCTGCAACACTATCCCACAATTCTATTACTTACCCTATTTCCATTGCAACACCTGCCTCTTTGCGCAGCACATCGGATCGCTCGGAAAACCCCCATGGAGTTCTGCCCTACTAAAAAAAACACATGAAATAAACCCAATAAGTTGGTTTATAAGTTGATTCAGAGTTTCTGAATAATGGATTTCTGGATAACGGATCCCATACCTGTATTGTGATTCTTATACAGATGCAGTCACTTTGGATTGTAAGTTTAATGCGTCGTGACTTAACTCATCTGTCTCATTTATCCCACTTAGCACAGAATATTGTGTCACAGCATCCCATCCAATTAAAGAGTTCACCATTGAAAACAATGGAGCTTTGGTATGCTAATGAAAAGGTTAAATGCATTAAATGAGTTAAGATAACTTTAGATAACACAGTTTCTTCAATTAGCCCTGAGTCACGACGCATTTAACTTACAAATCCAAGTGACTCTATCTGTATTACATGATTTAAATGGGTCTCTGGGCAGCAACCCAGAAAATGTGCTGGGAATCAGCAGAAAAGAAGACGGGGAGCTTCTGGGAGCATCTTCATAGGCAGAGGTAGTCACAGCTAAACAAGTATGTTGGCCTCGGGATGGTACAGGAGTCGAAAATAAAAGGTGTAGCAATTATAACCTAATTCTTTGTTGAGCTTCTTGGAGAGTGACCCTCTCTCTTTGAAACCAGTTCCCTCTTCCATTTCTCCATTGCAGGTACGAGATCAGAAGGTGCAAGGGAACGACCAGGCGGCGCGGCGATACGCTAAGAAGGCGCAATGCTATAACATGCTGGCCACGGTGTGGAACATCACAGTCCCCACGCTGCTGTTGGCGGCACTGATCGTCGGTATTGTGCACCTGTCCCAAGTGGTGAGCGGCATAATAGACTTTTTCGGGCTGCGGGGCGGCAGTGATGACGACAAGCAGTAAATCTGAAGCCGTGTCATCCTGACCTGGGAAATCAGGTGGAAGCCATTGTTTGCTGAACATGGACTGACAGTGAAAATCAAACATAAAGCTCGGTTAGTAGCACCTCGAATCCCAGTCAGTCAGGCCAATAAAACATACATTCAGAAATAATGGATCTACATACCATTCCTATTAACCCCATGAATTTTGGGCAAATGGTAGAAACATCATGAATTATGGGAATGTAACTGAATTACTCACATGCCGCTACAGACCTGCATGAGTTTTGCAGAACCGCACAAAACCCAATGACCCCCAGCCTGCACCCCCTTTATCACACTATTCAGCCCCATCTTCACAGACAGGACCCACCCCCAGCGTAAGGTCACATAAGCCAAAAGTGATGTCACACATTAGCCCATTTTTCCTATGATGCCGTAAGTTGTCACCTACCTGCAGCTAAAGGGTTCCCAAGTCCTGACCACTTTGCAGGTATTCTGCTATGGGTAGGCAGAAGAGGCATGTGTCTAAGGCACAATGTTGGGGAACCCCTCTACTGCCAGTTTATAGCGCCTGTATAAACATCTCACTTGCTCACTAGTGCCCCCGCCATACACATGCAATCGCAGGAGCACACGCATACTAAATACAAGTGCAAGGGATGGATGGTAGATGCACTGTCTGCAGGGAGCCGCTGCAGGACTCGACATACCACCGTTCACTATAATGACAAATATAGTCAAATTTAGTAAGTCCATATCAGTAACTGGTAGTGTGTGTTTACTGTGCAACATGGCAGGTAACTAAGAAATCACATGCAGCTTCTATAGAGAAGGGCAGTCAGTCACACGCTGGAACTCCAAACTATACATAGATATAAAGTCACTAATCCCCACTTACTGCCTGTGACCAGATACCCTTGAACTACAGTTTCCAGCACTCCACATAATCTGTTTCTGCCATGCTTTTTGATTTCAGGAAAATGCAGATCAGAAATCCTCAGTGTAAAGTATCTTACAAATGTTACACAATAAAATAATATTTATTGGACTTTTGCCTACTTTTTTCTCCCATGGGGCTCCTGTTATGCCTGGGGCCCAAGCCAATTCCATATTGTAAAACTAACAGAACATAAAGTAGGGGCCTGGGTAAGCGACCTTGAGAAAAGCCTCCATTGTGTGACGTCCCTACTTTACATTCTGTAACTATCCTGGGACATTGCCATATGTCTAAGGGACCCAGCACTGCGGTAATACATTAAAGGACAAGGAAAGTGTAAAATAGAATAAGGCTAGAAATGCTGTATTTTGTATACTAAACATAAACATGAACTTACTGCACCACAAGCCTAATCAAACAAATGATTTATGCTTTCAAAGTTGGCCACAGGGGGCTGTCATCTTGTAACTTGACCAAGACTGTGCACATGCTCAGTGTGATCTGGGCTAAGCTTAGGGATCGTCATAAATGATCAAAACAGCACAAGTCAAATAATATCTGCCAGAAGCCGATACAGCAAGACTGATTAATAATCAGAATATACAGACTGCACTGGGTCTATGTTGTAGATTCATCAAAGAGTGAAGTTCCGCCACTAGAGGGAAATTCCACAGCTCTCAATTCATTTCTATGGGATTTTGCAAGGCGTATTCATCAATGGGTGAAGTGAAAGTTCACCCTTTGATGAATATGCCTTTAAAAATCCCATAGAAATGAATTGAGAGCTGTGGAATTTCCCTCTAGTGGCGGAACTTCTCTCTTAACTTCACTCTTTGATGAATCTACCCCTATGTAGGAAGCCGTCAAACAAGCTCTGGAACATTGTCAGTCAGGAATATTTACACCACTCGTGACAGGGCCATGAATAAAAATAAGTGAATATAAAAATCAATGAGGGTGCTATTCTAAGCACTTTTGCAATATACATTATTATTTTTTTTAGATTTCAAGATATTACAGGATACAAATACAGTTAATATGAATTTTACAACAGTGCCACCTGCTGGTCCTTTCCCACCAGTCTGACCACCAAGTAGTCGAGGAAGTTGTCAGGAAATTGAAAAAGGCTGCTCTGATGTCCTTCTGCTGAGAGAAAAATTAGAAACCTCTCTCAAATCTTTCTTAACCAGAAAAAAAATCAAAGCAGCCTTTCTTTCTTTCTCTTGACAACTTCCTTCACTACTTGGTGGTCCTGCGCAAAACCAGTTTGTTAAACGCAACCCGCAACGCGCACCTGGACTTGCAACCCACATTCTTACCTGCTTGGACCCGCTACCCGACCTGCAAGTACCTTATCTACAACCCGATCCACGACCCGCTGACCAACAAGAAACGGTCATTGTAAACCAGAAGTGACATCATTAGAAGCAGGCATGATCTAATGAGATCTATTGAGATCCCACGAACCGACCCGCGTCTATATCTGCACCCAAAACTTCTACCCGCAACCTGCAGGTTACTCGCTTTTTTGCGGGTGACCCGCAGGTACCCAACCCGCTGCAGGACTCTACTTCATGGTCAGAAAATTGCCAGCAGGTGGCGCTGTTGTAACAAAAATCATTTATGTTAACAGTACATGTATCCTTTAATATCTTAAATGGGGGTCCATAGGGTTAATCTCCCCTACTGCTCAAGAAGTACTGGTTCTGTCACCAAGAATGGTCTTTCCCCAACTGCCCAGAGATCTTGTCACGAGCTCCTGTCTATATTATGGGGGAACACATGGCTCTTCCTCTCTTTCTGGACTCCACTCTAGCGAAAGCTAGATATGGCAGAGGTCCTGGGCTGGAGGTAGGAGAGAAATGCAAGATCAAGCTCTAAAGTAATAAATAGTTGAAGTTCCACATTTCCACAATTTCACCCTATGATTTGAAACCTTGTACCTTTACCTATAGTGATGGGCGAATCTGGGGTGTTTTGCTTCTCCCAAATGGAGAAAAATTCACAAAACGCCGCCGACGTCTCATTTTGGATGCGGGCGTCTAAAAGCACAGTGCCGGCATCGAAAAAACAGACGCCAGCATCCAGAAATGGTCAGCCACATCCTGGCATTTCAGAAGTTATTCACCGGCGGCGAATTGCGGGAATTATCCGCGAATTCGCCCATCACTATTACCCCTGGTGCCTGTTTTTGTTTTATTTATTACACTGTCACACCATCTAAATAATAAATGTTCAGTAAGGACGCCTTCTCTCCAAACACTTCCAGCGTAGGGCTCAGCCGTGAGAGAGAGGAAATGAAGAGAACGTGACAAAGCTCAACAATTAAGCAGCTGTGGTTTT
Source organism: Xenopus borealis (assembly GCA_024363595.1). Lineage (NCBI taxonomy): Eukaryota > Metazoa > Chordata > Amphibia > Anura > Pipidae > Xenopus > Xenopus borealis. The sequence continues at coordinate 14,011,520 of CM044437.1, read as the reverse complement.
GAAGGGAAATCAATCTGCCTCCCGCCCCTACACACACACGTTACACAAAGAACCAAATGTAGAAATTTTTTCTCTAGTTGGGTTTCTTCTAATATCTATGATGTTATAACATAGGCTGGATGGTCATATTTTTCCTTATCCCCTCCCATAGCCCTCTTGTTGTGTCATAATCCCCTAACAAGAAGTCAGGGCTGTGGCCTAGTGACCAAGAGAGAGAGATATTATATTGTAAGGGGGGCAGTAGCAATCAGTTATAACTAAAGATGGAAGCATCTAGTTGCATTATCAGGAATAACTCCTACATTTGCACAATTCAGTCTCCATTCTCCTGAGACTGGCAAGGGGCCGGCTCACTGCTTCTCCAACAAAATAATATTCCATAACAGGTTGTCTATAACCCTCGGCTCTACATTACTTTGTTTGGTAAGATGTGTAAAATTTAATGACTGTGCCTTAGCTACGTCTACTCTGCCTACCCCCTAGTTCCAGCCCTGGGTGACACACGTAACTACTAGGGGAGATTAATTTCCCAGCGACTCCTCTTCTTTGGGTGTCTAGTCTCCCCCGACCTTCCCGCCTGCTAGAATGAAAATTGCCAGCCGGATAGTACTCGGATAGTTTCAGTTTTCGAAGTCGCTCAAAGTTTCCTCATGAGGCAACTTCGGGCGACTAATCTCTCAGAGTCAGGGCCAGAACAAGGGGTAGAAGAGGCTGCTGCCTAGGGCACAATGGTAGGGGTGCCAGGCAGCTAACTCTAACATTGCCTACCCAGTCCAATTCGCCCTCAGTCTCCCGCACAGTCCCACCTCCCCTCCCTTCGTCTCAATCCTTGCGCCCTCTTCCTATGGCTACCTCCCCGCATCCCCTCCCTCCCCACATTCGTCACCTCTCACCGCTTCCTTCCTGCGTCTCACCCCACCCCCTCTCTGTTTCTGTGCACGCATGCGGGGGGGGGGGCACTTGCCTAGGGCACCCAGTAGTCCAGGCCCAGTCCTGCTCTGATTAGCAACTTGTGCCACCACCCTTAATCAAGGCCAGTGATAGGGGACCGCAGGGGTCATAGAAAAAAAGTATAAGGACAGAGACACAGGTTCAGATTCTGTGAGATTAGTCAGCCGGCGACAAATCTCTTCTTCGGAGCGACCTCAACTGCCTTCCCGCTGGCTAGAATGTAAATTGCCATCGGGGTGGCACTTGAAGCACTTCGTTTTCTGAAGTCACCTGAAACTGATCTGGGCAGCAGAGATATAATTTTTAGGTGATATTCCTTATTCTATATAGAGTAACAAGCAATAGAGCAAGCTAGGCATGCAGTCAGTCTCTATACAATTGGTAAAATGTGTGTGTGTAAAAGCCATGCTGGGATCTGCATTTAGAAGGAATCTCGCTCTGCGGTTTTGCCACTGCCCAGACACATCAAACCTGGGTTCTCTGTCCAGTTAATTAGAAGGCTGTCATAGCTATATATTCCCTCGCTAAGTAATAACATATGGTGCTCAGCAGCCACTGAAACATTTAAAAACAACACAAAAAAGCTTGATTTTATGGTTCCTGGATCTCCTTTCAGCTCCAGTGAATTTGGCACAAAATGGGAGAATCAAAGCGATTTCTATTTTTTATCTGAATTTCCCTTTAAATTTTGAAAATTCCTCCTTTAAAAGAATATTTTTTTAGTTATGCGTTATGCCTCTCTAGAGCAAAGAGGTTCCCCATGTTTACCGTAAAAATTTTAAAGCAGTACACGAAATGTTGGTTATGAAGATGCTAAAGATGAGAGAATGTGTAAATAATGATATGTTATCATAGACATTTGGGGGTTATTTATCAAAGGTCAAGTTTTAGAGTTACGCAAGCTTTTTCAAACCTTGAATAAACTTGAATGGTTTTATTATTTAAGAAAGAACTTGAATGGAAAAACCCAGAATCCACGCGTTTGGGGTTACCAACCCAAAAACTCCAATAAATCGAGCTTTCCACGGGAAAAACCTTGATTCTCTCAAATTATTCGAGTTTTCGAGCAAAACCCTCAGTAACAAACATGAACATCATGCAGACTATTAAGATCTTCATCTTAGATGGTTTTTAGCTAAAAAAAAAGATTTTTGACTGAAAAATCTCCACCAAAGCTTAAAGGAAAACTAAACCCCCGAACAATGTAGGTATCTATAAACAGATATTGCATAAAACAACTCATATGTAAAACCCTGCTTCATGTAAATAAACCATTTTCATAACAATACACTTTTTTAGTAACATGTGCCATTGGGTAATCATAAATAGAAAATAGCCATTTTAAAAAATAAGGACAGCCTCCTGGGATCCTAGGATCCAACGGTGCACACAAATATACCAAACAAACTATAATGTTAGGTCACACCAGCCAATTAACAGACAGAGGTGTGTCTTTTGCTTCCACACTTCTTCACGTTACAGTTAGAGTTTAAATATTTCTGGTCAGGTGATCTCTGAGGCAGCTCACAGACCATCATGAAATGGTGGTTCAAGGCATGAGATGTAAAAGGGCAAAATTTACTTAAATATATATACCAGGTAGGTAAGATTCTTTAATATGTCCCTTGATTTGATACAAACTATCTGTTGCTCAAAAATTCATTTTCGGGGTATAGTTTTCCTTTAATAAATTATTCTGCTAGGCATATTTTGATTTCGAACATCAAATGCTCATATGGAGGAACTATGCACAATGCTTAGTAACTAAAGGAGGATCAGGTCTGGGTGCAGGCCGAGCAGCCTGGCCCCTATTAGGGCTTCCAAACTGGGCAATATTTCCTATAATTGACTTGGCGACTGACCAATCGGCGATCACTGTCATAGCCCTGCCCCTGACATCATGACCCCGCCCATGTAACATCACCATCCTGCCACCACCACATCACGTGCCCACCCACTGCCCAGATATCATAGGCTGAAAAGGTGGCAACCCCTAATCCTGTGGAGCTTTCAGCCCCGGAGAACCCCAAGGGGGCTGCACCCCCAGTAGTTACGCCCCTGACTGGTAACACATAAAGCTTTTCGGTTAAGCCTGAACCCCTGTAATCCCCTTTTCTTGATACCCTGAATAAAGCTGGACATACATAGGCAGATATCTGCCCATGTATCCTTCCGAATAAATATCTGTCCGAAAATCAGCCCTAGGGCCGTGTAGATAGGGTTGCCACCTGGCCTGGCAGGTATTTTTGATGGCTGATCCCAATGTTATTAATAGGAAAAAAATGTAAATATATAGGAAGGCCGGTATTTTTTTCTAGAAAAGGTGGCAACCCTACGTGTAGATAACACTGCCCACTTGTGTCACATCTCACCTAATTGTGTCACAGTCCAAGCTAATTGTGTCACAGCCAGGGTTGCCACCTTTTCTTAAAAAAAATACTGGCCTTCCTATATATTTAGCTTTTTTTCC
>CM044437.1:13982096-13996488 GCA_024363595.1 Xenopus borealis | reverse complement strand
TTCAGTTACATTAAGTAGGAGAAATAACAGCCTGCCAGAAAGTAGTTCCATCCTAAAGTGGAGGCACAAGTCACATGACTGGGGGCAGCTGGGAAACTGACAATAGGTCTAGCCTAATGTCAGATTTCAATACTGAATATAAAAAAATCTGTTTGCTCTTTTGAGAATTGGATTTCAGGGCAGAAGTCTGCTGGAGTAGCACGATTAACCTATGCATTTTGAAGAGAAAAAAAATGTTTTCCCATGACAGTATCCTTTAAACTCTTCTGGTTGGTGAAGAAATGACCCATGTGACATTTGGCCTTTAACCCATTTACCTGTAATATTAACCCTGTTTTATGGCTGCTGCATCTCATGAACTGTTTGTGTCTTTCTAGGAGCAAAGTATTGCTTTGGTTACAATGTTTGTGACATGCCTGGTGCCATCTGGATGGGTCCTGGCTCACATGGAGGATTATAAGCATAAGCCGGAGTAACCCTGTTTAGCTCCGATGCCTGGACTGTGTTACCTGGGAACCAGTCGATTTCATAAAATGTGAATCATTAGCCTATGTATCTCTGTGGAAAGGTTGCTCCAGTGGCATAATGCCTCCCTTTCTTATTAAAATGTATTTAACTCCAAAAATGGTGGCCATAGCGTGTTATTACAGAGCATAATACAGCTTGTATACATTAGCCTTTATGGTACATCAAAACTGGAATCCTTTCAGCATAGCAGCCGTATCTCCAGAACTGGTTACATACAATAGGGCCACACTACATCACACAGTTATCCCTGTGGCCCTGGACTAAAATCGTGACAAAATAAAAAACAGAGAGAGGTTGTACTTAACCTGCAGAAAAATGAATCCACAGAAAACCAAGTGCATTTAGTCAGGGTGTGAAGATTGCTGGTCTCCATCTTTTATGAACTACAACTCACAGCATCTGAAACAAGCCACTGCTCTGCTTTCAACTTGATACAATGGAGATAATTTTAAGGCTAGGGCCAGATGATTAAAGGGCAAGGCAAGTGTAACATAGAATACGGCTAGAAATGCTGTATTTTGTATACTAAACATAAACATGAACTTACTGCACCACAAGCCTAATCAAACAAATGATTTATGCTTTCAAAGTTGGCCACAGGGGGCTGTCATCTTGTAACTTTGTTATATATCTTTGCAAGACTAGACTACATACACATGCTCAGTGTGATCTGGGCTTCTTAGGGATCATCATAAATGAACAAAAACAAAGCTGCTTGAGTTCTGCACATCTGGTAAGTAAGGCAGGGGCTCCCCCTGCTGTTCATAAGTATGATTGTTTCCCTGCCAGAAGTTAGGGACTGTCTGACAATTCCAATCCACAGCAGTAAATGAAGGGAGAATTTCTCTGCATACAGTCAGGTTTCTTATAAAAATGGTACACGTTTTTTAATTAAAGTATATCGAAGATAGATTTCTTTTTCATTAAAGAAAGTAAAAATGGGATTTTATTTATTTGCCTTTCCTTGCCCTTTAACACTGTGGATTTTCTACAGACAGAGAATGCACTACTCCCCTTGTCTTTTCCAACTGTGGGAGGATGTTGGCGTGAAATGCAAAATGTTGTGTAACAGGTGGATGGGTCAGGGTTTGCCTAAACCTTCCCTTGGGTTACTATTTGTGTTACCCATGCAAGTAGGGTTGCCACCTTTTCTTGAAAAAAATTCCAGCCTTCCTATATATTTATCTTTTTTTTCCTATTAATAACATTGGGCTCAGCCATCAACAATACCAGCCAGGCCGGTAAAATACAGCAGAACATATATGGAACTGGTGGTACACTTATGAAGCAAGTAGTGCAGCAGGTGATTTATACACAGTTGTATTACTCACAGATTCTTTCTGATCCTTTGTTAGTCAGCTTTGTGAATTGAGCCGCCATTCCTGCTCACTTAGTTTCCTGAACTCATCTGCCACTCCAATAGTGACTTATGACTAGGGTTGCCACCTGTCCGGTTTTGACCCAGACAGCCCGGTATTTCAATACTTCCTGCCCGGTTTTCCCAAATAAGGAAAACCGGGCGGGATTAGCTTGATTGACGCAGCAATCGGCCAATCGCGTCGTCATAGCCCCGCCCCATCATCGGGCCGCTCACCAACGGCACGGGTCCGCCCACCAACGTCATGGGTCCGCCCCCCTGTCCGGGTTTAGCCACGGCAAAAGGTGGCAACCCTACCTATGACAGTTTCTAACCTGACACTCACTTACTTCTATACTGAGGCCTACTTCCACCCCAGGCTTTAGCAGCACATTCCACTTCCAGTAGGTGCACAGGAAAGAGACAGAACACATGGCACATCCCTTTTTATAACCTCTGGGAAGCTACTCCCCCTCCCCTCTGGGAAAAAGGACCTGGTCTAGCTGGCTAACACATTTACTGAGACATAGGAAAACCTTTACCCTTTTACATAGGGACATCTAGTGGCCAGTCACTGAACTGCCAGCACAATACTTTTAGGACAAAGGAAACGGCTTCCCTTGTATAACTAAGGACCCAATCTAGTTGTCTAAACTATGCCATGGGGAACAAATACCTAAAGGTTAGCAAAACCTTTACCCTCCTACAGTTGTGTTTCAGCACCAAAATCCAGAAACAATGCTTGCGGGTTCAGGCAGAACAGGAACAGAAGAGCAGCGGACTCTCAGCCTGCAGAGAAACACGGGTGGAGATCTGACATCATCTGGCCCTGGCCTAATACTGATCATATCCAAACCTTCCAACCGTCCCTCTTTTGGAGGGACAGTCCCTCTTTTGAGAGCTCAGTCCGCAGTCCCTCATTTGTACTGGAAAGTCCCTCTTTTCTCTGCACTGAACAGCCAGAAAAAGAAAAATTTTTCTAACTTAATTGGCTTTTGGCAGAGAGCCCAAAACAGGTAACAGGTGCAAATTGATACTTTGTAACAGTTTAGATAATTTTAAATAATAATTTTAAACTTTCATAACTTGCCAAATTTTGTAAAATGAACATGGTAATTAGGGGGTGTGGCAACAAAAATGGGCACGGTCAAAAAATTTACAAGAAAAAACAATTTTCGTACCTCTTTTTACTTCCAAAATGTATCATCTAGCAGCTCCCTTGTGTACACACTTACATACACATACACACCCACGCATGCACACACATATATATATATATATATATATACACACACACACATGCACATACGTACACACATGCACACATATACACACATGCACACACGCACACGCACACACACGCACACACGCACACACATACACACATGCACACACGCACACACATGCACACACGCACACACATACACACATACACACATGCACACACATACACACATACGCACACACATACACACATGCACACACATACACACATGCACACACATACACACATACACACACACACATGCACACACATACACACACATACACACATACACACATACGCACACACATACACACATGCACACACATACACACACATGCACACACATACACACACGCACACACATACACACATGCACACACATGCACACATGCACACACATAGACACACATGCACACACATACACACATGCACACACACATGCACACACATACACACATGCACACACATATACACACACATGCACACACGCACACACATATACACACACATGCACACACATACACACATGCACACACATATACACACACATGCACACACATATACACACACATATACACACACATGCACACACATACACACACACATACACACACACATACACACACATGCACACATATACACACATATACACACACATGCACACATATACACACACATACTGTCTGATTGACTTTGGCCTAAAGAAAAAGTGTGTGAAATCGTGGCTGGTTTTTGGAGTACAATCAATCTATAAATATGCTTTGAACGCTCTGTATTGGGAAATAATATTCCAAATCCCAATAAAAAGGATTTTATGACAAAGTGAAGTTCAGGAATGTGATGTTCCCTGTGTAAATAAACTGACAGACTACAGGGTTTATGTTACTCAGGAAGAGAAGGTGCTGCTAGTGATTACAATAAGTGCACAGCCACACACACACACACTCGTGAGATTCCATTTCTAATCCAACCCATATTTTCTTTGTGGATCTGACACATAAATCACTACAATATATATTTTGTATTCACTGTTGTGTTTTACAGCTAATCTGTCAGCGCTGCACATATATGACAACTTATTCCTGAACTTTACTTTTCTTTAAACACTTGTTCCCCTGTCATTTTGTTTTATCAGCACCAGATGTCAGTGTGGGGAGGGAGTCTGCCTGATTTCTGCTGCCCCCTGGTGTCCACTGAAGCAACAGCACATTAGTTCTCTACTCGGCAGAATTATCACCTTGCAAAGTGGAACCAAGCCACCAAGACAACTCAACAACCAGGATAACTTAAACTGCTCACTGACTGCAACATGCAAATAAGTTCACGAGCATGCTCAGATTGTAGCACTGTCTGAGTATTCTACCCAGAATGCCTAGCTTTAGTAAACTCTCTAGAAGTATCAAGAGAAGTGCACACAGCAACTTCCACAAGGTGGCAGCACTAACACAGGCAAGCAAGGAATTTCAACTGAGCATGTGCGAAATTTCAGAGCTGCAGTTGGCTGTGAAGATATAGGTAGGAGGAGTCAGTGAAATCCAAGATGCCTGCCTCAGCTAGAACTGCAGTGGAGATAGGGGAGATTTTGCAGAAGGTATAGTGAGCTGAGGATTTACATTATACAAACAATTCTAACTGTTTTAAAATCGGATTTCTTGAACTTTCACATATTGTATTTTAGGTATGATTGGTGCCATTTAAATACTTGTTCCCCAGTCATTTTATTTTTATCAGCACTAGATGTCAGTGTGGGGAGGGAGTCTGCCTGATAACTGCTGCCCCCTGGTGTCCACTGAAGCGACAGCACATTGGATCTGTATCTGCAGCTCCTCATTATACTCAACAATATCCCCCTGCAAAGTGGAACGGTCACTGCAACAATATTGCTCAACAACCAGGAAAACTTTAACCATGACACTGCCAGATGCCTTCCCCAGACATATGCACATAATCCCAAACTATTTGCAGTCGTTGTGTGGGTTCTGACTTTACAGGCATCTCCAGAATGTGTTTAGGGACCTTAAAGGGCAAGGAAAGGCAAAGAAATAAAATCCCATTTTTACTTTCTTTAATGAAAAAGAAATCTATCTCCAATATACTTTAATTTTAAAATGTGTACCGTTTTTATAAGAAACCTGACTGTATGCAGTCAAATTCTCCCTTCATTTAGTGCTTCTGGCAGGGAAACAATCACTTATGAACAACAGGGGGAGCCCCAGCCTTACTTACCAGCCATGCTGAACTCAAGCAGACCATACTGAGCATGTGCAGTGCCGGTGTCAGACAAAGATGTATAACAAAGTTACAAGATGACAGCCCCCTGTGGCCAACTTTGAAAGCATAAATCATTTGTTTGATTAGGCTTGTGCTGCAGTAAATTCATGTTTATGTTAAGTATACAAAATACAGCAATTCTAGCCTTATTCTATTTTACACTTTCCTTGTCCTTTAAGGGTCTCACACCTCTTCATGAGTTCTCTATTGTTGCTTATTAAATGTTCTTAACATTAAAGTGTGCCTATCACATAATATATGTTTAGTACAGGCTAACAGAACCCATATAGTGACCTATGCCCTATTCCTGTGTTGGGGTCTTTCAGCACAGCAAAGTGGAGATTATCACCAAGGACCCAGATATGTGGCCTTCACAGACACAGAAAGGCTAATTAGTGATGCTGCCAAGAACCAAGTGGCCCTCAACCCCTACAACAAAGTCAAGGAGGAGGGTAAATCCGTTTTACCTGAGTAAATCTCATCCATGGTGCTGACAAAGGAGACATCAGAGGCCTATTTGGGCTACAAAGTCCCCAATGCTGTTATCACTGTACCAGCTTACTTCAAGTACCAGGCTACCAAGGATGTCAGTGTTATTGCTGGTCTGAACATGCTGAGAAGCATCAATGAGCCTACCACAGCCGCCAATGCCTATAGCCTGGATAAAAGTGGCAGGGGCGAGTGCAATATCCTTCGCTTTGGTCTGGGAGGTGGCACCTTTGATATCTCCTTCATCTTTGAAGTCAAAGCCATGGCCAGAGAAACAAGAGGTCATCTCATGGCTGGAGCAGAACCAGCTTGGAGAAAAGGAAGAATATACCCACAAGCAGAAAGAGCTGGAAAAGATGTGTGACTTCATTATTGCCAAACTGCACCAGGAGGCAGGAGCTGGCTGCACTGCTGCGCCCAAACCAGGACCAACTAGTGAGGAGGTAGATGAATACCTTTTCAATAGAAGAGACATTTATTACATACAGAAGATCCATGAATACAGGGTTTTGGACTAAATCCTTACAAGATGTTGCACTTTTATAGCTTTAGAAAACCAACCAGATGATTGCTTTCACTGTTCCTGAGTGAGTACAGCCCCAATGAAAAAAATTGAAAGAGTCTGCACATTAAAGTGTAAGGAATGGGGGTTCTGGATTCACAGGAACCCTCACTGCAAGGGCCCCCCATTCCTGCTGCTGATGCTCACCCTATCATGAACCTTCCACCTTACCCCAACTACCACCCTCCCCCATGAACATCCACCCACTGACCATCCATTCCCCCAACCCATAGATCTTGGGCAGGCAGCAGGGCAGGTACAGTGGAACCCACTAGGGTCAGGTCTTAAAGATGAACTACCCTTTTAAATCATTCCCCAGAATTAGGAGTATGCGACTGGGCCCACCAAACAGCGAAGCTTATAATAAATAGGGGACTGGAATGTATTGAGGGCCAATGGATCCAAGGGAGAGGGTGATGTATAAGTAAAGGGTCTCAGGCAGGAGAGGACAATATTGACATGCTGGAGATGGGCCAATTGGAAGCAGATTTATAAGTCATGGCGGCACAACAGGTCAAGAGACGGTAGGTTGGTGTCAGGTGTGGATTAATGGGTTACATCGACCAGCAAATTAAATACAGTGTATGTGTCTCATGCAGAATGAGGGGTTTTACCTTTGTAACAGAGAGTCTGAAACCTACAAAACCTAGTGACATAGACTTCCCAAACCTACTGCAAATCAGTTCCCAAACAAGCACAGTTTTATTATGGCACTTTATTGTCTCAGCACCTTCAACATTCTCCATTTTAGCTCTCAGCTTCTTCCACCTGGACACAAACCCATGAATCTCTCCTAGTGAGCTTTTCTACACCATCATCCTTTCAGTTCAGGAGGCCACAGTCACTTGTTTCTTCCCATTGATTCCTCTTCTCATTTCTCTTCTTACATTGTCTGCTTATGAAAGGAGAGGGAAAAAAATAAGGGCTACTTCAAATGTCATGTGTAGAGGCAGCAAAGGTTGTGTGCTTTATGTTGGAGAAATTCAGTCTTTTACAACAGAGAAACTACAATATCAATCTTCAGAACAAGGATGTTCTCTCCATCATTTATTCCTATACCAATGGTGCATTATTTGGCCACAGACTGCCCCATCCCACATGGAAAATTAAAAAGGATTTTCATTAAAGAAGAATGCTGCTTGGAGGTAATGGTTTGGACTAACACTTGGGTCTCCATGCTATTTAATAATTCCTTTCATAATCTATTTAGAATTCATTTGAATCCCCTTTAAAAAAATAAACTTGAGAAGAATTAGAAGGGTAGATGTACAAACCTGTTTCACATCCCATTACGTACAAATGGCGCCTTATGCAGTGCAGCGTCTCTTGTATCCTGAGAAGAAGTCTGCCCTCTTGAGCTGGGGAAGGAGAAGTATTATTAAACTGTAAAACAACTTTAAAGGGAAACTGTCATGGGAAAACATGTTTTTTTTAAAAGCATCAGTTAATAGTGCTGCTCCAGTAGACTTCTGCACTGAAATCCATTTCTCAAAAGAGCAAACAGATTTTTTTATATTCAGTTTTGAAATCTGACATGGGGCTAGACATTTTGTCATTTCCCAGCTGCCCCTGGTCATGTGACTTGTGCCAGCACTTTAGGAGGGAACTGCTTTCTGGCAGGTTGTTGTTTTTCCTTCTCAATGTAACTGAATAGTACGCAGTGGGACATGGGTTTTACTATTGAGTGCTGTTCTTAGATCTATCAGGCAGCTGTTATCTTGTGTTAGGGAGATGTTATCTGGTTAACTTCGCATTGTTCTTTTGTTAGGCTGCTGGAGGGGAAAAGGGGAGGGGGTGATATCACTCCAACTTGTAGTATAGCAGTAAAGAATGATTGAAGTTTATCAGAGCACAAGTCACATGACTTGGGGCAGCTGGGAAATTGACAAAATGTCTAACCCCATGTCAGATTTCAAAATGAAATATAAAAAAATCTGTTTGCTCTTTTGAGAAATGTATTTCAGTTCAGAATTCTTCTGGGCCAGCACTATTAACTGATGCATTTTGAAAAAAAAATGACAGGATCCCTTTAAATATAAAAATATTCAATTCCATCAGTCCATATGATGTGCCAGTTGGTCTTTCAATTATACAATGTGAAGGAGTGTCAGCTCACATGGATATACTGTACATTTCACACTGTTTTACCCCTTCACCTGGTCACCAGCGATAACAGCCCAGTCATGTGCTCCCTGTAAGTTTCACTAAAATGAATGTTACCCCCCATTGAGGTGTGCCAATGGGGTATAACAGGGTGTGGACAAGCTAAAATATTAAACTTCAGGGTTTCCAGCACCATAATTCTCACAAGAACGTGTTCATAGTAAGCACTGGCTAGATCCCCCATAGTGGTAGTGTTGGGGTATTGCAGGAATGGTCAATACTACCAAAAACCATGGCTAGCCAATAGTCCTACAAAAAGACTTGGCTACAATTCTCTATATAATTATATTGAACATTATTAAGCATGCTAGAAACCAAACTGAGGCATAACATCGTGCTCAAAAATGTTTCTATATTCATGCTCTTTTGTTTAAAAATATTTTTATTGAAACGAAAATCTAACTAGTATTTTACAGGTCAGACAAATTCAATTTCAAAAAACCTGGGACCCCTGGGTAATATACACCACCCCATCTGACTTCAGCTCCTCTCCAGCTAAACTGTTGTGGAACTGTAGGTTTTACGAGGGAGACTAGGAGAAAACATACCTTTTAAACAAAATGAGCAAATCTAAACATATTATTTTCCTTGAAAGATAGACAGAGATAAGCGAAAGGAGGCACCATTGTACAATTGGCTGTCCAAATGTGATAGAATTTGATCAAGGTTATAATTTTGTTATAGTGTTAAGTATAATTTGATATAAGTTTTGAATGGTAATTTTGAACCATGAACCGTCTGCCAGTGGAAGAACGACAAAAACACAATGATAATTGCCATTAGTTATATGTAACTTTATTGTCAATAAGTAAGAATTTTCATGGTTTGTAAACATCCAATGGAAACCTTTCTTTTTGTACTGAACTATTCTCAATAAAAAAATTTTAAAAATATATATATTTTTTTATTGTATCACATTAAAATATCAAAAACACACATGGAGCCTAACGCATTTCATGCTAACCTAGGTGTAGGGATAGGGATTTCCTATGACTTATTGGCCGGTGGGCGGGGCAGGCAAAAAAAAGGGGCACGTCAAAAGGGTTGGAGTCCCACAATATGCCGCAAAAGGGGGTGGAGCAACACTGGAAAAAAAGGTAAATGCCGAACAAATTGGGAGTGGGCTAGGGGCTATTTTTAATGGGTATTACAAATTACCGGCAACTACATTGCTGGTAATATTTGTAATACCGGCCCTGGCCTTGGCAGGTGTTTAACCGGCCAGGCCGGTTAAATACCAGCCGGGTGGCAACTCTATTTATAACCCATGTGCCCCCCCTCCTAATGCAGTGGGAGTGAAGCACAGAAAGAAAGAGATACACCAACTGCTCCTATTTTCAAATTATGCTTGTTATTCAACTTAAAATTCAGTTTTAGTATTATGTAGAACTTAATGTCCCAAGACACTTTACAATTGGTATTTTCTATGGTTTTTGAATTATTTAGCTTTATGTTCAGCAGCTTTGGAATTTCATCTGGTATCTGGTTGCTAGGGTTCAAAATTGCCCTAGTAACCTGGCAGTTGTGTGAATATGAATCAGAAAGGGGCCAGAGTATAAAGAGAAGTCATACAAAGTATGAAACGTGGTAGCCAATAGTCCTGCCACCAATGATACAAATCAGTCTGTTGTACTTACCTGCTGACTTCTAGGTCTTGTATCGTTTCTTGTGAAGGTTTGTAGGGCCCCATGCGCTGAAGGAAGAAACAGTGATAATCAGGGGAGAACAAGCAGAATAACTGTAGTGTGGATGTTACAGTTCTATATAATTTTGAAAAAATTATATCTTCCCTAAAGTTGCAAGTGAATGGGCCCTATATACATTTTATTCTGAGGTCCAGAAACATATTACACTTTTGTTGTTAAGTGCTGTTCCATTTCTGCTTCTACTGCTGTCCTAAATGAATTACATTAGAAGGGACTGCCCTGAGCCTCATTTTATTCTGGGCCCGGAACAGAGGCAGCTGCTCACTGAACCCCCATTGCCACCCTCCCCAATAGATTCGTATCAGAGTTATACAAGCTGCAACCTCCATCTGTAGCTAAACTGCAATTCCCAGCTGGTACACTGCTGGAGTTGAAGGGTGGATAATAAATAATGGGACTTGATATTAAACCCTGGGCTTATAGGAAATGATAAGCAAATGAGGTCTCTAGAGATGAAGGCCAATAGAAAGCCACTTACCATTAGTCGGACAAACAGTGTCTCCCAGTTCCTATATGGCTGCACCCGTGAATCCCTCCTTGACTAAAAGAAAGGAGACAGTTATCTCAGCCATTGACCACCAAACAAATGCCTTTATGTACAGGAGCAGAAACACTTACCTGAGCCTCCAAATTTTGCACACGATTCAAAGCCAAAGAGAGGAGTCGCTGCAGCCTATCAGAGAGAAACAGGGCAAAGAGATTTTCATTCTACCTATATAAACCACTTTCTCCTGATTTACTACTGTAACCTACAGCACTGCTGATTCTTCCCAGACTCCTCCATTCTAACACCCTCCCCAATTAGCTTTTTGACCATTTGTGCCCCCACTGGTTACCTCTCATGTTCTCCCTTTAGCTGTTTTAGGGTTAAAAGATTCTTTTCCCACTGGGGACCAAACACTCGAACCAGACGGACAAGCTCTGTGCTGGGGACATAAAGATCCAACAGGCTGATGGAGGGGAAAGAGAAACCACAGACAAACAATTAGATTGGCCAATGAAAAGGGGAGTGGTGTAATTAGAGGTTAGTGGGCCCCACAGCAAACTAATTTTAGGACCCCAACATGTACAGAAGTTGTCGTGTTTTACCAATAGATGTTGATGTTGCTCATTAATTCATGCCTCCTTATACCTCCTGGACCCCCGTGCAGCTGCAGGGTCTGCTTCCTCTATAGTTATGCCCCTGCTGCCGGGATTTAGAACAGGAGATTGTATTTGGAGCATTGCCTTTAAAGTAGGGATGCACCGAATCCAGGATTCTGCCTTTTTCAGCAGGATTCGGCCTTTATCAGCAGGATTCGGCCTTTTTCAGCAGGACTCGGATTTGGCCGAATCCTTCTGCCTGGCTGAACTAAATCCGAATCCCAATTTGCATAAGCAAATCAGGGCCAGGGAGGGAAATCATGGGACTTTTGGTCACAAAAAAAAGTAAAAAATGTTTTCCCCTTCCCAAACTCTAATTTGCATATGCAAATTAGGATTCTGTTCGGTATTCATCCGAATCTTTCGGGAAGGATTCGGGGGTTCGGCAGAAACCAAAATATGGGATTCGGTGCATCTCTACTTTAAAGGGGCACTCTACACCAGCCTTTAACATGGGCATTCTTGTCTTTTACCACTACAATACTTCTTGCCACCCAGGAAAGTTGGTATAAACTCTGTATAAAGCAACTCTTTTCCTTCACTTTTTGCCTGTGTCTCGGACTAACTGATAAGGAGGATTTCAGCATTTAGGTTTACACCTTAAAGGGATAATGCACTGGGAAAACGTGTTTTTTTCAAAACGCATCAGTTAACAGTGCTGCTCCAGTAGACTTCTGCACTGAAATCCATTTCTCAAAAGAGCAATGAAAATCTCACATGGGGTCAATTTCCCAGCTGCCCCAAGTCATGTGACTTGTGCCAGCACTTTAGGAGGGAACTGCTTTCTGGCAGCCTGTTTTTCCTTCTCAAGGTAACTGAATAGTACACAGTGGGACATGGGTTTTTACTATTGAGTGCTGTTCTTAGCTCTACCAGGCAGCTGTTATCTTGTGTTAAAGGACAAGGAAAGTGTAAAATAGAATAGGGCTAGAAATGCTGTATTTTGTATACTAAACTTAAACATGAACTTACTGCACCACAAGCCTAATCAAACAAATGATTTATGCTTTCAAAGTTGGCCACAGGGGGCTGTCATCTTGTAACTTT
Organism: Xenopus borealis; assembly: GCA_024363595.1. Lineage (NCBI taxonomy): Eukaryota > Metazoa > Chordata > Amphibia > Anura > Pipidae > Xenopus > Xenopus borealis. The sequence goes on along the minus strand of CM044437.1, from coordinate 13,983,955 downwards.
GTTATACATCTTTGTCTGACACTGGCACTGCACATGCTCAGTGTGGTCTGTGCTGCTTAGGGATCGTCATAAATGATCAAAAAACAAAGCTGTTTGAGTTCTGCATGGCTGTAAGTAAGGCAGGGGCTCCCCCTGCTGTTCATAAGTATGAACAATTCTTATCCACAGCAGTAAATGAAGGGAGAATTTCATTGCATACGGTCAGGTTTCTTATAAAAAAAACAGTACATATTTTTTAATTAAAGTATATTGGAGATAGATTTCTTTTTCATTAAAGAAAGTAAAAATGTGATTTTATTTCTTTGCCTTTCCTTGCCCTTTAAGGTGGCCATACACGGGCCGATAAAAGCTGCCAACAGCAGATTATCGGCCCGTGTATGGGGCCCTTTTACGGGCTACTCCAATTGATATCTGGCTAGTCGGCCAGATGTCGATCGGGCAGGATTAAAAATCCCTAAGGCCCACAATCAGATCAGCCTGATATTGCACACCTCAAGGTGGGCATATTGGGGAGAGAGCCGCTCGTTTGGCGACCTTTAGAGAGCTGTTATCTGGTTACCTTCCCATTGTTATGTTGTTAGGCTACTGGAGGGGGAAAGGGGGGGGGTGATATCACTCCAACTGCAGAACAGCAGTAAATAGCGACTGAAGTTTATCAGAGCACAAGTCACATGACTTGGGGCAGCTGGGAATTTGACAAAATGTCTAGCCCCATGTCAAATTTCAAAATGAAATATAAAAATATCTGTTTGCTCTTTTGAGAAATGGATTTCAGTGCAGAATTCTGCTGGAACAGCACTATTAACTGATTAATGACAGTGAAACTCTGAAGCACATGTACTTAGATGTGCCAGCATCTTTAGGAACACTTGGTCTTGTAACAGAAGGACATCCCATATTAGTGTCCCAGCGAGGATATTTTGTTCCAGTGCCAGACTACTGGGGTTTAGCATTGGAAGAGCTCTGGACTGGGTGGGAGCTAAGATGTGGCCAGAGTTCAACTGGATTATGTTGAGTGGGAATAAGTGGTGATTTTATGCATGCTGCTGACCAAGGCAACATGTGATGCCACTTCTTCTACTGCCCGACTGGTGAATAGGACAAACCAGTGGGATAACTGAACCCGACCCCCCCCAGTTGGGGGTCAGATCTGCCACCAGAATATGCTGACCTTCAGCTGTTTTTGGAGTTAACTGCACCACAACAGTCTACGCCTGGGCATGGGATGGTTGGAGTTGTGTTTCAGTAACAACTGGGAAGACATAGGTGAGATCCATGGAGTGAGAGCAGACACAAGGCAAAGCAAGGAAACAGTGGCAAGACTGGCAGTGCCACCAGCCAAAAGGTCCTGTTCACCTTCTAAAGAGCCGAGCCGTGCAGAGTGACAGCTGAGTCTGCAGAGAGCTTGGCACATTCTGAACAATCACTTCGTCCTTCAAGTCGAGGACCTGGAGACAAAGATACAGGAGTTGAAATCCTTTACAATGTACGTTCTTCCTGGAGTGCCAGCTGAGCCCTTTAAATGAACGTTTAGTATGATGTAGAGAGTGACATTCAGAGACAATTTTCAATTGGTTTTCATTTTTTATCATTTGTAGTTTTTCAGTTATTTAGCTTTTTATTCAGCTGCTCTCAGCCATCTGGTTGCTACACTTCAATTTACCCTAGCAACCATGCACTGATTTGAATAAGACACTGGAATATGAATAGGAGAGGCCTGAATACAAAGATGAGTAATAAAAAGTAGCAATAGTAATAAACTTGAAGCCTTACAGAGCATTTGTTTTTTTAGATGGGGTCAGTGATGCCCATTTGAAAACTCAAAACAAGAAGGCAAACTATAAAAAAAAAAAAAAAAA
>CM044437.1:13958340-13978086 GCA_024363595.1 Xenopus borealis | reverse complement strand
TACAGCAGTAAAGAGTGATTGAAGTTTATCAGAGCACAAGTCACATGACATGGGGCAGCCTCTTTCTTTCTCCTGACTCGACTACTTGGAGGTCCGAATATTAACAGCAGGTGGTGCTGTTGTAACAAAACGTATTCATGTTAACAGTTCATGTATCCTTTAAATTCATGGAATTAAAAAAAGAATAAATAATGAATGTACTTTGCAAAAATTCTTAGAATAGCACCCTCATCAATTTTACATTCAGTTGTTTAAAGGAGAACTAAACCCTTAATTAAAAATAAAACCTACCCCCCTTCCCTACATAGAGCCCCCCTCCCCCTGGTAAATTGCCCTCTTTACTTACCCCTTGGTGCAGATTCAGGGCATCAAAGTTCACAATTCTTCTCTTCGGTAATCTTCGGGTCTTCCTTCACTTTAACAATTTCCGTGATTTTTGGCGCATGTGCAGTATTGCGAGGTGGAAGATTGCTCCAACTGCAGATATGACACTTTCTTCCCGAAGATAAGATGGCGCCTGTGAACTCCAATGCCCTGAATCTGCTCCAAGGGGTAAGTAGAAAGTTAGGGGCATTTACCAGCTAGGCTGGGTAAGTCTATGTAGGGTAGGACCTTTTTTTTAAATTAAGGGTTTAGTTCTCCTTTAAAAGTTTACTTATCCTTTAACCTAGAAAAGCCAGGCATATTCACATTACATTTCTTTCTACTGACAACTCTTTGTCGTGTCTATTGCGTTCTTCAGTTCAACTCACTTAGCTTTGCGAGAAAGCATTATGAACACTTAAAGGGACAGTAAATCCCCCATTTAGTATAGAATGGACAGGGCTTGTGCTAAACATAAAAGCCAAGGTCCTGAGCATTCTGGATAACAGGTTCCATACCTGTATTTTCAATGAGGTGTGACTTGTCCATGTAGTGAGCTAATTATCAAATAGATCACTCTCTGGAGAGTCTAATTCATTGTTAACGGGCCATAACTATCCCTTGGAACCCCACATCTGGGTCCTGCGAGCTTCTATATGGGGCAGCACTAAATATATGAACAGTTACATACAAAAAGCAGATGAGCCATGTAAAAGTTTGACAACATAATCAATTTATTCCACAATTTCCAGGCGGGGAAAATGAACAGGAGCAATTGATGGTGTTGGGAGGGGTAATTCCCCGCCAGATGGGGTTACGCAGGGCTTCCTTTAGGCTATTACAGTGCCCCTCCATATAATGCACAACTAAACATTCGCATATGGTAAAAAAAAAAAAAACTAATTTGCCCAACCTTCCCAGCGCAGTAGGTTAGCCGCAGCTCGTTCCACCAAACTCAGTGTAATGAATATAATAAGAGGGGGGGGGGCACAGTGAGAGAAAAATCTTTTATCAACATCTGCCCCAAGACTCATTCCAACATGTTATTAGTATATGAGCAATGTCCTCAGAAATGTAGTTGGAGAATTCCCTCCCAGGGCGCCGTCTCTCGGCTTCTCACGTGAATTAATCTGCCGCATCGAACAATTAGATGCCGTGAGGAACTAATCACCGGAAAGAAAGAACATTGTAGAGCGCAAAAAGAAAAATCTCTGCAGGACTGCGATCAGTCTGATGGACATGCTTTAAGCAAGTCCTGACATTGGCCCAAAAAAAAAACCTTTCCACTATTAGAAGGGAAGAAAATGGAGATTGAAGAGGATGATGATATGGAAAAGGCAGACTCTTTGGAAGGGCCCATTAATGACTGTCGGAGGGGGAGGGAGGGGCTGGTGGAAAAGCTGTGCTTGAAGGAGGCAGGTTGGTTCCTGCATGAACTGGAATAAAATCCCATGAGTAACAAAAGGGAGAAGTCACTAATGAAATAGGGGACGAGCGCGGCAAGCTTCATTAGGTCACAAGGGCACAACGCGAGTCCTTTAATTAAAAAAAAAAAAAAAAATTCATGGAGACCTGGAAAAGAAAGACAAAGTTAAATGCTGGGGTGGGTCACAGTCAGGGGCAGATTTATTAAGGGTCGAAGTTAAAATTCGAACGCGTCATTTTGAATTTGTTTATTTTGGTCAAAATGCTCAAATTTCGAGATTTATCATAATCTGGCCCTTTAAGAACTCGAATTGGACTTTTTCGCCATCTTAAAGGGCAAGGAAAGGCAAAGAAATAAAATCACATTTTTACTTTCTTTAATGAAAAAGAAATCTATCTCCAATATACTTTAATTAAACAATGTGTACCATTTTTATAAGAAACCTGACTGTATGCAATGAAATTCTCCCTTCATTTACTGCTGAGGATAGGAATTGTTCATACTTTGAACAGCAGGGGGAGTCCCTGCCTTACTTACAGCCATGCAGAACTCAAACAGCTTTGTTTTTTGATCATTTATGAATATCCCTAAGCAGCACAGACCACACTGAGCATGTGCAGTGCCAGTGTCAGACAAAGATGTATAACAAAGTTACAAGACGACAGCCCCCTGTGGCCAACTTTGAAAGCATAAATCATTTGTTTGATTAGGCTTGTGGTGCAGTAAGTTCATGTTTATGTTTAGTATACAAAATACAGCATTTCTAGCCCTATTCTATTTTACACTTTCCTTGTCCTTTAAAGGTCAAGGAAAGTGTAAAATAGAATAGGGCTAGAAATGGTGTATTTTGTATACTAAACATAAACATGAACTTACTGCACCACAAGCCTAATCAAACAAATGATTTATGCTTTCAAAGTTGGCCACAGGGGGCTGTCATCTTGTAACTTTGTTATACATCTTTGTCTGACACTGGCACTGCACATGCTCAGTGTGGTCTGTGCTGCTTAGGGATCGTCATAAATGATCAAAAAACAAAGCTGTTTGAGTTCTGCATGGCTGTAAGTAAGGCAGGGGCTCCCCCTGCTGTTCATAAGTATGAACAATTCCTATCCTCAGCAGTAAATGAAGGGAGAATTTCACTGCATACAGTCAAGTTTCTTATAAAAATGGTACACATTTTTTAATTAAAGTATATTGGAGATAGATTTTCTTTTCATTAAAGAAAGTAAAAATGTGATTTTATTTCTTTGCCTTTCCTTGCCCTTTAAAGGAGAAGGAAACCTACTGAAGTAGTATATTGTCTATATAGTTTTAGCCATAATAGTGCAAGCTATAACACTATTTAATCATACCTAAACAGCTCTAGACAACAGTTTGTTTAGGATAGCAGCTGCCATATTAGTTTGTTTTGACATCACTTCCTGTCTGAGTTTTCCCTCCTACCCTAGCCCTGAGCTCAGATTGCAGCAGGGAGGGGCAAGGAAGTTTAAGCTGAAAACAGGAAGTCTGATACAGAAGCCCATGTGTACACAATAGAAGGAAAGAAATTCTGTATTTCTTTTGACAGAGAACTCAGAGCAGCATTACTTTGAGGGTTTACTGGCATATTTATATAGACCTTTGTGATAAAGCTTACTTAATTTTAGCCTTTCCTTCTCCTTTAAACCTGCCGATTTGCTGTACGAGTTAATGGGAGAGGTCCAGGGATCAATCTGGTGATATTTGCAGCCTTCCTGACACTCGAGACTTTTTTTTTTTTTCAGAATAAATTGAATGAATTGAGTTTTTCGAATTGAAATTGAATTTGGTTCGAGTTTCGGGTGGATGCAATTAGTCCAAGCTGAGAAAATTCTATTTTATCAATACATTTCGATTGGTAAAGTTTCAAATTTATGGGAGTTTTAAAAAGATAAAAACTCACATGAATTCAAAATTCGACCCCCAAGTGAAGAGTGCGGTGTGTCACCTTTCAGCGGTGTCGATCCTTATCGCGATGACGCTCTTGGTAATATTCATCCGATCGGTCGTGCGAGTCTCTGTGACGCCGGCTGCTGCTTTCCCTTGATCTACTGGGGGATCTGTCTCTGGAGCGGTGTCTCTTCCTACAGAAAAGGCACAAAATTAAAGGGGCTGTTCACCTTAAGGTTAACTTATAGTACATCATCAATTCCAAACAGCTTTTAAATTGGTCTTCTTTATTTGTTTTTTTATTATTTTTTTTAAAGGGGTTGTTCACCTTACAAAACTTTTTTTCATTTCAGATTGTTCCCCAGAAACAAAGACTTTTTTCAATTACTTTTTTTTACTGTTTTTCCAAAATCTAAGTTTAAAGTTGAATGCTGGTGTCTCTGGTGTTTGAGTCTGGCAGCTCAGTAATTAGTTTGGTTCGGGGACCGGTGTTGAGGCAAAAGGAGGGGGGGGGGCGTCGGGTTGCAGGTAAGGCGGGTCGGGAGGGAGTGGGCGTCCAATGCAGCGCACCTCAGGGTCAGTCGAGGGGGGTCGGCGGTGGTCAGGAAGGAACCGGTGTCCAATCCTGGCGCCTGGTTAATTGCAGGCAAGGCTTGACGGCCCAGTTCAGGACTGTCCGTGGCCCAGTTGGGCTGTGGCTCGCGAGTTGGAGACCCCTCCTCCCAGAGCTGCTTTAGAAGGTGAAAAATTACACCTTACAGTCACACATAGACAACTGAGAGTCACTGGAAACGTCGTTATTTCTGGTGACCGATCTGAAAACATCTAGTTGTTTGAACTTCTTTGAATTTGCCTTCTTCTGACTCTTCCCAGCTTTCAAATGGGGGGGTCACCGACCCCATCTAAAAAACAAATGCTCTCAAAGGCTACATTGTAGTGCTATTGCTATTTTTATTGCTCATCTTTGTATTCATGCGCTCTTCTATTCATATTCCAGTCTCTTATTCAAATCAATCCACGGTTGTTAAGGGAATTTGGACCCTATTAACCAGATTGCTGAAATTACAAACTGGAAAGCTGCTGAATTAAAAGATAAATAACTCAAAAGCCACAATAAAAAATGAAAACCAATTGCAAATTGTTTCAGAGTATCAATCACTCCCTACATCAGGGGTCCCCAACCACCGAGCTGCAGACAGCCCTGAACTGGGCCGCTGAATTATGCCGAATTGGAGGCGGACCCCCCTCCGTCCCTACCCCCTCAACACCGGTCCCAGAGCCAAAAAAGTTTGGTGACCCAAGCCCCACATCATACTAAAAGTTTACTCAAAGGTGAACAACTCCTTTAAAACCCAAAAGCTCAACAGAACAACCCAAGGATTCTTCCTCTGCTGCATTCATCTTTGGTACCTGGAAGAGTTGGCTTTGTCCTGAATCCCATGCAAACAGTCTTTGAGGGAGGCAAGCAGGACTCGGCAGCGATCGTCATTGGCCACACGAGACTCCTTAATCACAGCGATGGCCGTTTCTAGAGTTTTGATGGCGTTCATGTAATCCCCTGTGAGAAGAATAGAAAGCATCATAGAAGATATTAGCCAAGGTAGGTTTTCTCATTTCGCAGCAGAAAAAAAAAAACTAACACTAGGAGGCAGATTTGTTAAATGTTAGTTTTTTGGTCAAAACTCTCAAATTCGAATCATGCAAAATCATTTGTCATATGGGAATCATTTAAATTCGAATATTGACCGGCTTAAACCTGCCGAGTTCATGCCGAAGTCAATGGGAGAGGTCCGGTGACTGATCTAAAGATGTTGTTAGTCTTCTTGACATTAAAGTTCTTTTCGGAGAAAAAACTTGAATCGAGTTTAGTCAAATTAGATTCAAGGTTTTGGGTTGATAATATTCGATTGATATTCAACTTTTTTCGAGCATGTTTCGAATTTATTAGAGTAAAAAAAAAACTCACATTAATTTGACCTTTGATTAATGGGCCCCCCCCCCAAGTGGTTCACTTTAAGTTAACTTTTAATAAATCATAGAATGGCCAATTCCAAGCAGCTTTTCCGTTGGTCTTCATTATTTATTTGATATAGTTTTTTGTTTTTTTTTTTTTAAATGATTTCCCTTCTTCTGAGTCTTCCATCTAAAAAACAAATGCTTTGCAAGGCCATGAATTTATTGTTATTGCTACTTTGTATTACTCATTACTTTAGTCAGGTCCTATCCTATTCATTTTCCATTTCTTATTCATATCAATGCATGGTTGCTGGGGGTTATTTGGACCCTAGCAACCAGATGGATGAAATTGCAAACGGGAGAGCTGCTGAATAAAAATCTAAATAACTACAAATAATAAAAAATGAAAACCCAATTGCTAATTGTCTCTGAATATCACTCTGTACATCATACTAAAAGTTAACAGAGAGGTGAACTACACCTTAAGGGAGGAACTCCACCATGCGGTTTGAGCAGACACGTCGCCATGCGAGGAAACACATGCGACGTGTGGGATTTTCTGAAGATAACAGGAAGTGAAGGAGAAATCACAGTTGGATAAATGTAGCGCTTACCTGCGATTTCTCCTTCACTTACTGTTATGTTCACATAACATACAATGGCGACAGGTCGGCTGAAGCCGCATCGTGGACTTCCTCCCTTAAAGGAAAACTATACCACCAAAATAAATACTTGAGCAACAGATTATATGAAATTAAGTGACATATTAAAGAATCTTACCAAACTGGAATATATATTTAAGTAAATATTGCCCTTTTACATCTCTTGCCTTGAACCAACATTGGGTAATGGTCTGTGTGCTGCCTCAGAGATCACATGACCAGAAATATTTCAACTCTAACTGTAACAGGAAGAAGTGTTGAAGCAAAAGACAGAACTCTGTCTGTTAATTGGCTCATGTGACCTAACTTTATAGTTTGTTTGGTATGTTTGTGTGCACCGTTGGATCCTAGGATCCCAGGAGACTGTCCTTATTTTTTAAAATGGCTATTTTCTACTTATGATTACCCAATGGCACATGCTACTAAAAAAGTATATTATTATGAAAATGGTTTATTTACATGAAGCAGGGTTTTACATATAAGTTGTTTTAGGCAATATCTTTCTAGAGACCTACATTGTTTGGGGGGTATAGTTTTGCTTTAAATGCAGCAAAAAAACCTAAAAAAAAACTACAGCTGGTTGAATTACCTGAAGTTGCGCCACATACAGCATTAGAGAGCGCGCTTCTAGATATTGCACGATTTCTGTTCATCAATTCTTCAAACTCTGCTTCACTTACTGGAGGAAACGGCCCCTTTGGATCTCTGCAAGTCAATATTAACACAATTACACCAAACTGAATGAAGCACAACATCACATACACTTTTGAATCTCACAGACAGGACCTGAAACTTGTATGCCCCCTACCAGAGATGTAGGTTAACAGAAGCCCACTCCAGATGAGTGAGAGAATAGTAAATCAATCTGTCCCCTATAATGACAGGGAGCTCCTGGGGTGGGCAGTCGTGCTGGGGGGCACACACATGCACATAATGATTTAGTGGAGGGACTTGCTCATTCTGCAGGTTATGCATGATTGGAGGACACGTCGACCAATTAAATTAAACAAGCTCAGGCACTAGCTTATTATGCACAAGTCTACTCCAACGTCGCACACACAGTTGTGACATGTAATGCATAGTGACTTGCTACATATTTATACATATTTTAAGGGAGCCATCAATATAATTAATTATCCATTAGATGTTTAATAAATTATTTTTATCAAGTCTGATTTATTTTCATCTCTTCTGCATACAAAAGAAACGCACAATGAGACGAGATGACAATGTTTTCCCTTCCTGCTCCAAACCATCACACATATTACACACCCACACACAAGTATAGGCATAAAGTGAAACAAAGTGAAAGTCAAAACATACAATATTCACTAAACAGCAACGAATACATGTTAAAAAAAAACAGCAAATATTCAAATTCCAATTTTTTCAGTGTGCCTTGAAAATATAATCTACTATTCAGTTTAATTTTACAAATAGATGTCACCTTAGTCTACTACTACTTCTATAAATCTAAAAAATGTCAGTGTATTAATCTATACCATTAATATTGTGCAATAAAAAAAAAAAATATCCATTAGTCTTAAGTAGAACCCCCACTTTACGTTTTTCAAGGGACCAGAAAAAAATGGTGTAAAATCCAGGAAAATGTAAAATCAGGGAAATGTATTGTGCATAATATAAAGGTGGGACCACAAAACAGAAATGGAAAATGAGGGGGAACTTAAAAGTAGGCCGGGGGCTTAAAACATAATATATGTGCAAAAATAAGCAAATTCCTTTTCATAACCATCCCCTTGCACCTTATATTCCCCTTTGTCTAATCTAAGAGGGCCAGAATTTTTTAAAAAAAAACAAAAAAAAAAAAACCTTGAGTTACTATTCCAAACCCGACAATTTTAAAAACCAAGAAATTAAAACAGCAGTTGCTTGTTTTAAAATCTCACAGCATGGGGTATGAAGAAATTACTGAGCAACGAGCGTACAAGAATGTTGGCAGAAGATTAAAAAAAAAAAACATAAAAAGTATGTGAAGGATGAGCTACTTATGCAGAATACCATGCTAGCAGATCTTTTATTAAAAATATCTTGGATTGATGGAAAAATCTCTGATAATGTCACAATCTTTGCAGCTTCTTATGATCAATAACACTGCACATTCCATACCACGGCTAGGGTTGCCACCAGGCTGTTTTTTTAACGGCCTGGCCAGTATTTTTGATGGCTGATCCCAATGTTATTAATAGGAAAAAAAGCTAAATATATAGGAAGGCCTTTTTTTAAAAGGTGGCAACCCTAAGCACAGACACTCTTAAAGTGGACCCGTCACCCAGACACAAAAATCTGTATAATAAAAGTCCTTTTCAAATTAAACATGAAATCCAATTTCAAATTTTTATTAAAGCATTCATAGCTGTTTTAAGCTCATTTAAAAATCTCAGCTGTCAATCAAATATTGTCTGCCCCTCCTCTATGCCTTAGGCAGATAATTACTTTCACTTTCCATTCAGCACTTCCTAGATGTCACTGCTCCCCACACATTCCCCCAGTTCTCTTAACCATTTAATTGTGTAGCCAGGACATGGGGATAGACATCGGGTCCCCAATTCTGGTGCACAAACAAGATTCTGAGATTATACAAGGCTTGTCTTAATAACAGTGTCCACAAAATGGCTCCTGCCTGCTTGCTATAATTATGAATTCCCAGACTGAAGGAAACAAGATTAAAATAACTTATAGTGTAATTAATGTTCATTTTGCTTGACTAATGTGATAAAATAGGATTCTGAATATTTTTTAGGGGCGAAGGGTCCACTTTAAGGACACCTCTATAATCAGGTACTAGTAAAGATCAAGGGAGATTTACTTTCCTTCAGTCTTCTTTGAAAAACAGAATTACAAAAATCCTTCCCATTAAAGGAGAAGGAAAGGTTAAAACGGGGTAAGCTTTATCAGAAAGGTCTATATAAATATACCAGTAAACCCTCAAAGTAATGCTGCTCTGAGTCCTCTATCAAAAGAAACACAGCATTTCTTTCCTTCTGTTGTGTACACATGGGCTTCTGTATCAGACTTCCTGCTTTCAGCTTAAAGTGCACTAATCATAATTAAAATCATTTACTCAGTAAATAAAATATGTGAAAATTCAAGAAATACGATTTCCAGTTAGAATGGTTTGTGTAATGTAGATCATCAGCTCACTATACCTTCTGCAAAATCTCCCCTATCTCCACTGCAGTTCTAGCTGAGGCAGGCATCTTGGATTTCACTGACTCCTCCTACCTATATCTTCACAGCCAACTGCAGCTCTGAAATCTCGCACATGCTCAGTTGAAATTCCTTGCTTGCCTAATAAACCTTCTAAGCGATTTTGAAAACTGCCAAACTTCTGTGTTAGTGCTGCCACCTTGTGGAAGTTGCTGTGTGCCCTTCATTTGCATAATGACATCACCAGCAGGGGATAAGACAGGGAAATCTCATGATACTTCTAGAGTTTACTAAAGCTAGGCATTCTGGGTAGAATACTCAGGGCAGTGCTACAATCTGAGCATGCTCGTGAACTCATTTGCATGTTATAGTCACAGTATGGACTCCCTCAGTGAGAGAATCTATTTGACAAAGTATGGGATTTTTTTCAAAACTGTATATGTAGTTTGATTAAACATGTTTAAGTTGTTCTGGTCAGGTTGTTAATATGTGTTTGATTTTGGCTGTGATTGGTGCCATTTAAACCTCCAGGGCTAGGGCTTGAGCATGCTCAGTTTGCTCCTCCCCCCTTCTCTGCTGTAATCTGGGCCCAGACCTATAAGTGAGCAGGGGGAGACTCGTCAGGAAGTGATGTCACACCAAGTTTATACTGCAGCTACTATTCTAAACAAACAGAGAGCTTTTTACTCAAGTATGGTAAAGCATTCTACAGAATAAATATAGAATTCTAGCTTGCACTACTGCAGCAAATCTATTGGCAATAAAATGCCTCAATATCTTTCCTTCTCCTTTAAAAACAATAGTGATAAAATCTAGTAAAATAACAAAGACGTTAGCTTTTCATTACTAAAAGCCAGATTCTGCCCCACACTTAACTGTACAAATCATTTCAGCATTACTCACCGGCCATGTAAATAAGGGTTGGGAATCACCTTGAACGGTTCTGGTGGGGGACCAAGGACAGAATTGGGAGGGGGAAAGAAGGCAGGGTTTAGATGGAGGGCAGGTGGCACACCGCCTGGTGGAGGCATGCCTAATGGAGGTGGCAGCAGCCTAGGAGGTGGGGGCATTAAATGGGTATAGTGTAGAGGGGGAATAGGGGGAGGCCGATAAGCAGCTGGTAGCATGTGAGACTGAGGAGGAGGAGGAGGAAGAGTCATAGTGGGTTGCTGAAGAGTCATGACAGGGATGCGAGAAGCAGGTTCAGAATAAGAGATGTTGGAGAGCAACGGCATAATCCTTTTTGGAGTCTCGGCTGGAGGGGACACCATGGCAGGCTCACCCGGGGTAGAAGACCCATCTGTTAAGTCTGAAGAGCTCTTTGAATTTGCTCGAGGTGGAATCTCTGAAGAGAGAAGAAAAATAGGCTATGAATCAAACACATAATGGAAGCTAATTGGATTGGCAATAAATTAAAGGGGAAGTACTTCTTTGCTTAACCCTCAGTGGAGTTGTGTACAGTCGACTATGTACTGTGGGTCTATATTAACTACTGTCCAATAACCTGGTGTATGGTTCCTGGTACACAACAAACATAAGAGTGTACCAATCAAAGACCAACACATTCTCTTACAGTTACATACCCAGGCAGAATTTAGGATTTCTTAACCATTTTTCAGAGAATATGAATGATAACACAAAAACTTTTCTTTCACTCATGGTTAGTGGTTGGCTGGAGCCATTTATTGTCAAACAACTGTGTTTAATCTTTTTAAATCATAATCACTACACAAACTACCCAAATGACCCTGATCAAAAGTTTCCACACCCCAGTTCTTAATACTGTGTATTGTCCCCTTTAACATCAATGACAGCTTGAAGTCTTTTGTGGTAGTTGTGGATGAGGCTCTTTATCTTCTCAGACAAAGGTAAAGCTGCCCATTCTATCTGGCAAAAAGCCTCCCTGGGTAAATTCTTGGGCTGTCTTGTATGAACTGCACGTTTGAGGTCTCCCCAGAGTGGCTCCATAATATCGAGGTCAGGAGACTGAGATGGCCACTCCAGAACCTTCATTTTATTTTGCTGTAGCCAATGAGAGGTTGACTTGGTCTTGAGTTTTGGATCATTGTCATGTCGGAATGTCCAAGTACATCCCATACGCAGCTTCTGGCCTTGATGAGTGCAAATTTTCCTCCAGTATTTTTTGATAACTTACTGCATTCATTTTGCCATAAATTCTGACCAAATTTCCTGTGCCATTGTAGCTCATACATCCCCAAAACATCAGCGATCCACCACCATGTTTCACAGTAGGAATGGTGAATCGTTCATCATAGGCCTTGTTGACTCCTCTCCAAATGTAGCGTTTATGGGTGTGGCCAAAAATTTTAATTTTAGTCTCATCACTCCAAATGACCTTGAGTCTCGTCTCTGTGCTGTTTGGCATTTTGTAAGTGGGATACTTTGTGGCATTTGCGTAGTTATGGCTTTCTTCTGGCAACTCAGCCTATCTTACTTCTAGTGGCTCCTTATTGTGCATCTTGAAACAGCACCAGCACATTTTTTTCAGAGTGTCCTGTATTTCACCTGAAGTTATTTGTGAGTTTTTCCTTGCATCCTGAACAATTTTTTCTGGCATTTGTGGCTGGAATTATAGTTTTATTTGGTTTGGTTTCAACAGAACCCCACTGCTTTGAACACTGTTGATTCCTTTGATATTTTTTTATATCCCTTTCCTGTTTTATAGAGTTCGACTACCTTTTCCCACAGATCCTTTGACAATTCTTTTGCTTTCCCCATGACTTAGAATCCAAAAAACATCAGCACTGGATGAAAGATACAAGGGTCTGTCAGGAGTCCAGATATTCATTGACCTTTTATACACACCCACTAATTAGAAGCAAACAGATCACAGGTTTAATAGCCATTCTAACCCTTTTGTGTCAAGTTGTGTGCATGTTATCAGGCCAAATCACCAGGGGATGGAAACTTTTGATCAGGGTCATCTGGGTAGTTTGTGTAGTGATTAGGATTTAAAAAGAGTAAACACAGTAAATGGCTTCAGCCAACCACTAACCATGTGTTATCATTCATATTCTCTGAAAAATGGTTAAGAAATCATAAATTCTGCCGGGGTATGTAAACTTATGAGCACAACTGTATATAGCATACTGCAGGGACGGGGGGGGGGGGGGGGGGGGGGTCTAGAGCTTGTAATTGGCCAAGATGATTAGCAGGGGATGCTTGTTGTCTTACTCTTGCGTGAAAGTGCTTCAAAGAAGGACAGGTTCTGGCGACTGGCTGTTCGCACATCCAGCTTCTTCCCATTCAGCTTCTTCTGAGGCAAATGCTCGAGTATAAGATTCATGGAGGACTCGGAGGAGACGATGACCTCTGCAAACCTGCCAAATGAACAGCCAACATATGTTTTAAGAACATAATCACAGTGCTCCACAGCAGCTATCAGTTTCCAATGTTCCTTACCCTTTGGACTGGCCATTAGCCCTATTCTCTGCAAATTTTAATTCCACGTGATCTTTAATGCCCAAGGAACGAATCAGAGTTAACAGCTGCTGATCGGTTGTCCACTGCAGTAAAAATAAATATACAAAGAGTCAGATGCAATGTACTGGGGAGCAATACATGGAAGAAATACATACAGTAATCATCGGGGCAGAAATAAATCCATGTACAGGAGATGCTCGATTGCACTTGAACTTTTAAGTGAAAATAAAAACAGTATTAATAAAATGGTTGCCCAGGCAGGAGGATCTAGATAAACAATCTGGCCAGTTAAGTGGCAGATAAAATTCACGGTTGATAAATTAAAAGTTTTAATGGTTCCCTATTTAAAGGGATACTGTCATGGAAAAAAATAAGTTTTTTTTTTTTATCAAACTGCATCAGTTAATAGCGCTGCTCCAGCAAACTTCTGCACTGAAATCCGTTTTTCAAAAGACCAATCAGATGTTTTTATTTTTAATTTTGAAATCTGACATGTGGGCTAAACATGTTGCCAGTTTCATAGGTGCCCTCAGTCACGTGACTTGTGTTCTCACTTTTTACTGCTGTACTGCAAGTTGGAGTGATTATCCCTCACCTCCCTTCCCTCCCCCCAGCAGCCTAACAACAGAACTGATTTGCAGTGTAAACAGTGTTATTTAGAAATAGAAACAACACCATAAAAACGACAGAATCCCATTAAATCAAAAAGTGTTCTTTAGGTCTCCATCGCTTAAAAGGTACATTCTTGAAATAGAGATAGCACAGACGGGGAAAAAAAAGCATATAAATAAATGGCATAGAAAATGTATGAATATGAAAGTAGCGACAGTTAGAAATTCTAGTGTCAACTATGAAAAAGTGTTTGATGTTTGCATGGGTCTGGAAATTCCTATAATTACTTGGGGCATCATAATGTGGCCTTTAAAGGAACAGTTCAGTGTAAAAAAAAAAGTAGCGTTCTGTTATGTTAAACATCCAGTTGCTCCAGTCTTTATATATTACATTTTTAGCTAACTATATTGAAAATGTTATTTATTTTGCACATCTATTTACCCAGTTTTTATACTTATAATTCCTTTAACATTTACTACAAGGATCAGACACTATAAAGCACATCTTGATTTTTCTACGGACTTATAAGCCTCCCGAGGGCAATGGACTACCCTGCCCCCAAATGCTTTACCCATTGATTATAAAGTGGAAGATGAAAGGAGCCGAGTCCTGAAACAACTGGGGACCAAATGGCATGTCTTAGGGGTGTGTTACAGTTAAGTAGGTCATACACGAACAGATTTAATCTGCCGATTCAGCCCAAGTTTGGCAGCGTATATGACAGTTTATTGATTGGCAGTTTAGAAATAAAATCAGCATCAGCTCACTGATGAAGTCCTTGCCCCGACAGCCTGGCCGATATCATCCACGGCAAGGTGGAGATATCAATATATTGTTTGGCGACTCACCTGATTCTAACTATCACTTACCCAGGAGAAATTTCCAATGTACATGGACACCCTGTTGCGCCCACTGTGGTACAGGATTTCAGGAGTCTTGTTGTTTGAATGAGGAGAGGCGCTCTGTACTGGAGATGGTGGTTCCAGGGCAATGCTGTTTCTGTTGCCATCAGTATACAAGGAAGAAATGGCCGGCACAGCCAACACGTCATCATACAGGTCTACCTGCTCAGCAGCAAACTCCGACTCCTATGAGACAAGGGTAACACCAATTCAGAAATGAAACTGAAGAGGCAAAGAAAGACAGCAATAACCCTGGTGGTGGCTACTTGTAGTGGATTAGAAGACATTACAGAAAAAATAGAAAACATTTATTAACCTCAACGTTTCAATCCCTTCTGATTCATCAGAATTATACAAACATTTTTCTATATACAAACACACACACATTCTAATATATATATACACACACATATATATACCGTAAAAATCATGATATAATCTCTTTAATGGGACTAAACTTACTATTTATCCCTAAATTAAATGGATACTGTCATGGGAAACCATGTTTTTTTTTTTTTCCCCCAAAAAACTTGATCGCCTGCACTAATGCACTAGCGGCGCTTCGATTTCCGAAGTCAACCGAAGTTTCCTCGTGAGGCGACTTCGGAAATCGAAGTGCCACGAGTGCATTAGCGCAGGCGATTATTCATTCAAGCAGACAAAAAGCAGTTCGGGGAAATTGTCACCTAGCAGAAGAGAGTTGCCAAGCAATTAAATCTCCCCTTCTGCTCCAACCCTTAAGTTGGCCATAGATGCAAAGATCTGCTTGTTTGGCGACATCGCCAAACGAGCGGATCTTTCCCCTGATATGCCACTAACTGGCAGGGCTATATCGCGGTAGTCCGAAGGTTCGGCCCTGTCACAGAACGATCGGATTACGATGAGAGCAATGGACTTCCGACGGGTCAAACCTTCCCAATTGATATTGTGTCCAGATATTGGTTGGGAAAATCCGTCGGAAGCCCCCATACACGGGCAGATAAGCTGTCAAATTGGTCTAAACAACCGATATCCATGTAAGTAGAACGATTGACGGCACCAGCCAGTAGTGAATTTTCTCAAAAATGCCTTTATTGAGACATGGGTCTCTGACCCCAACACTCGGCCCTGTTGGGGTCAGAGACCCATGTCTCAATAAAGGCATTTTTGAGAAAATTCACTACTGGCTGGTGCCGTCAATCGTTCTACTTACATGGATTAAACGGGCCGAGTGGGATCCCGCTGGACTGGCATCACATTAAAGATATTGGAGGTGAGGGTGCTGACTGAAAAAACGTGTTAAACAACCGATATCGGCAACTTTATCTGCCCGTGTATGGCCAGCATACAATCTACTAGGCAGCTGTTATCTTAAGTTAGGGAGCTGCTATCTGGTTACCTTCCCATTGTTCTGTTGTTAGGCTACTGAGGGGGGGGGGGGTTAAATCACTCCAACTTGCATATTTGAGTCTCTTATCTAAATCACAGCATGGCTGCTAGCAACCAGATGGCTGAAATTGCAAACTGGAGAGCTGCTGAATAAAAAGCTAAATAACTCAAAACCTACAAATAATAAAAAATGAAAACCAATTGCAAATCGTCTCAGAATCTCACTCTCTACATCATACTAAAAGATAACTGAAAGGTGAACAACCCCTATAAAAGCAGTATCAGTTTACAGATCACAAGTCCATTCTCCTCAAATCAGCTGGCCTCTGCTAGATTGATTATAACAAATAAAAAAAACAATTACCCAGGAATACCTCACTGATCTAACATTATATATACTGTGCCCTCCTAACCCTCATTTGTATTGTGCCTGACGAAGAGGCCTTAGTGCTCCGAAAGCTTGCAATGTATTTTTATTGTTAGCCAGCATACATATCACTTCTACAATGGTTTTTGTTTTGTTTGCTATTTTTACTACTGGCTAACACGGTACCACCATTTTAGTGTTGTGCTATATTGGTCAGAGAGTCAGAACCAGCAGTGCAGAGATCAACTGTCTGAATTTTAACAATATTTTGCACTTTATAAGCGCTGAAAATGTTAAATGCAAATTAGAAAGCCGCTTTTTTTTCTTATTATTTTGGGTTAAGTTCCCCTTTAGGCAAAGCATTGTAAAGTGTCAGAGCCAGGCAAGACAAGGTTGGTGCAGCAGATTAATTGTAATGGAGAACAATGAAGAAATGAACATAGAGATATAATACAGGAGCCAGAGGGGTCTTAATATAAATATTACAGAGAGAAGGGGGCAGAGATATGGCGATTGGCATTTCCCCCAATGTATTCAGAGGGGGAGGGGTTATACGTACACAAGGACAGACAAAAGCAAAGCTGGGACATTAGTAAAGGAATATAAATGAATGAAATGTTCCCATGCAGAGCAGGGCCAATAAGCGCCTGGTTCCTGTGTAGCCAATCAGAGCAGGAACTAGCACACGCGTGTATATACACGGACACGACCGATATAAATATATATAAATACATTTCTGGGCCCCAACCTGGATAAACTCCTCTTCGGCGTAAATATCAATCAGATCGGCTCCGTCCGCCATCCCCGGCCCGGATCCCCCCGAGCGAGGATGCTCCGTTCGGATAGCACTTCCCCCCCCTCCCCACTGTCCCCGCTTTCTCTCCACGTCCGTTTTGCTTCCTCGGTTAATCTTCCACCACACTCGTATTCTTGTCCGGTGATAGCCCTGCGCTCTGGAATATGCTGCGCTCCCAAGCTCCCGCGCAAACCGGAACTTCCGCCGCGTGAGATTGGCGTCAGGGGACAAACTTCCGGTAGAGAAGGTCGGGTCACCGGAAGTGTACCGGGATACTGACTTTACGCTGTGACCCGCGAGATGTTGATAATAGCCCTGGCTTTGATGAGAAGCTGTGGTGGCAGAGGGTTAAATTAGAAGGCATAACCGTCTCACACTTGTGTCTTTCTATCGCTGCTTGCACTACATCTCCCGGCATCCTATCTGGGCTCTACTAGCACGATGGTCTTCAAATAGTGTTCAAGTTCTCTCTTTGAGGTCAACTATGTGATCTAGAACCCTCTAGTTGATACCATTGTTGTACATTTAGGGACTTCAATGCTCTCTGTCAATTTAAATTAATTTATCTCATTACAAGGGGCCGAAAGTGTTCATCCCCCATTAGGCCTTAAAGTGACAGTATACCCCTTGTGCTTAACATATTTATTTTTAGTTAACAGATAATGGGTTCCTGCTAGCAGATCAGCAGTCCCCAACCATTTTTGGCCCAGGGACCGGTGTAAAGCCAATATTTTTTGTAAGGACTGGATGGTGGGTTGTTGCCCAATTCAGGCACACTGGTGTCCAATTTGGTGTGCCACATCCAATTGGGTGCTCCTCATTAATTGTGGGCTAGGCACAGCACCCAGTTCAGAACTGTCCATGGTTTTGGGCCACGGCCCGCTGTTGGGGACCCCTGCTCTACATCATACTAACCATTTATTTAAAGGTGAACAACCCCTTTTAGGTGGATATATTTTCTCCAGACCAGAACCAAAGGCAATATACAGGGTGACCTCTAACATTGTTTTATTCTGCCTTTACCTGTGTATAGGGTTGCCACTTTTTCTTTAAAAAAAATACCAGCCTTCCTATATTATTAGCTTTTTTCCTATTAATAACATTGCGATCAGCCATCAAAAATACCAGTCAGGCCGGTAAAAAACCAGCCAGGTGGCAACCCTACCTATGTAGGGTGCTTTACACAGCATAGCCCAACAACCACATAGTTTGAATTAGATATAAAACTTCACAACTTGGAGTCCCCAGACATAGACATGAGTTTCTAACTCCGCCCACAGGACAGTATATAGCCATGGTATATAGAGATGGGGGTCTGCTCCCCATTAGTTAAATCACTGGTCTATAGGGATGCACCGAATCCAGGATTCTGCCATTTTCAGCAGGATTTGGATTCGGTTGAATCCTTGTGCCTGGCTGAATCCGAAAAATCATGTGAATTTTCGTCACAAAACAAGGAAATAAAAAAATTTTTGGCCGCGCACACGCTTTCACCCTTCCCCTCGCTAATTTGCATATGCAAATTAGGGTTCGGATTCAGTTTGGTATTCGGCCGAACCTTTGACAATGGATTCAGGGGTTCGGCCGAATCCAAAATTGTGGATTCGGTGCATCCCTACTGGTCACAAGGTACCTGAAGCAGTAACCTCTTAAGAGCAAACATAAAACCATATAACTGTGTAAATAAATTATGGTTCATTTCATTCAGCTATTATTAGGGTTGTCACCTTTTCTTGAAAAAAATACCGGCCTTCCTATATATATTTATCTTTTTTTTCCCTATTGATAACATTGGGATCAACCATCAAAAATACCGGCCAGGTGGCAACCCTAGCTATTATTCCCTTTATATAAAACTGTAGATATGTTGAAAGGTACAAGTCTCTTAATCGGATTGTAATATTCTGAACAATGCACCGTGGATGCCTTTAACAAAACTAGAGAAACGTTTATGTGACACCTTTATTATTCAACTTGAATTATTTTCTCAAGCTTCCAAACTACCAGGTCTTTTCCAGAGGGATATTTCAACCTAGAAGCTAAAATAGCACATGCTTATATTTAGATACTAGGGATGCACCGAATCCACTATTTTGGATTCGGCCGAACCCCCGAATCCTTCCCGAAAGATTTGGCCGAATACCGAACCGAATCCGAACCCTAATTTGCATATGCAAATTATGGGTGGGAAGGGGAAAACATTTTTTACTTCCTTGTTTTGTGCCAAAAAGTCACGTGATTTAGCTCCCTGGCCCTAATTTGCATATGCAAATTAGGATTCGGTTCGGCCAGGCAGAAGGATTCGGCCGAATCCGAATCCTGCTGATAAATCCGAATCCTGAACCGAATCCTGAACCGAATCCTGGATTCGGTGCATCCCTATTAGATACACCTTTAGACTTTCGCTTATTTATTGCTTTATTTGTCATGGAAAGGTCCAAAGTATCCTAATATTAGAAATACTCAGACCTGTAGCAGTTGTACCTGTTATGGTTATGGCAGATCTTGATATTGGTGTCATGCCATAAATTCCCCACTTCTGCAGGCAACTAATCTCCTGCAAGTACTCAAGTAAATTATATGTGTCTCTTTGTTTTCCCAAATTTGTCTTTTGAGGAAACTTGGAGCGACATCGAAACAATGAAGTTCCGCATATGTTTTATAACAGGCTAGTTAGCCACTAGCATTAAAGGAGAACCAAATAATGGAAAGGCTTAAAAATGCCATATTTTATATAGTGAACTTATTGCACCAGCCTAAAGTTTCAGCTT
>CM044437.1:13944592-13955501 GCA_024363595.1 Xenopus borealis | reverse complement strand
AAATTTATAATTGGTTTTAGAAAAAATTTTTTTTTTTTTTTTTGAAAGCTGGAAAAATCAGAAGTAAAAGACATAGTCCAGGGCTCTTATATAGACATTTATACTGTAGATATAGTGGTTTGCAAAACACACACACACAGATTGTAAACTGAGTGAATGATTGGACTTTCATCTGAGTCAATCCAGTGTTACTTTTGCCTTGTGTTTGGGATCATTGCCCTGCTGAGAAACGACCTTTCTCCCAAGCTTCAGTTATTTAGTAGCCTGGAGAAAAATGTTTTCTTTCATTATTTCCCTGCAGCTCACTCTTGTGAAACCCCGACTACTGGCGATTAGTGAAAAAAACGTGCAGAGAAGTACTTCTGTACCTCTGGCAGCCAACCAACAGCACTGCTGTTTTAGTATAAAACTGCTAATATCACGAAAACCGAAACATGGAAATTGCAAACGTTCTCATAGAGCTCTGTGAACAATGTTATACATTTTTTTCTTCATATAAATACAGTACTGGCAGCTGACACAAGGGTGCAGAGTGGTTCTTCTCTGCACTAGTACAGGGATGGGACCTGTTACCCAGAATGCTCAGGACCTTCTACCCAGAATGCTCGGGACCTGGGGGTTTCTGGATAAGGGATCTTTCTGTAATTTGGATCTTCACTAGAAACATGTAAACATGAAATAAACCCAATATGCTGGTTTTGCTTCCAATAAGGATTAATTATATCTTAGTTGGGATCAAGTACAAACCACTGTTTTATTATTACAGTAAAAAGGGAAGTCAGTTTAAAAATGGGGATTGTTTGTAGAAAATTGTGTCTATGGGAGACAGGCATTCTGTTATTTGGAGGTTTCTGGATAATGGGTTTCCAGATAATGGATCCCAGTACAAACGCTAGGGTATGGGGTAATTTGTAAATTATACATATACAGGTATGTTATCTGGAAAACCCTTATATCTGAATTATGGATAGGCCATTTCCCATAGATGGCATTTTATGCAAATAATCTAAATATTTAAAAAGTATTCCTTTTTCTGCGTAATAATAAAACAGTAGCTTGTACTTGATCCCAACTAAGATATAATTAATCCTTATTGGAAGCAAAACCAACCTATTGGGTTTATTTAATATTTACATGATATTCTATTAGACTTAAGGTACGAAGATCCAAATTATGGAAAGATCTGTTACCTGGAAAGCCCCAGATCCCAGGCATTCTGGATAACAGGTCCCATACCTCTAGTGGTCACAAATATTTTACACCATCCAGGGCCGGAATGGGAGGCCCGGGGCCCACCGGGACTACTGTCCAGGGCCCCCACTACTGTCTGATCCCCATGCCCCCCTACAATGATGCGCAGAGTGAGGGCGCCGCTCGTCCGACTGCCTGGATGGTGCCGCTTGCGCGTCTGCACGAATGGCGCTACGTGGGTGCCTAACGCAAACTTTTTTTAAATGATTTGATTGGGAGAGGGATCTGGCCAGGCGGGGGCCCATTAAGGGTCGGGGCCCTCCGGGTTTTTTCTCTGTGTCCCGCCTAGGGTTGCCACCTTTTCTGGAAAAAAATACCGGCCTTCTTATATATTTATCTTTTTTTCCTATTAATAACATTGGGATCAGACATCAAAAATGCCGGCCAGGCCGGTAAAATACCGGCCAGGTGGCAACCCTAGTCCCGCCGTGCCAGTCCGACACTGCCACCATCATAGGAAAGATGTCCCGGCTGAGACAGACAAAATCTACCATCTGTCACACACACATTTCTTTAACAGAATGAGCACCTCGTAGCCACTTTCAAGGTTCAAAATAACCATGCCCAGTAACATTTCTGCCTTTATATGGAAACCCATTATCCAGAAAGCTTTGAATTACAGGAAGGCCGTCTCCCATAGACTCCATTTAACTCAAACAATCCACATTTTCAAAAAACGATTTCCCTTGTCTATGTAATAATAAAACAGCAGCTTGTACTTGATCCCAACTAAGATATAATTAATCCTTATTGGAAGCAAAACCAGCCTATTGGGTTTATTTAATGTTTACATGATTTTCTAGTAGACCTAAAGGGCACCAATCATACCTAAAATGATTTACTAAGTAAATACAATATGTGAAAGTTCAAGAAATCCGATTTTTAAAACAGTTAGAATTGTTTGTATAATGTAAATGATCAGCTCACTATACCTTCTGCAAAATCTCCCCTATCTCCACTGCAGTTCTAGCTGAGGCAGCCATCTTGGATTTCACTGACTCCTCCTACCTATATCTTCACAGCCAACTGTAGCTCTGAAATCTCGCACATGCTCAGACGAAATTCCTTGCTTGCCTAATAAACCTTCTAAGCTATTTTGAAATCTGTCAAACTTCTGTGTTAGTGCTGCCACCTTGTGGAAGTTGCTGTGTGCACTTCTCTTGATACTTCTAGAGTTTACTAAAGCTAGGCATTCTGGGTAGAATACTCAGACAGTGCTACAATCTGAGCATGCTCATGAACTCATTTGCATGTTGCAGTCAGTGACAAAGTACTGCTGTTTTTTTTTAAAAAAAAACTGTACATGTAGTTTGATTAAACATGTTTAGGTTGTACTGGTCAGGTTGTTAATATGTGTTTGATTTTGGCTATGATTGGTGCGAGATACAAATTACAGAAAGATGCGTTATCCAGAAAACCCCCAGGTCCCGAGCATTCTGGATAACAGGTCCCATACCTGTATTTGTAAAAAGCCTGGTTATTTGGCAACAACTTTCATTGTGTTGTTGTTTGCTACTAATAAAACCCTCTTTAATTTGAAGGTTCCACCATGAACGATGCACCTGTCCCACCTCTTGCAGACTTTATTTACATTTTCTAATTAATAAATTAATTTAATTAATAATAAATTCATTTTTTTTTAATTACTTTACTTTTTAGCAGGATTCCAAATTATGGTAAGACCCCTTATATAGAAAACCACCTGAGCATTCTCTACTACTTTATGAGGTATTAGGCTATTGTGCATGGGAAAGTCATGCTGTTACAGCCATGCAACAAAGCAGTGTTACTGTTGCCATGGTTACTGTAGCTATGACACCATAGTCATTCAATCCTATGGAACAAGCTGTTCAGCCGGCTGAAGTCTGAGCAAGATCCTCCATTGAAACAGTTGCAATGGGGCGCTTTCCTCTCGGTGTCATGTCTCCCCAAATTCGGGAAAGTTTAGGGGGAAGCTGCGATGCTCTGAATTTCTACAGCACCACATATAACAACTCTTATGGTAAGGCAGCCGATGGGATGGATTGGGCAGTGAGATTTGTGGACTGGACACGGGGTGGGACTTTTAGGGGCATATTTACTAAGGGTCGAATTTCGAATTGTAAAAAAATTCGACCATATGAATAGGGAAGTAAAATCCATCGAATTCGAAGGATTTTACGGCAATGCAATTGGTCGAACGATCGAATAGGAAATAAATATATATTATATATCCGTTATTTGATCAAAAATAATGAAACCCAATTCGGTAGCTTTGATCTGGCGAACAAGGCAGTCAAATAAAAATTTAAAGGGGAAGTACTTCGACTGTCCACTATTCATATAGATTTGTATTCGATTCGATCAAATTTCCAAAATTCACTGGTCAAAGTGGTCTTCAAAAACATTAGAGAATTCAAATGTTTTAGAAAATTCGATCAAACTTCGAATCCTTCATGTGAATTTAGTAAATCCGCCCCTTAGTGTTTGGGCAGTAGTGTTATAAAGAATAATGCCCCCCAAAACTTTGCAGATAAGATGTTTTGGGGCCCCCAAACTTTGGAGATAAGATCTTTTTTCATGCGCCAACTTTTCACTTCCTTTTTGTTGACCAACAATAATGTTCCATCAGGATCAATAATGCTTAAGATCGCAGGATTGTTATCCACAATTGATTGGCCAGATAGCTGGCAGTATGGTTGAATTCGGCCAAACTACATGACCAAATCCTGACACAGATATGGGATCCGTCATCCAGAAAGCTCCAAATTACCAGATGCCCATCTCCCACAGACTCAGATTTTAAAAAATTCAAATATTTAAAAATGATTTCCTTTTTCTCTGTAATACAAGTATGGGACCTATTATCCATATTGTTCGGGACCTGGGCTTTCCATAATTTAGATCTTCATGTCTACTAGAAAATCATGTAAATATTAAATAAACCCAATAGACTGGTTTTGCTTTCAATAAGGACTAAAGTATCTCAGTTTGGATCAAGTACAAAGTACTGTTTTATTATTACACAGAAAAAGGAAATTGTATTGAAAAGTTTGGATTATTTGATTATAATGGAGTAAATGGGAGACAGATTTCTGTAACTGGGAGCTGGATAAGGGGTTTCCGGATAAAGGATCCCATGCCTGTAATAAAACAGTATCTTGTACCGCATCCCAGCTAAGATATAATTAATCCTTATTGGAGGCAAAACAATTGCATCGGGTACTGTTTTTAGCAGACATATGGTATAGAGGTTCAAATAACAGAAAAATCCCTTATCAGGAAAACCCCTGGTCCCAAGCATTCCGGATAACAGTTCCCATACCTGTATTTATACATTCGCTGATTTTTAAGTTTCCCCTCATTTTATACTGTTTGTTTGGGGTACCACCAATATATACAATGTATATCCCTAATTTTACATTTTCCCCAATTTTGAAAACCGTAAAAATGTGGGTTCTACTGTATGTATGCCCTGCTCTGTTTGCTTGTGATTTATAGCACTTGTCTGTAGGAATGACTATACAGGCTAAGCTGGCCTGCAGGTTGGCATTCTGGGGGATCAGTTAAATAGGGATGCACCGAATCCACTATTTTGGATTCGGCCGAACCCCCGAATCCTTTGAGAAAGATTTGGCCGAATATGTGGTGTTTATACAAATGGCCTGCAGGTGGCACTGTACATACCTATGACTTCCTGTACAACTTGAAAGTGAAAGTAAGACTTACTGCTGTTATGTAATGGCTGAATGACCTGCTAATAAAGCATTGTTATACTCTCCTTATCCTCGGCTACCAAACACAACAGAATACCGAATCGAATCCATACACTAATTTGCATATGTAAATTTTAGGTGGGAAGGGGAAAACATTTTTTACTTCCTTGTTTTGTATCAAAAAGTCACCAATTTCCCTCCCAGCCCCTAATTTGCATATGCAAGTTAGGGTTTGGATTCGGTTCAGCTGGGCCTAAGGATTCGGCCGAATCAGAATCCTGCTGAAAAAGGCCGAATCCCGAACCAAATCCTGGATTCGGTGCATCCCTACAGTTAAACCTCACTGTGTAAGTAATTAAATGACTTGCTTGTTTCTATACTCCTGTAGGTTTATCAGATATACCAATGAGTGGTTTCTCACATCGGGGTGCCGGGGTGTCTCACAGAAGAACTGGATATCAGTCCAACCTGCGGCCAGCAGTCTATTACTCACCCAGCTTGGACCGGATGGATAATCCAAACATGGGGTGAGCCAACAAAATTGCCAAGTGACTGTGTTCTTGTTAGAAGTAATCTAGGGGTATGGCAAGCAGGAGACGTTTCAGTGAGCTCAACTAGCACTTGCTTGACCCAACTGCTTGATCTCAGTGCCTAGTTATTTCGGCATTGGACTAATTCAGTAATGGAACTCCAAATGGACCCAAGAACTGGTACAACCTCTGGTCTCCCAAGCCAAATTGCTTTGTTCCCTATTTGATATGTTGCCTTGCTCCTTTCTGCTTAGATTTATGATGCCCCCCAATTCCCAATAACTGTATTTTTTACAGTTTCCTACTGGGGCACCGGGAGAAATCCAGTCGGGCCCTAGTTCTTGTGGCCTCCCTCAGCTTGGGTGTGGTTGGCCATTGGCTCAGGCTTTCTGGTGGGCCTGGTTCCCCTAGTTTAACACTGCTTATTCCCACCATAGACCCATGAAACACAGATACCATTTCACATGTTTTACATTTGTTGGGTCTAAGAGCACATAAAGGCACTGTCAGTGGTAGATGTAAAGTTAAATGGGTTGTTCACCTGTGAGTTAACTTTAAGTACGATGTAGAGAGTGAGACAATTTGCAACTGGAAGTATTATAGCTAATTAAAACTATGTGGTTGTTGGGCTATGCTGTGTAAAGCACCCTACACAGGTTAAGGCACAGTAAAACAGTGTTAAAGGACAAGGAAAGTGTAATATAGAATAGGGCTAGAAATGGTGTATTTTGTATACTAAACATAAACATGAACTTACTGCACCCCAAGCCTAATCAAACAAATGATTTATGCTTTCAAAGTTGGCCACAGGGGGCTGTCAGCTTGTAACTTTGTTATACATCTTTGTCTGACACTGGCACTGCACATGCTCAGTGTGGTCTGTGCTGCTTAGGGATCGTCATAAATGATCAAAAAACAAAGCTGTTTGAGTTCTGCATAGCTGTAAGTAAGGCAGGGGCTCCCCCTGCTGTTCATAAGTATGATTGTTTCCCTGCCAGAAGTTAGGGACCGTCTGACAATTCCTATCCGCAGCACTAAATAAAGGGAGAATTTCACTGCATACAGTCAGGTACAATGGTACACATTTTTTAATTAAAGTATATTGGAGATAGATTTCTTTTTCATTAAAGAAAGTAAAAATGTGATTTTATTTCTTTGCCTTTCCTTGCCCTTTAAGGGTCACCCTGTATAATCCCTTTGGTTCTGGTCTGGAGAAAATATATCCACCTAAAAGGGAATGTTCACCTGTAAATGAACTTTTAGTATGATGTAGATAGTGATATTCTGAGACAATTTGCCATTGGTTTTCATTTTTTATTGTTTGTTGTTTTTGAGTTATTTAGCTTTTTATTCAGCAGCTCTCCAGTTAGCAATTTCAGCCATCTGGTCGCTAGGGTCCAAATTATCCTAGCAATAACTAGCTCACAATATCATCAATGAATGCTACATTAGGGAAAATGCTTCTTACTTGATTTGTAGTTTGAAACTTCTGCTTCCTGCTTAATTCTGACATCTGTTTTAGGCTGATGCTGAGAAACAACTACTCATCAATAACTAACAGAGATTTTGGGCCTCTGAAAGTCCCCACTGGCACGGAACCACTCCCCTATACACTCCACCCACCAAACAGCGGGTACCATAAGAGTAGCGAGGCCACAAATCCCAAGTTTCGAGCTGTGAGTATGCCAGATGTGCAAATAGTATGTGTTTGCTTTTTCACAATTTGCCATATTTGTGGGTCATATGTGGGCAGGGCTTGAAGTGAGTGTGGGAGGCTCGGTTAAGATTTGGAGTGGCACTTTAAGAAGAGGAGGGCGGGTCTTGTGCAGATCATTGTGTGCTCTTTTGTGCAGTGGCCATATTGTTCCATTGGGGAATCATGATATATTCTTATCAGCTGAATATATTCTCATATGAATGTTAGAAAATCAAGGAAATTTAGCCTGCAACCCGGCTGGGATTTCAAGAAAACTGATGCCCAAACAGCCACCCAGCAGCCCAATAAGTAGTGACTGGTCTCCAGGTGAAGTGCCTATGTGCTGTGCCAGAATAAAAGTCATCCAAATCCACAGCTGTAATATCTTCATTAATTTAGGGATACTGTCATGGGAAAACATGTTTTTTCCCCCAAAATGCATCAGTTAATAGTGCTGCTCCAGCAGATTTCTGCACTGAAATCAATTTAAGAAAAGAGCAAACAGAATTTTTTAAATATTCAATTTTGAAATCTGACATGGGGCTAGACATATTGTCAGTTTCCCAGCTGCCCCCAGTCATGTGACTTGTGCCAGCACTTTAGGATGGAACTACTTTCTGGCAGGCTGTTATTTCTCCTACTTGTGTAACGGAATCAGTCTCAGTAGGACTGAACTTTTACTATTGAGTGCTGTTCTTAGATCTACCAGACAGCTGTTATCTTTTGTTAGGGAGGTGTTATCTAGTTACCTTCCCATTTTTCTGTTGTTAGGCTGCTGGGGCGGGTGATCCAACTTGTAGTACAGCAGTAAATAATGACTGATGCTTATTAGAGCACAAGTCACATGACTGGGGGCAGCTGGGAAACCTACAATATGTCTAGCCCCATGTCAGATTTCAAATTTGAATATAA
Organism: Xenopus borealis; assembly: GCA_024363595.1. Classification (NCBI taxonomy): domain Eukaryota; kingdom Metazoa; phylum Chordata; class Amphibia; order Anura; family Pipidae; genus Xenopus; species Xenopus borealis. The sequence continues at coordinate 13,947,417 of CM044437.1, read as the reverse complement.
AAAAATCCGTTTGCTCTTTTGAGAAATGGATTTCAGTGCAGAAGTCTACTGGAGCAGCACTATTAACTGAAATGTTTTCCCATGACAGTATCCCTTTACAGAGGTGGCATCTTATTTCATGTAATACATGATATATATCTAGGCCATACTTATTTATGATGAAGCTTTTGACTCACAATTAACAATTGGTAACAAGTGCCTTTGCAGATTCCACAATTTCGAAAATCGGCTATTTCATATATTTCAGTGTTTCTGTACTTGCTCATGTTCTAAAATATCAAGAAATGGAGTGTGTAAGATATAAGGAAAGCAACAGCAATAGACTATTGGCTCTGGGTTATGGTGAATGTTCCTTTAATGACTTTAATGAATGTTCTTTTGGAAGGTTAAGTCGGTTCACTTTGACACGAGGGATCAGGGTGCCAGTGGCATGGCTGGTGTTCCCCCCGTGCATCGACTGCTGCTAACTGCACACAAAGGAAAAGGGGCGCCAGAGACTGAGAATTTCTATCATGTAAGTTCTGTAAATAAGATTTTCTATAGTTATATACTCAACGGAAATACCTGGAGCCTCGTGTGACTCATTAATAATACATTTGACTTTTTGGAGAAGCTAAAAATGGTGTGGCCCATAATGGCTGTAATTACTGGAAAGCGGCTCACCTTCCTGTTGTTGTCACAGGGGCCATCATTTATGTCAACAGAATACAAAAGCAGATTTACTCCAGGCAATGGGCATCGGCCGGGTGAGTCACTCATTTTGTTTGCTAGCCTAATGAAATATGGGGGTTGATCATTTTGGGAGCATTGCAAACCATTGTATAGATAGAAATATAGATATAGATAGATTATATATATATAGAGAGAGAGATAGATTAATTGATCGATAGATAGATGACATATAGATAGATTGATAGACAACAGTTAGAAAGATAAAGATAGATGACAGGTAATAGATAATAGATAGATGGATGACATATAGAAAGATAGATAGATAATAGATAGATAACAGATAATAAAGAGATAGATAGACAGATGATAGATAGGGAACAGATAGAGGAATAGATAGATGATAGATTGATAGACAATAGATAGGTAACAATAGACAGATAATGGATAGATCGAGAGATGCTATATAGACAGATCACAGATAGATGATATATAGATAGATATTAGATATATAGATATATAGATAGATAGATAGATAGATATAGATAAAAAGATGGACAGATAGATATAGATAAAAAGATGGACAGATAGACAATATATAGATTGATAGACAATAGATAGGTAACGATAGATAGATGACAGATAATGCTTAGATAAATGATATATAGATAGAGAGATGATACAGATGGATAGATAGATGACAGATAGACAGAGATAAATAGATGGATAGACACAGTGCCGGTCTTAAGCACATTGGACAAATTTGGCCCAATTGGGCCCCGCACTTATGGGGGCCCCGCTCCAGTGCTAGCGCTGATTCCTATTCCCTTAATCCTCCAGTAGTCCAGACTACCCCTACTCCAGATTGGCCCAGCCTGCTCAGACCAGATTGGCCCAGGCCACAGTTGAACCTGATTGGCCCAGCCCACCCCCAAACCCAATTCAACCAGCCCACCCCCAAACCCAATTGGCCCAAATAACAAGCATTAATGTTGTATATATATATATTCCATGGTGCATGCGCACACACAGTTTACAGTTAGCACTTTTTTTAGCGGACATAGATAAAACAAAGCGAGGGGACATTTTCTCCCAGTTGTCCAGCCTACTATTTGCCCATCCAGCTCTGTGACCCTGAGACAGACAGCAAAGTTTCTTCTAAGGGGCCCCACCAAAATGGTTCCAATTGGGCCCCACACTTGGTACGACCGGCCCTGGATAGACATTAGAGAGCCGGTCACACTGACCCAGTGAAAAGAGGTATGCGCAAGCGTGCGTGCCCTGAGGCAGAGCGGACTTTGTGGCTGGGGGTTTGAGGGATAGCGTGGGGGGGGCTGAGGCTGCAGATCAATGATAGACAGATATAGAGATAGATAGAACATTAGCAGACCCTGCTGTATGTGCATTACACAGTGGTAGCTTTAGAACCCCTAAATCTAGTGTGTGGCACAATTCCTGCTTTCAGTTGCTGTTGCGCCCAGCTATGTGCTAGAATCATTACAGCTTTTTTTTGTTCCACCAGACCCAACCCAGGTGGTGCCATATGAATATATTTGTGCTATATGAATTTCTGATTCTTATCTCATCCCTCAGGTTTTCCCCGCTCTGCTGTTATTGGAGCCACAGAGAATTCAGGCTTCACTGAAGGTTCAAATATGGAAATAATAAACTATGACCCCTACTCACAGTACAGAGCACCAGTAAGCATGTTCCACAGACACAATACCCCATCTTGTCTAGTGTCTAGAGTCCACCCATCCATGGATTTGTCCCTCAATTAAAGGGCACAACCCCTTATAAACTAGGTAACTAGGCAAGATACCTTCCCTGTAAAGGATAGACTTTATGTGATAACCCACAGCTAACTGTGTTCTTATAACAAGCTCCCAGACTTCTAACAGTCTCTCTGTTTCTGTATGGCAGAAAGGATACCACCGTATGATGGGATCAAGTATAACCAAGACAGATTTCCTGCCACTGACTACACTACAGGTGAATTTGACTTATATTTATGGCTTACTGGGAGTAGGAGAATGGAACAGCTAACTGAAAAGATGGAATTTAAATGGATACTGTTATTTTTTCAAAATGCATCATTTAATAGTGCTGCTTCAGCAGAATTCTGCACTGAAATCCATTTCTCAAAAGAGCAAACA
>CM044437.1:13909354-13927847 GCA_024363595.1 Xenopus borealis | reverse complement strand
AACAGCTGCCTGGTAGATCTAAGAACAACACTCAATAGTAAAACCCGTGTCCCACTGAGTTCCATTCAGTTACATTGATTGAGAAGGAAAAACAACAGCCTGCTAGAAAGCAGTTCCCTCCTAAAGTGCTGGCACAAGTCACATGACCAGGGGCAGCTGGGAAAATGACAATATGTCTAGCCCCATGTCAGATTTCAAAACTGAATATAAAAAACTCTGTTTGCTCTTTTGAGAAATGGATTTCAGTGCAGAAGTCTACTGGAGCAGCACTATTAACTGATGCATTTTAAAAAAAACATGTTTTCCCATGACAGTTTCCCTTTAAGGAAAAGGTTTTGCTATGATAGTTCTTAACAATTCCACAAGGTACATCATTTTGGACCATTATATTGGGGTCCCTTAGTTAAAGATGAAGAACCCCTGGTTTACAGTAACCCCAATTCAGAAACAAACTTTTTTTCTTCTCTCCTTGATGCCAGATTCACTGACCCAAAACCACTTGGGAGAGACAGAGAAGGTTGGACACGGGGAGGGATCCAGAAACAACATTTCAGTGGATTTTCTTTAAACAATGAAGATCACATTCCTGGTATATAATCTAAGGCTGCGAAGAGGTGAGACCCAAGTTTATACATCATTTTTTATAGTAACCAAAACAATTTCTCTGTCGTCTCAGGGGGACACTGGGGTTAAGCTCCACCCTTTAGGAGGCAGGACACTTGGAAATTAAATTAAGGGGCGTGGCAGAGGGCCTGGCTTACACCCACACCAACCAACCTAATCAATTTTTCAGTGACCTGCTTACTAGGAGTTTGGACAACCTTTGATAAAAAGATAAAAGAAGTCCCTGTATCCATTAGGCGAGCCTTACCGGGTCATCTCTAGCCACAAGGCTATATCGCCCATCTGTTGTCTTCTGCTTCTGGATATGGACAGCAGATGCTTTGGCAGGTAGGCAGTTAATGAGGGGTCCCTAACTTTCCTCATACACCTGCTGGTAAATCCCCCCCCCCCTCCTTTTCCTCCAAACCCAACCTCCTCATTCACGGAGGAGTAAAAGGGCGAGAGTTAAGCCCTAGCCCTGTTCTGGCTATCTCCCTCCCCCAGTGTCTCTCAGCCATGGCTCACCTACAGCTTCTCCCCCTTCTTCCTCTGCCCTCTCCCTCCGGCGCAGACTCCTTCAGAGGTTTTTGATCAGAGGGAGAACAGGCACGTCCATTATGATGGAGCTGGAGGTTTCTGGCGCCCTTACAGCTTTTCGCACCTTAGGTGGAACGCGTGTTTTTCAGGCGCCATTTTGGATCACGGTTCTCAGCAGCACGGAACGCAGAGGACATAGAGCTTCTACCCTCACACTGCAACCACTGAAGACACGGGGGGGTGGGTTCCACAGTTCCTGGGGGAGGTGGAATATACCTATAGAAGACAGACAGAGGCACTACTACCACCACAGCATAACAGGGTAAAATAAAAAGATTGTTGCCCACCTCTTCAGCCAGTACCATTGAGCACATGGCAGAAGGCAAGTCAGGGGGACTATTCCCCAGGGCAGGGGGGAGTCCCAACACCAGCAGAGGTCACATACTTCATGTGCACTAATTGCCAGTCTAAAATACCAAGGGGCCAGAAGGAGCCTCTATGCAGATCATGCTCTAAGAGTCATGTGGCAGCACCCATACCCAGTGATTTCACTGATACCCAGACGGGTTCCGACAGTCAAATGGAAACTACAGCGGAGAGTGTTGGGAATACCGTTTCAGACCCTACAGCTCCCCTTTGGGCTATCCGGCTTTCACAGTCTCTGGCTTTCCTACAGAGTCTGCCCTCTAGTGGATAACCTGGGAAAAGCACTCGCCAAACTGGCTCAGAAGCCCCGCCCGAAGCGTAAAAGATTAGATATCACAAGAGGGGATACTACTGTCCATTCCCCCTGACGCCTCATCATCTAGAGAAAACTCTTCTCAATTGGAAGGCGAGCTCCCACCATCCAATGGCTCCTCAGAGGAAGAAGAGGACAGTGAGGATCCCAAGGACCGTGAGGTGCAGCAAGAATCAACGAATCTTATCAAACTGGAATATATATTTACGTAAATATTTCCCATCTCTTCCCTTCAACCGCCATTTCGTGATGGTCTGTGTGCTGCCTCAGATATCACCTGACCATAAATATTACAACTGTAACAGGCACAAGTGTGGAAGCGAAAGACAATTCTGTTAAAGGAACAGTTCAGGGTAAATTTAAAAACTGGGTAAATAGGCTGTGCAAAATACAAAATGTTTGTAATATAGTTAGAGAAAAATGCAAACTATAAAGGCTGGAGTGACTGGATCTCTAATACAATAGACAGAATCCAACTTCCTGCTTTTCAGCTCTCTAAATCTGAGTTAGTCAGTGACTTGAATGGGGGCCACATGGGACATAACTGTTCAGTGAGTTTGCAATTGCTCCTCAGCATTCAGCTCAGATTCAAAAGCAACAGCTATGTCCCATGTGCCGCCCCCCCTCAATTCACTGATTGGTTATTGCCTGGTAACCAGTCAGTGTAAACAAAAGAGAGCTGAAAAGCAAGAAGTGGTGTTCTGTTCTGTTAGACTTACAGTCACTCCAGCCTTTATACATTACATTTTTGTCTAACTATATTGAAAACATTTTTTTATTTTGCACAGCCTATTTATCCAGTTTTTACTTTTATACTAAACAATTCCTTTAATTGGCTGTGACCTAACTATAGTTGTTTTTGGGTAGGTTTGTGTGCAAAATTGAATCCTAGGATCCCAGGAGGGCGATTTTCTATTTATGATTACCCAATGGCACATGCTACTAGAAAGTATATTATGAAAATGATTTATGGGTTTTACATATGAGCGGTTTTATGCAATATCTGTTTATAGAGACCTACATTGATTGGGGGGTAAAGCTTTACTTAAAGAAGTTGGGCAGCACCGTTGTAGACTAAGGATGAGCAAGATGTCAGTTGGACACTATCGGCCTTTCTTCTTGACTGATAATTATTGGCATTTTTTTTTTCCTGTAGGAAGAATATCAGAATGAAGTTCATCTTTCTGGTGGAAGCATTGAGAAAGATAACTGGGGAAATGACAAGTGCCAAGCACCTTCCTACAGGAAACATTTAGAATCATCCGGTTGACAATAAATACACCAGCTTTTCTTTGCACAGTACTAAAGACCATATTGATTTTTTTATGATCAGAATATGTAGGTATTCAAGCATGGTTTGAAAACTGGCACAGGAACTGCTGTGGCATAGCCTGGATAGTAGGGGGAGGCAGAACTTCTAATAGCAGTGGGATAATGGTCACTGGGAAGGGAGTGTGACTGTGGGATAGCAGATATAGTAGGGAGAGATGGTGCCTATAGTAACAGTGGGATAATAGTCTCTGGGAAGGGAGTGTGACTGTGGGATAGCAGGTATAGTAGGGAGAGATGGTGTCTAGTAACAATGGATAATAGTCTCTGGGAAGGGAGTGTGACTGTGGGATAGCAGGTATAGTAGGGAGAGATGGTGCCTATAGTAGCAGTGGATAATAGTCTCTGGGAAGGGAGTGTGACTGTGGGATAGCAGATATAGTAGGGAGAGATGGTGCCTATAGTAGCAGTGGATAATAGTCTCTGGGAAGGGAGTGTGACTGTGGGATAGCAGGTATAGTAGGGAGAGATGGTGCCTATAGTAACTGGATAATAGTCTCTGGGAAGGGAGTGTGACTGTGGGATATCAGGTATAGTAGGGAGAGATGGTGCCTATAGTAACAGTGGGATATTTGTACTGGGCAGAGTATGTGGCATAGAAGATTTGTAGGGGGAGGTGGTGTCTGTAGTAACAGTGGGATAACAGGCTCCAGGAAGGGCCTTTGTGAGTAGGTTGGATTCCCCTTGGGCCTAAACATCACTATAGACTGTACAAGTAAAAATTGCCTTTCACAGACCATCTCATTATGTCACTAAAAAGGCCAGTTACATTCATTTCTCCAGGGCAGATCAAATGCTTCAAGTGTCAAGCCTAGTTGCCCATGGCATACTAGCATGTTGACTTCCACTACTATACTAGGAGAAGCAGTAACAGATTGACAAAATAACAGTGAAATACAGCTCAATATTTGTCAGGGTCCACAAACCCAGCTACAAAATACAATCTGTACTTTAGTTAAAACACCTGAGACCATAATCTGCAGGGGTAACCAAAAAAAAAAAAATTCGTTAGTACACAACGAAATAAAACACCATGACAAATTATACGTTAAAATCTCAAAGTCTTTATTAAGAAATTACTTACAAAAACTCCACTTCCTGTTCTATACAGAAAAGGAAAAAGGGCGACCATCCATCGAGCGGCACTTGATTTCTCCTCCTTGGCTGTCTGTTGCCGAATCCTTTAGCTCCCACTGCTGTGCTTCCATGCAGCAACATCCCCTTTCTTTTCCGGATCAGGACCCCTTTCCTTCTGACTGTCCCTGCGGAGAGATTTCCTTTCCTCCTTTGTGGCTGAGAGCTGGAATCAGTGAGACTAACATGGACTTGATGGCATACAGGACACACACTACAGCGAGTAGCTGTAAATACGGCCGCTCAAATCTCCCACCAGCGCGCACCATGACTGCCCAGGGGAACACAGACTGCAGCAGGGACAGGAGAGAGGGCAGATCCTCGCAGAGAGTCCGAAGAGGAATCCCCCCAGCAGCCATCGGAGTTGTTCTGAACACAATCATCAAGCGGAGACTCTCCGTTCGCAGTGGCACTTCCTGACTATTACCCCAATCACAACGCTCCCACGTGTCCTTTCCCGCATCTCTTGGAGCTGCCGCTGTGAGTCCTGTGGCCGAAGACACTTTGCACAGCGTAGAAAGAACACCATGGGGAAGTGGAGAGCGCGGTCCGGTTTGAACAGATGATTCCCGCAAGAACCGCTTCCTTGGTCACCGTACTCTCGATCAGCTGCCATCGGCTTCCCTTGCTGTCAGGCACTGGCTCCCTCTGGCCCTTGCATTCTCAACCGCAAGTAAGGAAAGGAAAAATCTCCTATGGGACAGTAAGATCCGGCAAAGAAAGGGTATGTCGCTGGCGCTGCACAGAATCACAGCAGTGGGAGCTAAAGGATTCAGCATAAGACAGCTAAGGAGGAGAAATCAAGTGCTTCTCAATCGGTCGTCGCCCTGTCGCCTTTTCTGTAGTGGAGAGGAAGTGGCATTTTAAAGTTATTTCTTAATAAAGACTTTGAGATTTTAAAGTATAGTTTGGCATGGTGTTTTATTTAGTTGTGTACTAATGAATTTTGTAAAAAAAAATTTTTTGATGTTACTGTTCCTTTAAGTCATATTCATATATAAGATCTATTACTGTAAAATCAAATGCACAGTTAGAATTGTAAGACTCACCTATGCAGAGATGAAAAGCGGTGGCATGCACTCTCAGATATTCTCTTTACAGATAAAGAGATGCACATCATAGGATTTCTGTATGTGCCAGCCCTGTATAAGCACATTACAATAGCTCTGGGAATTATATACAATCATCTGTATTTGATGGATATGGCACATTCACAGTTCATGCAGTTATGGTAAAAGGTATTCTCCCTTATATAACCTTTATTTTTAAAATGACAAGTCTCTACAATACAAATAAAAGATAGCCAGTTAAAACGACAAAAATATACATGGGACAGACATTCAGACAGTTGGGATGGGGGAAGCAATGTGCAGTAGTCCTGATAGTATGAGTAAAGTCTGCTTTTAACTCTGCTTCAGTATTTGAGGCCATAACCCACTGCAAGATGGTGTCTGTTGCTGCTAAGTGGAGGGGAGTGCCATACAGCAGAGCTGGTGCGCTTAAAGTAGCGGGGTTTGCTCTTATTAAACAGTTCCTCCAATTTGGGGCTGTCAATGGTGCCATACATACGGTCCACATCTATGGGTTTGTAGTATTGCTGACGTATAGCCTGAGTAAGTAGGTTACCTGTGGGGTAAGAGAGCAGTTGTAATTGCAGGGCTGTGGTGATTGGGTCATACAAAAGACAGAACCAGCTTTAGAACAATCTACTTACCAGAAGCCCAGGCTGGAATGGGTTTTCTTGGCTGACTCTCGTCGTCTGTGGAGTCGTCGCTGTTTAAATCCATCCCATAGTTGTCTTCATTAACTTTAACTGATGGAACTTTGTAGCTCTTGGGAGTCATCTCATAAGATTCACATGCAGACGAATTCTAGAGGAAAAAAAGGCAAATAGTGAGCTGGGAGTCCGGAATGGATTTGCTTGTTCACATATTTTAGTTAAACTGCAACAACAGAAAGACTGCCCGTGTATTCTATGGGTGTAGTATACAATCACACACACACCTGCATGTCTACCGTAACATTCATCACTGGAGCGCTTGGTGCCGCTGCTTGCTCCTTGGCTTTTCTCTGCTGTTCCTCCTGGAGTCTCTTCGCTTCCTGCTCCTTACGCAACCTCTCTTGTTCTAGGTGTTCCTGCTGCTCCTGAATATCAGAGTAATAGATAGTGCTTTGCTCACTCAAATAGCTTATCGTGTGTTTCGAAATCCACTACAAACTCAAAGGATAAGTAAACCTTTAAAATAAGTGAATGCAAAATTAAATGAGGGTCTTATTCTAAGCCAGTGGTTCTCAACCTTCCTAATGCTGCAACCCTTTAATACAGTTCCTCATGTTGTGGTGACCCCCAACCATAAAATATTTAAATGTTTGTTGCCAGCCCGGAGCGGATTGTTAGGAAAGTACAGGAGACAGCGTGGCTGCATAAAGGTTTGTTTTCCGTGCGTAGTGCGGCAAACATTTTTTGCCACACCCCACTTACCATGTTAATTTTACAAATTTTAAATGGGCAGGGAGAGCTGCATGGCAGTCCCTACTAAGGGGATATAGAAAGTTGTAGTGCAACTGACTTCCCTACACAGGTTACTGAACTACAACTCTCAGCACCAACACCCAGCTACAACCTTGCCCCAGGGTTAGTGGGTAAAGATGTGAATCTGCTCCTGGAACCCCTTAAGCAACCCCTGGGAATGGGTTGTTCGACCCCCAGAGGGGTCCCAACCCCCAGGTTGAGAACCACTGTTCTAAGCACTTTGGCAATGTACATTTGTTATTTTTTGGAATTCCAAGATATTGAAGGATACATATATTGTAGAACAAAGGCATTTTGTAACAACAGCATCACCTGCTTGTTATTTTCAGACTAATCCAACCACTAAGTAGTCAAGGAAGTTGTCAGAAGAAAGAAAGAGGCTGATCTGATGTTCTTCTGGTTAGGAACAAAAATAAGAAACCTTTCCCAAATCTTTCCTAAGCAGAAGAACATCAGAGCAGCCTCTCCTTCTGACAACTTCTCGGACTACTTTGTGGTCAGACTGATCAGAAGGTGGCGCTGTTGTAACAAAATTAATTCATGTTAAAAGTACATGTATCCTTCAATAATTTGGAATAAAAAATAGTGAATGTACACTGCAAATGTTCTTTTAAAAGCACCCTCATTAATTTTACATTCACTTGTTTTAAAGTTTTACTTTTCCTTTAAGGTTTTTTATTAGTCACAGGATAGAAAAGATACAAATGTTAATAATACTCACCCTTTTCTTGCGCTCTTCTGCCTCTCGTCGCTGCTGCTCTTTCTCCTGTGCCGCTCGTTCCAGCTCTCTCTGTAGCTGCAGGGCCTTCTCCCTTTCTATTCGTTCCTTTTCTCTGCAGCAGAACAACAGTTTTGTAATCAGTCACAAGGAAAGCCCAACCTTACCATTACGTTTTAGTGTCCTATACAGTGCAACACTCTCAGATAATTTAAATCTATGGTTTTAAATGACTTTTCTGTAGCTGGTAACTGAGTGAAAGACTAAGTCCAGGAATATTAGAGGGAATTTTTGTTTTTGAAGTGTTGCAATATGTAAAACGCAAGAGAAGAGGTACTGAATATTCTACCTTTGCCACAGGAATATAGAATATACCTTTCTGCTCTGAGCCGCTCCTTTTCAGCCAACAGCTGCCTTTCTCGCTCTTGCTCAGCCAGCCTCTTTGCCTCTGCAATTTTCTTTTGCCTTTCCAGCTCTTCCTCTTCTCGTTTCTTTTGCAGAAGTTCTTGATGTCTACGCTCTTCTTCTTCCTATATGAGCAGAGCAGAAATAATTACAAACTCCATCATGCAAGAATTTTTCTGGTATGCTGGTGCATTTAACAGGGTGGACCAACCATCTGTTTAGCTTTTAGTTTTCGTGCATCTTCCTCCTGTTTCCTCCTGCATTCAACTTCCTCCTGTTTTTTAGCGGTCATTTTTTTCTTTGCCTTCTCCTCTGCCATGCGGTCCTCACGTACCTGCACAAACCCAGATTTGTAAGTGTTCTACACACTGCAGACATGGTGGATCTGCTGTATTCTGTAATTTTATCTAAAAAGTACAACAACTTTAACTATAATGCTCAACAACACCTTCTGCATCTCGACAAAATATCTGAACAAGAGGATTTTACCTTCTCACTCTTCTCGTCAATCTGTGCAAATTTCTGCTCAATCTTTTTCTTCTTTTCTTCCTCTAGTTGCTCCACTCGCTCTCGTGCTTGCAGCACTTTGCGTAACCGTTCCTCCCTGCGCCTATGTATGGAAAAAGCACAAAATTCAAATTGGTTTTGCAGACAGCAGTGAGAACACCATAATCTGGAGTGGTTTATTTTTGGTTTTTATTTTAATTTACTAGTAAATGCCTTCATCTCAGTAGAAGCACAAGACTGTCAATGTTTGTCAGATGAAGGTTTGACTGATGATTGCGGTTACTGAAGGATACGGTTCTTTGAAACACGCAGCTGCTTGGTGATTATTCTACTGGTCGCAGCTTTAGGGTAAGGACACACGGCAAGATTTGGGTACATTTAATCGCCTGGGAGACAATCTCCCCGTCTGCTTGAATGAAAAGTCGCTAGCGGTATGGCACACACTGCGCTTCGTTCTCCGAAGTCACCTGAAGATGCCTCACGAGTAAAACTTCAGAAAATGAAGTGCCGCGAGTGACATACAGCTAGCGACTTTTCACTCAAGCAAGGGGAAGCAAGATCGGGGAGATTGTCTGCAGGCGACTAAATCTCCCTAATTCTTGCAGTGTGCACTTACCTTTGACAGAAATACATCAAGAATCTACCAAGTCAATAGACTATGGGATCTGCACGTTTGAAACCACACGTTGCATAAATACGCAGCGTATTTTAAACATGGCATTCATATTCTCAATGAGAAGTGCATGTTGGGAAAAGAAACCTGCGTGCTGAAAAACACATTAAAAACGCATTGTGAGATCTTGCCCTAACTCAGCACTGTGCTACCTGGGAGAAAGCAGCAAGGTAGCAGTGTCTTTTGTAGTCATATCTGCATATCAATCGTTGTAGTACTGTTTATAGGTACACAATATGTTATCCAGTATGGGAAAGTTACTTTTCTGCAGTTCAACAGAACTTGAGTTTAAACTAGAGCATCTCTTGCATGATTCATGAATTCTGCATGAACTGCAACAGTATCTATTAGAATTGCCTCTGAACAGGATTTTGTTTTTTTAAATCCCCACAATTAATATGTTGGTTATTTTTCATACAAGGGGCGCTTACAGTTTCAGTTCCTCCTGTTTGCGTTTCTTGCCCTCTTCAATTTTCTGCTTGCGCTGAAGCTCTGCCTCTTCCTTTTTGCGCAAAGCATCCAACCGCTGCCGCTCCTTTTCCTGGAATAGACATGCAACAGTGAGAACCAGACTAGTTTCAACTATGTTTTATAGCCTTTGTAGGCTATACACGGCTCAGAACCTACAATACTGCTGGGACACCAAGAAACTAGTTCCAGATCCTCAAAAAAGTGCTGCTTATAACATGCAACAAATCTAGCAAGCCTAGATATAGGAGGATTTTGAGGAAAAAAAGACCCAGATGGAAGAAAGTGACAAGAGAATGGGTGCTGCACAGCCAAATGAACACAAGTAAACTCTACTTTCAGTCTAAAGAAATAGGAGCTGCTGTGCGATCAGCCAAGATGCATTTGACCTTTCTGCCCGGCAACCACAGACCCAACACCAGTGGCATCTAAACAAGTCAAATTTACTTACTTCAGTCTTCAGTTATTGGGAAAGAAAAGAAAAAAAAAAAAATACTAAATATAATGTAAAGTTCAGAACATAGAACTTAAAAAAAAAACAGTATACGGTCAAAGTTAATTAGATCAGAGTTTTGAGCACAGCACAAGGGCTACTATGCCCTCAAACTGCCTTGCTGGAAGGTGTCGGTCAAATTCAGGGGTCAGTTATGTTGTTAAGGCAATGCAAAAACTCACTGCTTGAAAAATAATGCTTTATTAAATCTCTGAAAAAGAGCCATTCAGAGCCCTGCTTGTCAATGCCCCAAGCCCTGCACCAACACAGGGCCAGGCCATCTATTTGGAAACTACTGCCTTACAGGTTACCTCTCAAACGTGCACATTTACATTTCCCCCCATAGTTAAAGGGCCTGCAACTATGGCTTTGCAATGCAGTGCTACATTTACAGCACACAAGTAGGCTTCATTATCTTACCTTGGGGTCAGTTTTAAGAGGTGTATTGCGTTTGATGAAGGATTTCATCATTATGTTTTTTCCAATAGATCCTGGAGTCATCATGAGCAGCTGGTTCTTTTGTACTGTATGCAGAAAAGACTTCATGTGTGGAGGAGGCTTTACAATCTGAAAAAAAAATTTTTTTTTGATAGTTGTATTTATTATTTAGATCTGGTTTGGCCAGTGAAATACACCTCAATCTAACCACTAGAATAGTACCTTGCTTGGGGGGCATGGAGGTGATGGGGTCTTTTTTCTGGGAGACGAATGCTCTCCTTCAGATGGCATCTCATCATCAGACTGTTCATCCACTGCTCGTTTGTAACTCTTTCTTCTATTAAGAATAGTCATCGTTATCAGAATCATTCATACCCAGCAACAAGATACAGTAGATGATTATGTGGTTCAAAACCTACCTAATATTCTGAGCATCTTCAATGGTCTCTGGTGTGGGTTCTGTAAAAGTATACAAGCGATTACTGGGACCAAAGGTCTAAGATTTTACAAAAGGTATAAATAAAAAACTGTAGTTTAAAGGGCAAGGAAAGGCAAAGAAATAAAATCACATTTTTACTTTCTTTAATGAAAAAGAAATCTATCTCCAATATACTTTAATTAAAAAATGTGTACCGTTTTTATAATAAACCTGACTGTATGCAGTGAAATTCTCCCTTCATTTACTGCTGAGGATAGGAATTGTTCATACTTATGAACAGCAGGGGGAGCCCCTGCCTTACTTACAGCCATGCAGCTTTGTTTTTTGATCATTTATGACGATCCCTAAGCAGCACAGACCACACTGAGCATGTGCAGTGCCAGTGTCAGACAAAGATGTATAACAAAGTTACAAGATGACAGCCCCCTGTGGCCAACTTTGAAAGCATAAATCATTTGTTTGATTAGGCTCGTGGTGCAGTAAGTTCATGTTTATGTTTAGTATACAAAATACAGCATTTCTAGCCTTATTCTATTTTACACTTTCTTTGTCCTTTAATGTAAGTCATGCAACTGTAAAGCACCCATAACTGCCACCTAACTCCACTACTTAACGCTTGCACACAATTTGAAATATCTCTGTACATACTATGGGGAAATGGTCCTTAAATTAGATCAACAAATTACTCCAGCACTCGTTTCTGCATAAGGGATATACCCTGCATTTGGCTATATCCCTTATGCAGAAACGAGTGCTGGAATAATTTTTGATCTGATTGCTGGAGGGGCCGTCCTCCTATACCCCAAGCACCGTATAGTCTTTTGAGAGACCCAGGTGTGCACCATAACTTTTCCTATCCACAAAATGGACCTTAAAACACAAAGGGCCATTAATGGTTCTGTGCAGCTGTACATGTCCTTGTTAAAACAATTAGAGCATTATGGTCCTTTACTCTAGGGAAGTTCTTTAAATGTGTCCATTGTACACCTTCACTAGTGGAACTCACCTTTAAGTTAACTTGCAGTATGTTATAGAAGGGCCAATTCTAAGCAACTTTTGAGTCACTTCATTATTAACTTTTTTGAATTATCTGTTCCCCCCCCCTTTTTCAAATGGGGGTCAACGACCCCTTCTTAAAAAATGCTCTGTAAGGCTAAAAACGTATTCTTATTGCTACATTTTATTACTCGTCTTCCTATTTACACCTCTCCTTTTTAAATTCTAGTTTCTTAATCAAATCAATGCATGGTTTCCAGGGTATTTTGGACCCTAGCAACCAGACTGCTGAAACTGCAAAGAGCTGCTGAATAAAAAGCTAAATAACTCAAAATCACAAACAAAAATATGAAAAAGTAGACTTTTTCAGAATATTTTTTGGCAATTTAAAGGTGAATAACCCCTTTAAGTATCTATTTCTCTTCTCTACTTTGCTTAGTAGTCTATTACATTAAATGAATGTAATCCGGATACCGGCACATCGCTCATCAGTTTGGTATATGCACATATAGCCACACCCTCATGCATTCTCTACAGCAAGCAGCCAAATACAAGAAGGCATTCCAAAGAGTGAAGCAACCTCACCTGTATCCTCTGTCACCATCTGCCTGGTCACTCTTCTTGGAGGCTCTTCAGAGTCAGGCAAGTTACTTATAGCGATCTTTTTAAAGGCTCGTGATCGAAGGGAGCGCCTAGGGCTGTCAGCTGCAGGAGCCTAAATTAAAGAAAAAAGGTAGTTAATATTGTGAAAGTTTTGATGTACAACAGGTTACTATTCTACAGTAAACACGGCAACAGTAATTATGGGTATCTTTAAAGGTTGCTTGCTCTCGTGTATTCAATTTGTTTTTTTATTCAACCGTTTAATTGGATAATAGAGAAATCTGAAGTTCAAAAGAATCAACACTTGTAAACAAACCAGCTTTCCTTTTAAGGGCTCTTCCAGACGAGGAGATTGCAGGGAGATTTGTTGCCTGCGACAAACTGCCACGTTTTTGGGGCAACAAATCTCCCTGAATCTCTTCCCCCAGTCTTGCGCCCGCGAAAGTTAAAATCGCCTGCGCCTATTCACACGCGGCGCTTTCGAAAATCGCTCGCAAATACATTTGCGCCCCTAATTTTGTAGGAAATGTATACTATAGGGTGCCGATTTCACTTTGGGATAAAAAAAATTAGTATATTTAAAAACAGCCCCTTTTATTGCAGTTTCAAATGAGGGGCGGGGGTGTCCTACAGGTCCCTGCCAGAAGCACAGTAGAGGGGGGACAGCCAATCACAGCTCTGCAGTTGCACAAGCAAACATGTTCCCTATCAGGTCAGCCTAGCTACACAACCTAGAAAAGGAGGCAGCAGGAAGTGGAACAGGTGGGTGGGACTAGTAGGGTTTTTGCAGCCATTTTCAATAAAGTAACCAGAAACTACTTTTTCAAGCACATTCCACAATATCCAAGAGTAAAATGCAGTGGTACATATTTTACACATAAAATGCCTCCTTTAATAAGCCCTATTCCAAAAGTAATCATTGGCAATTAAAGTGAATATTGGAGAGGTAAACAATTAGAGAGAATCAATGAGAAAGGCATATGGTGGGTATACAGAGATTTGCTCTTACCTCTTCTGATACAGTCCCACTTGTAGCAGTTTCAGGTCTGCAGGAGAAGGGAATAGCAATTAAAGTGATACTGACACTAAAAACTCTCTTTTGAATACATTAATCTACATTAAAGTTGCCTATAAGTCATTTGCTGATAGTTCTGCTTTACAAGTAATTGTCGCTTGAAGTTCCTAAACCTGACTTATGCCAACCTGACTGTCCCTTCATAACCCATCAGTTAGAGTTTCTAATACTAAAGGACTCCTGCTGCACAAATATGGCAGCCCCCTCATAGAGCATAGAGCAAAAAGATCAGGCAAATACTTTTATGGCAAAATTATAAATAGCATTCAAAGACAATGTTATGAAAAATAAATAAAAATGTATTTCCTGAGGTCAGTATCTCTTTAATACCAGGACTCTAGTCTATGAGATCGACTTGATTTATTTTGTGTGCTCCTTACCTGATTTTGATAGTGATCTCGTCATCAACCATTTCAATAGAGCTCTGGTCTGCAGAAAAACAGCAGAAAGAACATTTACAGTAACACCAAATATTTAAAGTGTTTTATAGTAAAGAAAATATCATGTAGTGTTGCCCTGCGCTGGTAAAACGGATCTGTTTGCCTCAGAAACACTACTATAGTTCATACAAACAAGCTGCTAAGTAGCAATGGTGGAAATTGAAAAACGGCTAAATGGCACAGGACAAGTAATGGATAACAGATAACATTATGTTCTACAGAGCTTATCTGCTGTGTAACTTGAGCCTTTTCTCCTTTGAATGGCTGCCCCCATGGCTACACAGCAGATTATTTATATAAACTATAGTAGCGCTTCTGAAGCAACCACTGCAGTTTTACCAGTGCAGGGCAACACTGAATTCGATTTTTATTACTTTAAAACAATTTCATTTTTTTATGTTACTGGTCCTTTAACAGGCACCTCTTTAGTCAGTACATGTATGGGACCGGTTATCTAGAATGCTTGGAACCTGGGAGTTTCCAGATAACAGATCTTTCTGTGATTTGGATCTTCATACCTTAAATCTGCTAGAAAATCATGTAAACATTACATAAACCCAATAGGCTGGTTTTGCATCCAATAAGGATTCATTATATCTTAGTTGGGATCAAGTACAAGTTACTGGCTTATTATTACAGAAAAAAAGCAAATAATTTCTAAAACTTTTTATTATAAAATTGAGTTTATGGGAGATTTCTACAATTTAAAGCTTGATAATTTAATTACAATTTAAAGCTGGATAATGGATCCCATACTACTATAGGAATACTATATATTAAATGCAAGTTTTACAGTGCAGATTTGTGGCTAGTGGTGGGCAATGGGATGCTAAACTAAAGGGAGAAGTTAACAACAAGATCATATAGAAATATTGGCGTAAAGATAAATAAACTTTGCCCGACTGGAGGTGCATACAATCAAACTTGCCTAGAAAATACCAAATATTAAGGGGGAGAAAAAAACACCCATCATAGAATATTTAGCATGATACAATTCCCCCTAGTCTTATGAATCTCTGTGTGTAGGTTAGACGGCAGAAGGAAAAAGGTATGTATATCTATTAAATGTTAGACACAAGGTCTGCTGCAGGGCAAGGGACGTGGTTTGCGGTTAATTTTTAGGAAGGGGGTTAAACGGTTATTAATAAAAAATTCCAGCATAATTTTAAGCAAATGCAAATTTCATGTAAATTAGCAGACTTACAGCTCCTCTGGCTTGATGTAGAAGAGATCTCCATCGCGGCTTTCTTCTGTGAAATCGACTGCCGAATGGACTTCCGCACAGCTTCACGAGTCATGCTTTCCCGCTTGCTGGCCAGAGAGAACTGACTGGCAAGTGAAGTTCGGCGGCTGCTGGACTTTCTGACCACCAGGCTACGACGCACTGAACGGCGGTCGGATTTTGATCCTGTAGACGTTGCACTTTGATTGGAGAGATTCAGCGGTTGCTCATTTGCCAGTTCATTACCAGGACATGGGGACTCACAGGTCAGGTCCACCATTTCCACTGGCTGTATTGGCGTGGAGCTTCCTGCAATCTTAAGTTTGCCTGCAGCTCGGCTTTTGTTTTCAGGAGTAACCGGGACTGCTGGAATCTCAGGAACTGGCGGTGGTACTGCTGCAGTGACTATTTCAGAGATATTGTCCTTTGTAATCTCTGGGACAGTGTTCAACTCAGACTCTCTGATTTTCTGCTCTGCGCTTCTGCGCTCTTGCTCACCGATTTTAACCTGGACATTTTTTTGACAGATCTGTGACGGTGACTCAGGCAAAGCCTTTTCTACCACAGGCGGACACACAATGCTAGCTTGGGCCCTTGCCCGGGTCATCCTTTTCGGCTGTGCCGATTCTTCCAGGATAGAATCATTTGCTTTGTTCTTATTTCTGACCGAAAGCCTGCGTACGGAACTGCTCCAACTGGCACTGCTTCGTCTATGGGATATCCTGGGGAAATTAAAAAGGAAGATTCATAAAGTGAGGCAGGCATTTACCAGTGCAAGCACGGATAGTATTCACAGAAAAGGTAACCTTAAAGGGATTAGGTCATGATTTTTATGGTGTAGTTTTTATTCCTAAATTACACTGTTTACACTGCAAATAATTCACTCTACATTATAAAATGTTATTCCTGAAGCACTATGGAACTGCTTTCTGACAGGCTGTTTGTCCTACTCAATGTAACTGAATGTGTCACAGTGAGACATGGGTTTTTACTATTGAGTGCTGTTCTCTGATCTACCAGAGAGTCATTATCGGATTACCTTCCCATTGTTCTGTTAGGATGCAGAGAGGGAAGGGAGGGGGGCGATATTCCAACTTGCAGTGAAGTGTGACTGAAGTTTTTCAGAGCACAAGTCACATGACTGGGGGAACCTGGGAAACTGACAATAGGTCTAGCCCTGTGTCAGATTTCAAAATTAAACAAAATATCTTAGTCCAATTTAAACAGTTTGCTCTGTACATTAACAGAAATCTGCCAGTGTTCTGATTTAATGCTGGCGGCATCATATTAGTGTAATTTCTGAATTTTGCACAACCGAGAGCATGTGATGTACCTGCGCCCACTGGGATCACGATTCTCATCTGGAAGAATTGAGGTTCTTTTTTTCCTGCGCCTCTTTTGAGAAGGAGTCTTTGGCATCAGCTCAGGTTCAGCATTAAAATCACTGAGGGAGAAAGAAAACTGGTGATACTAGGGTCACAGAAGCCATTTATCTAAATACTTATTCTTTGGAATTACAGTGTAAACATACAATTCAATTGCTTCAATTGCATTTAAACTATACGACATGGGTTATTCACTTTTAAACTCAAAACGATCCTTTACTTTACCCAGATCTCTGTTCTTGCTCACAGTTGACTACTGCTCTGCATATGTTACTAATTAGTAAGCAGAATATATATATATATATATATATATATATATATATATATATATATCTCTACATCAAACTAAAGCTGACCATAGACGTAAAGATTTTTTAAAAGATCCAATGGTTATCGCGAGACCACGATTAATTCAAAACGATTGTTTAAATATCCGATGTGTCCATCAACTAAAAAGACAATTTCAGGCGATATTGCAGCAAAACTGAAGGATCGCTGCCTGCTTGTCCCTGCAAACATAGGTAGATTGTATGGGGACCAATAGAGATTTTCTAACCTGGCCGATCAGTTTTCAGACCGATGTCCGACAAAAAATCGTAAGATGAACGATCGTTTGTATCCCACTAACCGCACGATAATTTGACAGATTGGTCGGAATTCGCCAGGATTGGTCAGCAGAGAAAGATCTTTGCGTCTGAGGACGCAGGAAGGCAGGGATGTCCAACCTGTGGCCCAGGATGGATATGTATACGGCCAAGATTGAAAACTTTGGTTCCCAAGGAAACATCATGTTGCAAAGGATATAAGAGTAGGCAGTAGGGGGGACGCTGCCCATTGCCCAGTTAGTAGTAATAATATTATTATAATAAGTCTATTTAATATCCAGATGGCCCAGGGAAGCCAAAAGGTTGGACACCCCTGCTTTAAGGTGTACAACCCCTTTAAAATTTAACAAAACCAGGCAACTGTGTAAATGGTTTATGGCTTGAAATAGCTTTTATTTTCCTTCCGACTCCTTCAAGCTTTCAAATATGGGCCACTGACCTCATCTAAAAAAAACAGTCTCTTTTTATATTTTATGGGTCATGCAAAACTAGAGAAAGCAATCGTACAAAATATTCACCTGCTGAACATCTTTCTTGCCTCCTCTTCAATCTCCAGGAGCCAAACCATGTGCTTGCTGTCCAGAGTGCGAACAAACTCCTCCGTCTTGCGGGCGCAAACCTGCAAGAGGTGGGACAGGCACTCTGCATTGTTCATGGTGGAACCTGCAAATGAAAGATTTATTAGTAGCAAACAACAACAACACAATGAAAGAAGCTGCCAAATAATCAGGCTTTTTTACAAATACAGGTATGGGACCCAATATCCAGAATGCTCAGGACATAGGGTTTTCCAGATCTTTCCCTAATTTGGCTCTTCGTACCATAAGTCTACTAGAAAATCATGTAAACATTAAATAAACCCAACAGGTGATTTAGCTTCCAATAAAGATAAATTACAATTTAGTTTGGATTGAGTACAAGGTACGGTTTTATTATTATAGAGAAAAAGGAAATCATTTTTGGATTATTTGAGTCAAATGGAGTCTACGGGCGATAACCTTTCAGTCATTTGGAAGTCTTTGGATAATGGGTTTCCGGATAACTGGTCCCTGAGCTGTACAACAAATTATAACTTGCGTTCAGGGAGCAAAACATGACACATTGCATTAGATCACACGACACATTGCATTAGATCACACGACACATTGCAT